>BRZM01000024.1:5230347-5500028 GCA_033238685.1 Lates japonicus | reverse complement strand
ATGTATCTTTAGAACTTACAGAACTAGGGGGGGTGGAAGTCTGATAAAATGACTTGTGTCTGTAAAGAAGGTTCTAAAGGTCTATCTCTCACCCAGGTGTGGCTTCACCACATCCTAAAAGTGTCACCACGCCACAGCATCAGCTGAAAAGCACTGAGTCTAGTGGATAATACAGGTTCCATTTTCATACTGTTCAAAACTGATATAAAGTAATACTCACACATATATCTAAATATAAATAAGAAAGGACAAAGAAGAAATCAATTTCATTCCGGCTCCTATAATTATAAATATTTCAATAAACATCCATTAAAAATAAATCAAGGTAGAAATGTACGCTACATATCAGATCATCCACCTATGTTCTAAACTTCTTCAAGAGTAAAATGATCCAGGGAAATTATTATCCAGCAGCCCACTGATGAAGAAGAAAGAGAAAAAGCTGCCAGATACAAGACATAGACAAGATCAGGAGCTGTTATTCTATATGCTAAAAAAGCAGCAGGAGCACCCAGAGGGTTGATGGTTAACAGCTTTTCATCTCTGATCACCCCATTGACACCACCAACAGAAACTATCAAGAAAACAAAACCCAGTGACAGCTGCAGCTGAGAGTCTGTACTATCCTATCAGCACAAAGAACCTGCAAAACCCAACCGTAAACTGCAATCCCACAAACATGAATCCTAATATTGATGCTGTCAGAGGTACACACAATGAATGACTGTTCTTATTTCACCAAATGAGTCGGAGAACAGTCTGGATTATAAATATTCAACAGTCACTTCCTGTACATCATGCCTAGAAATACAGTGAAAGTGTGATTAAGCAGTGCAGTCTGGTTCAGCCCTGAAGCTCACAGCCTGTCACGTAAAAAAAATACTGTTAACCATGCATGAACCTGCTACTGGACTGTTTCAGCAACCTCACACACCACCAGGAAGCATTGTCAGAGAGATCAGTGAGGTATGTGTGTGTGTGTGTGTGTGAGTGTCTACAGGGTAACAAACATACGAACACACACACACACACACACACACACTGTCACTGTGAACATTTTCTTATCATGTGATTTCAGTTCTAAATTCTACCTGAAAAAAGAATTAACACCATTTTATAGATTGAACCAGATATATGGTTGATATTGTTTAAAGCACCAGTCGAAGAAACGCTTCAACCTTAGTTTGCTGCTGAATTCAATATCAGGTGGCAATTACTGTGAGAAAGCCACACCATAGAAAGAGTGAAAGAGCAATGTGTTATGATGACAGCTGATAAAACAACATGACTGTAATGCTTTTCTAACTGAAGACGCAACTGTGTTCAACAGCCTTTATCCTAAAAGCTGCCGTCTTTGAGCCCATCATAGGCAGTTTACAGTTACCACTGTGAAGAATGCAAGCTCCCATTATAGGTATGTTAACAGTTGTTGTCTTTTCAGGCGCTTCAAGTGTTATGATAGCTATTCAGTGTATAAGTTTGAGTCTCAATGAGCTTGAAGGTAAATATGTGGGAGTGTACACAAAGCAGCATAACCCATGGAGCTGATTCATTTTCTTGAATATTTAAGAGAAAATCTGGGTAGAATAAATATTTGTTCCCTATGTATTACTGGTACTTTCTCAATTATATGATTTGGATTCAGGTACATTCCAAGTTCCTACAGAGTGCACATCACCACTAACAAAATGTTAGCATATGGGCTTCACAGACAGCAACACCTGCAATGACTACCTCTGCACACCAGCTGAATGGTTCTGGTCAGATGCCGTGGGAAAGCTGTCCGAGATCCGCAACATCAGCATCCCTCTCTCTCTCTCTCTCCATCTCCCTCATTTACAATCCCACAACATCTCCAAGCTTTCATCTCAATAGCATTAACTGTGTCCAAGAAAAACAAATTGCTCAGCTGGAAAGACAGAGCAAAATTATCAATAAATCACTGGCTTAATCTGTTAACAGACCACGCAAACCTAGAAAGCTCACATCAACCCTAAAGAACAATCTGATCCCATTCCCTAACACCCGGTCTCCTTTCCTGCAGTTCATCCATAGCTGATTCCTCTCTACCATGCCTGACTCACTCATCCCTTTCCATTCCATATATGACAAATCAAAATAACAATTCTTGTTTAACACTGCCCATTATGAGTGGTACACATGTTTTTTTATATGTCTTAATGTGTTTACCTGGTTCAACCATGCTGAACTCTTCCATGACTCCTTCAAACAGTGCACTGAACCCAGCGGTGAGTGCAGCGAAAATTGTGTCGTCAGTAGACATCATTGTCTCTTCCTTGAATATAGTAGCAGTATATTCTAAGGTTTATGCAAGAGAAATAGGCATGCAAACATTTACCTCTCTCACAGGTGCGTGACCAGTAGCCAGTCCCGGTACAGTCACAGATGAATCGATTCCAGCCTTCTTTGCAGACACCTCGGTTCTTGCATGGGTAGCTCTCACACTGCTTGCCCGGTTGCTTATTGCATGAGGGTTTGATGCCAGCACCATTTTGTGCCTCAGCAATCTGACGGATGTCCTTGCTTCGACCGTCAATGAAAAGGTCACGGATACAGCCCACATAGCCGTAGTTGAGCATCGCCGTCCAGAGCTCAGTGGGCAGGATGAGGTTGGTGCGGTCAGCAGGAAGCCCCCCCAAGTACATGTCACCCTCCAGGTCCAGAATCTCACTCTCACCACTGGCTGTGAATGGGGTCCTTCTGCTGTTTACAGAGATGGTCCCTGTGATGGGGGGTGGGAGGAGAGAAGATCAGGTACAGTGCTGTGCTGATACCAACGGTGGTACAAGATGGAATGGTAATGTCAGGAAGAAATCATTCTACACACAATGATGGGAGCAATGAACAATTGTTTATCCTGATCAAAACATAAAAAAACATTTGGTGTACTTTTTTATTGTAATTCTTTAATCAGCTCTTGTTCTGTATTACTTGCTTTTATTTTTGGTATTTAAGGAAAGTCAACAAAACTCCAGTAATAACTGAGTAACTCATCACTGAGTTTTTTACTTTTTTTTTTTCTTTTTTAGTAATTTCAGGGCAATTCTTGTGCTGAATTTTATTCAAATTCTGTTAGAGCTAGTACATGTCACCGTTTCACTGACTTCACCAACACAACTAACCTGAGCGTCCATCTCTCTGGATGTCCACATGGTACCAGGCACCATCATTGACCTTTGTCTGGGTGGCCTTCACCTTGATAGTCCCTGAGCCCATGTCCAACAACAGGTAAAGGCTCCCATCCAGCAGCTCTACTGCAAAGAAATCCACCTGGACAAGGCCAAAGAACACATAAATAGGGATTACCACCTTTTTCTGATCATTTGATTTGCAAATATTGAATCTGTACCAGTAATAGAACCTGAAAATCTTGTGGCTGCAAACCTCACGTAGTTTAACAGTACTTTGACATCACAGTTTTGTGTGGTCACAGGTGCAACAGAGCACACTTCTGACCACACCCAGCCATGTGTGGTCTTTTCTGACTATGCTTTTTAAATTAAAAATTCTCTCTCTCTCTCTCTCTCCCTATATGAAAACAATCTGAAAATGGGATCACTTTGGTTTGGTTCTAAATGATGTATGATGTATGATGCCTGCAGTCATCCAAGTCATAGGACATATATGAGTAAATGCAGCTGAATTTGTTGTTTTGTCTTATACACATTTTGCCAGTCATCCAAGAGGATTCATCAGTCCTTCTAAACAGCAGGTCTGGTTGCATTTGACTTAATATTTGTGAATATAGTTATAGTTAAGATGTAATTTCTTACAGCAGTGATAAAATTTGTCACCAGTTGAATAATTTTGAAGAATATGGACTGACCTTGGTGTTCTTTTGGCTGCGGGCAGCATCTTTGCGCTCCTGGGGTTTGCCATGGGTGAAGAGGATGAGGCCATTGGGCTCAGTTGTTCGGAAATCGAAAGAAATGGATCCCATCCGCTTGGTGTTCCATTTGGGAAGGCTGATGTAAGCCTCGGGAGTCTCGAAAGAAATGGGGTCCAAGGTGGCCACATTCTCACACTTGTAGGACACCTCACCCTGGATTTTCATCTTAGGGTCCACAATTCGAGCCAGACGGGACAACTCAAGTCGGATGTCATTGTTCTTATACACCACCTGTGATTGAGTGAATATAGCATTATAACCTTAACGAGCTGCATTCTCATTTTTCTTTTTAAACAAGGGAAAGCCTCAAAATAACACAAATGTTATCAGTGTTCTTAAGATGAATGCAATACACAATTGTTGATATGAATTTTGATTCTATTCAGACATAAATTCAGTGCATGATGATGGACGTGGCATCAAGCTTTAAAGGGAGTTGTCACCTTAAAGGCACAATGCAAATATTAACACATGGTTCACCTCCCTTATGTCAGGAAACAAGGAAGGTGTGCATGTAATTCTAAAACATATATGCCATGAATGTTCACTGTAATTCTCATAGTTTGGTCCTCTGCACAACATCAAAGGCATATTGGCATGTGAACACATTCTTTGAAGCACTGAATGATATAAAAGACTCATGGCAGGCAGCAGCAGAAATCCAAGGTTTATGGAATATCAAAAAGAGATCCATCCAGGCTGTCCAACTTGGAAGGATCCACAGACAAGAGCTAGAGCTCCAAATCTGGAGCAATGAGCAAAATAATAAATTCAATTGTCATGTTATTCAGTGTCATATGAAAAATACTTGCTCAGTGTGCTGAAACCAGTGGTCACACAAAGCTCGAGTTACACTCCCTACAAACAAAGAAGTTAATATTTTTGCTCAACAAATTTCAGAAATTAGCTCAGATGAATGATTTTGCCACTTCAGGGTTTATGGAGCCCAACAATATCAGTCTGAGCGCACTGACCTTATTGAGGGCCAGAAAAGAGAGCTTTGCTCGGTTCAGAGACAATGCAGAGTGTGATTTGATGTGACGAAACAGAAGAGCTGATGCAAAAAAAATAAAAATAAAAAATGTCCAGGGTCCAGAAAAAGAAGGCTCTCTGCAAGATTTGTGGAATCAGTGGTCACAACCATTCTGGGAAGAGCAACCTAAGACACATCTGGAATGATATCATTGATAGACAGCGGGAAAAGGTAGACAGTCATTTCCAGGAGGATCAAAGGATAATGAAAGCAGCAGCAGCTTTTCTCCCACAGTCTAAGACAAGTCACTGGACCCCATGTGATCATTGTCACATCTTTTTTGAGAGTGCTGAATTAGCAATGCTAGTTGAGCAACTGAACTGAAAGTAGCAAATGTGTTGGAACTCCCATCCCTCATGTATTGGATGTTTGTCATCTTCACCATTACCCTTCCCATTACCTCTTATAAGTAAAGAGAGTGTAAAGAGAGTGTTCTCCATCAAGGGTTGGATCAGAGCATCTATGTAAACTAACCGTCTTGTCCTTACACTTACCTGAAAAACATAACATGAGCAAGACTACAGTATACCTATTTGTGTTCTCAAAGATATTACATATATCCACTCACCAGCTGTACTCAAAGATATTTTAGAGTACATGTCCTACAACCCTGTCTGCATACAATACAACAATATATGATTTCATGTATGTAATGCACACATTTTTTAACTAGAATGTTGAAATGGGATTTTAAAAAGTGTGTTTCTGAATACACTTTATACTACAACCTGCCACCGGGGGGGATTTAATTTCATTTCTGGGGTGCTGTTATTGTGGCCCTCTTTATATACAGTCTATGGTTTTCACCAAAACCTAGCTGACAGTGTAGAGACTCCATCCAGATGTGTTAATCAACACAAGAAAGAACACTGAATCACTGATGTTGCCATTTAAACAGACTGCCTGTGTAGACATGCAAGTGATTAACTTCAGAGTCCCAGAGTTCACTGCTGCTGGTTGATGGACTTCATGTTGATGTGTTACACCAACATAAAGTACAATGGATGCAAGACAGTGCACTTTTGAAGTGGTTCTAAGTTATTACAAAGCTCTCAACAAGAAAAATATGAAAATCCTGAAATATTTTTTCAGCAAATTTGCATGATTGGCTGAAATGATGGATTGTCAAAACTGTACCTGTTTATCCTCTGTTGATTGACTAGTTGATTATTTCACTCCTTGTTTCAGTGCTACATTTTATCAGGACATAAGAAATTAGCAGGAAAGATCAGAAAACATTCAGGCTGCTTACTAAAACATATTTATGCTTGTTTCATGTAAACAGTGAGACTTAGCAAAAAGCCCTGTGTTTATGGATACATATGTCTAAATGTGTCACTGATGCTATATCCAATGAAACATTCTGTAAAATACAAATGTCAGTACTTTGTGGTGCACAGTATCACCCTCTGTCTTTATGCTCATACAGTTTAGTAAATTTACCACACAGATAGCAGAGATCTCTCTGTGCTGCATTCATCTCTTGGCACAAAGCTGTTTTTTAACAGACAGTTTCCTGTATGAGCAAGTGTCCTTTCAATGATAGAAACACTAACTGGCCAATCTTTTATCACAGTAGCCCTAAATGCTGTCAATAAGAATGGGAGGATGGAGTCACAAAGGGGGTTGTGTGTGTAAATTGAAATCTGCTCAAGTGGAAAATTGAGGGCCCTTTTTTTTTATTATTCTCTAGGCAGAGAAACGCCCTCTGTCTGGCTATATTTTGAGAGCATACATACACAAAACAAACACACCCTCTCCTCCATTTCACTGTCTTTTATATTAATGTCTCTGCTCCCACTCCTCGCCCAGGGTTCTGTCTGAGAGTGCAGCAATGGCTGAGTGGGTAGATTGAGGGGATTGGCTGAGATTATCGATATTCCACCAGCAGATTTGACAGTAAATCAACTTATCCCTTAAGGTGCTCAGGGACTAGCTGGAAAATAGTCTTTTCCCCTTCCCTCCTCTCACTCTCTTTATAGCTGTTCCTTCTCTTTTTGTAACATCCATTCTGCTATCACTCCTTCCATCCATCTATCTCATTCCCCAACCTCTCTACAAGAAGTAACCCTCTGCTTCTCTGACTGAACATTAGTATCCTGAGTCCCCTGAGCAGCTTCACCACTTTCTCTTCCAAATTAAAAGCTTAAATAAGTGTGACTGTCTCTTCAGACTCACCAACAGCAGAAGGAAAAGCAAAGTTGAATTTCACTTGTCTCTAGTGGCCAACTGGCTTTGTAGCAAGTAATATTAAATTCTGTGATGCTCTCGGTATTGTTGGCTTTTGGCTGTAATGTTATAACAGTGAGTCAAACTGTATTTGTTGCACTTAACACTTGGGCCTGCTTCTTTACTCTATAAAAATATCATATGTTTCTTTTAATCTAATTTTATCCATTCTTATAGTTTATTTGGGTAGCCCACCTACAGTACATACACAGTATTCTGGTCCATTGTTTGTTTTTACTTTTTGTATGAATTGTTTTAATGCAATATAAGTAATCTATTTCACTAAGTTGATTAAAAAAAAAGACTTTTGCCTTCCAAAACTGTTACAAAACAGTTTTGATTCTCTATGCTTAAGGTATGGTTATGTTTAGGCAACAAAGTCTTCTTGGTTAAAGTTAAGGAAAGATAGTGTTTTTTGTTAAAAGCACTACAGACACTACAGACTGCAGTTTCCCACCTGACATTTAATCCACCATGACCACAAGAGGTCCTTGTCAGGAAAATGTAAACATAAGTTTTATTACATTTACGATTTAGGTGCAACAGTGTCAACCTGGAGTAAGAAAAGTGATTCTAACTTTGGTCATCATTTATCTAAAGTCTAAAGGATGAGAAAGGGGAGGAGAGGGTACACATGCAAGACATAAGTTGTTATATACTGACAAGCAGTGCTGTAATGAAATCAAATCTGAAAGACAAACAGTCAGCAAACATGGAAATCAGTATGTTAATGCACCTGGTGTCAGCCACTACAAATACAGCATATTGTCAGTTTGTGTCAAATACTACAAACAAGACTAGATGTACACTAGAGAGAGTATAGGAGGCCCCTTTCATCATATCATGCATAGTAGGCGGCCACACCTCTATTCTCGCTGCTTTGACTATTGAGTGACGGACGTCACACCCAGAAATCCCAACTTAACCCCTGTGAATTATGTTATAGCCCTAAGTCCCACCCTAAGCACAATGAGCTCATGATGAATATGATCATGATTAAAGTTAATCATGATTCAAGAATGAAGACAACATTACACAATGAAGCAAAATAAAGGAAGTACATGTTAAGGGGATGATGAAAAAACTACAAAAAACCTAGATCAAGCACAATGAAACTGTTCTCCCATCCCCCTATCTTTGTGGGGTCCTGTTATTGACATAATGATGATTGATCGTCTTGTTACATCTCTCCAGGGGCCTCCTTTTACCAGTTGTTCACACAACTCATCAACTATATCCAACTCAATGTGGAAAAACCTGCACAGCTGTTCTGCGGTCTGTTATTTGAAAATGAGTGTTCCCTCTCATAATGTCAGGCTGTTTTGTAAACCTATACATACTATTTCTTACCCAAAGATATGTTGTAAAAAAATTTGAGGCCAGACACAAGTTTACGTTAGTCTTTTGACACACATGAAACTAAATATAAGAAATATATAAAAGTGAATGAAAACATCTTGGGCAATGTGTTAATGTGTATGGGAGAAAAGTCACACATGGAATACCTGCTAGGACAATGCTTTCAGAGAGAAAACATTTCTAACCAGCATGCATTGTTTTAAGCCCAGTATGCATCCTGTGAAGTCAGTACCGCGCAGCACTGCACAGAGTTAAATGCGCCTAATGATTTGTCACAAATAATTTCTATTCCATCATTGGGGAATAGAAATTTCTGACTCTGCATGCTCTTATACTCAGCTCCAGTGTTGGCAGAGTTCTGCCTGCCCATCGCAGGAATGCGCACACTAACGGGCACTAAAGATTAAGTAACTTAACCACAGCAGCAAGTCTCTCATACGTCCGCAAGCAGCAGGAATCCATAAATGAATTACAAGACCTCGATACCAGACCTAAAATGGTGCCTTTGGCACATAGGCCGAAAAAGTCTCCATCTTCCAGTTGCACTGAATGTGCGCAGTAGCGTTTCTCCTATCATAGCTTTGAGCTACAAGAACAAGAAAACTGTGCTCTGGATCTTCTGTGGGACTTGCTTGGGCCTTGGATGTATGTATAGAAATGGCAACAGCAACCGAGAATGAAGATAATCTGAAAAGTACGATTAAATGCTAATATCATGGTCAATTTAATTTATTTGTGATGTTATAAGGAAAAATGAGTCAGCATTTTTTTTGAAAGCTTTATTATAGCCTAAATTCACATTGGATTCTCCAAGATAAACCACAACTGAGTGAGAATTTTTTTGTTTAAACTTAAAATGGATCCTGTATGTGACATATATAACTCCATAGTTTGGGGTATAGTTTAGATATAGTGCTGTAGTTTTGCATAACTTTCTGTGTTATAAACCACTGTTCTCCACAGCTATATGCTACATTCAGGATTGGAGCTGAACCATAAGTTAACTCTTGGGTGTATTGTAAGGTCTTGTTACATGTTCAGCTCTGAGGGCATTCAACTATTACACGCCTACTGCCCAATGCCACACTGTCTTCTCCTAAAGTGAAATGCCCTCTCTCTCCAATTTTTGCCAGTTACAACAACATGTATTTATTTACAATATTTTCACTTACTTATGTATAGTGGAGCATATAAATATGTGCTGATTTTTTACAGTGATATTTTGTCATTGATCATTTGTTAAGTCTGTTCATCGCCTTACTTTGACCCACCTAAGCTTTTTCAGTTTTACTCATATTTAAATGTATTTATTATTTTAGGTCACAATTACAAAACCAAATTGTATTTAATATTGTAAAAATAAAAAATAGTGCAAAGCTCTCTTATATGTGACTAACTGCCAAAGTTAACATGAGCCATGTAGTTTATAATAGCCAGGCTATTGACCATTCTATACCTTGTATATACGGTATTCTGCATGGGGACTGAGGTATACTAAATGTAACGTGGGTTTGTTGTGGAACCTTTTTCATTTAAAAAGGAAATTAGGATTCTTTTGACAGGAGATTAATTTGCATTATGTATGTTTTATACAAAAATATTTTTTTTTTGAAAGATAAGTAATTGGCCTGGAATTGGATTGTAATTGGATGTGTTTATAGTTAGTTTGCACTCACAACATAGTTAGGCAGTCATATCAGTGAATGCAGTCATTATGCAGCCAATATATAGAAAAAATCTATTAAGTCCTGCAAGTCAGTATGTACTGGAAATGTTTAGGGGTTGTGAATATGTACCAGAGCTGGAATCAACATCAGCCAAGTTAAGTTTATATGATTTGCACGAGATAATATCAGAACAGGGTCAGCAGGAAGTGCACACAGCTACCGTAAGCCAGAAGGGGGTAATATGTTGTTGGTGGGCTGTCAGGGCCAGCAGGGCCTTCTCTGCTAACCTAACCATCGTCACAATCACTGAATTATATTCAAAAGCACTGATTTAACAAATACCAGTTGTAAGTGCAAACGCACTACATCTAATCTGAAAGACTATATACAGAAACTATACAGCATGTGTGTCTGTTGGACAACAGACAAAGGCAAGATGGCTGTTTCAAAATGGCTGCTTTGTTTTAGGCAGTATGGCTTTAAACAAAGGACTATGGCAGAATCAAAAGATGACAACTGGGACCTATTGCATAGCATGTAGGGGAGGTTGACAAAGGCTTCTTTGTTAAGGCCAAATAAGATAAAATGAAGGTGCCAGGTTAAGGGAGAGGTTAGAAAGTTGCATGCAAGACAGATAAATGTACCAACTGGTGCTAAATTACTTAGTTTAATGGCAGGCTCTCACATTGCTAGCAAGTTTCAGTGCAGGCCTCTGCTTCAGGCAGGCCTCATGCTGCAGTATTGAGAGCTGGTGAGAAACTTTGCTCCTACCCTTGTGGTAGGGTGATGAGAAGGAGAGCAACTCCTGGTCTCTTGAAGAGCAGCAGAAAGGAGAAAGAGAAGAGGTGAACATCCAGATTGCCTGGTGACAGGCCACACAGTAGCCTAAGATAGCTGGAGTGAGGATTTTATACCTGTGTGTGAGAGACCCTGGGAGACTGAGTTTCCTCCTTTGTCTATAGAACAAAAGGAGCCATGCGGTTTCATTTTCCATTTGAAGTGGGCTGAAGCACTATATAATAAAATAAAAAATTCAATATCTTGATTTGATAATCACATCCCTGAGTTAATACTTTGTGGAACCACCTTTTGATTTAATTATGGCCTTGAGTCTGTTTGGATACTTTTCTACCAACACTGCACAGCTTAACTGAGCAATATTTGCCCACTCTTTCTTACAGAGTTGTACAGAAGGCTCAGTCAAATTGGATGGTGAAACCTGGTGGAATGCTTCTTCATCTTCAAATCATTCTACAATAGGGTTGAAGTCTGGACTCAGACTAGGCCACACAAGGACATACACCTTTTCTCCTTCAGCCGCTGTATGGTCAATTTGGTTATGTGCTTTGGGTCACTGTCATGTTGAAAGGTGAACCTTCTTCCCATCTTCAACTTTTGGGCATAAGGCAGGTATTTTGCCCCATCCATTTTCCCCTCTATCCTGACAAGTGTCCCAGTCCCCGCTGAAGAGAAATGCTTTACTCTAAGTATGGTGAAGAGTACTGTTTCTCTTCCAGGTGTGCCTTTGATTTTGGTCTCATCTGACAATAGCATCTTTTCCACTTGTCCTCAGAATCTTAAAGATGCTTTCTGGCAAAGCTCTAATGAGACTTAATTTGGACTTTTTTGAGGAGTGTTTTCCTTCCCATATAAGTAAAACTTGTGGAGCACTTGTTATTCTCACATGCACACAATGGACACTCTAACCAGTGTCCAGTGTCCTCCTTGTTCTGCCATCCAGGGACAGTCTGATCCAGAAAGGGTGATGGTAGTACCAAACACCTTCCACCTTCTTAATTATAGCCTTAATTGTGCTCCTAGGCATACATGAAGCTTGTGAAATATTTTTGTACCCATTTCCTGACTTGTGCTTTTCCACAACTTTATTTCTGACCTCTTTTGAAAGTGTCTTGCCAAACACACAGTAAATTTGAGTACTCTACAAGTAACTATTATTATTATTATATAGTGTGTGATCCACAGGGGGATTAATCACACCTGATTGAATTCACAAGTGCTGTTGGGAGTAGATGGGGTGTGATTCTTTATCAAATCGAGTTATTGGAGTAAAGATACTTTTTTTTTTGTTGCTATTTTTCTTTTATTTTTCTTTCACTTAGATGTTGTAAGTTACATTGAGTCAATAAAGCTGGTGGAATTCATTTTTTTTGTGTTCCTCTGTGTTAGGCTCTGTTGGGGAAAAATGTGGGATTCCAGAGAGATTTTTTATATTATAGTTAATCTGTTACCAAATCCTTACCCGGCCTGAAATATAGCATTGCCAAAAAATGAGCCAAAACTAAACTGGAGTGATGAGGATTTTATAGTGTTCTGTTTTCATGACAAAGATTTAAAAAATACAGTACTGTCACCAAAATCAGGTTGGTCCCTTTCATGGAGCATGACAATATGCCGCATGGACACACATACACACATAAAAGCATTTTCTGTGGTCACTGTACACATTCTCACCATTTAAATGCTTGCTGATAAAAAAGAGCATAATTCATATTAAATGTGGTTTTAGAATGTACAGGAAAGAAGGGTATAGCAGGAAGGTGAAAGGGGGAATGGTGTAGCTGACAATTTGAGAAGTCACTTTCAGGTCCCTGCCACCTCTGAACAATAATAGCAAAGGGGCCTTTCAACATGCAAAGGGAGCTTTATCAGCACACTGCAGATGCAGGCTGCAGGTTAACATGAGAATGAAGCATTAGCAGAGGCTGATAGCAGACTGAGGGATATCCAACTAACACTCTACATCAACACACACACTTTAAGCATACTGCAAGTATACAGTGCATTCAGAAAATATTCAAATCCCTCCACCTTTTCCATATTTTTTAATGTTGTAGCCTCTTAATAAAAAAATTACCTCAACCTATAATAAATACAACATAATGACAAAGTGAAATATTCAGATCCCGATCACTCTGGCTGAACTCCAGAGATCCTGTGTGAACACGGGAGAAATGTCCAGAAGGACAACCAATTCTAAGCGTCACATCTGGTTTCCTCCAGACATTATGCTTAGAATTGAGGCCAAACAATCCAATCTTGGTTTCATCAGACCAGCGAATCTTGTTTCTCACAGTCTTGTCCTTGAGGTGCCTTTTTTGCAAACTCCAAGTGAGTTTTCATGTGTCTTTTACTGAGGAGAGGCTTCCATCTGGCCAGCCTGCCATTAAGCACAGATCAGAGATCAGAAATGAGTGTTGCATTGTTGCATGTTGCAGTCATGGTTGTCCTTCTGGAAAGTTCTCCCATCTCCACACAGGATGTCTGAAAATCAGCAAGAGAGACCATCGGGTTCTTAGTCACCCTGTTACCAAGGCCTACTCCCGATTGCTTAATTTGGCCAGACAGCCAACTCTAGGAAGACCTAGTTGTTCCAAATTTCCTCCATGTAAAAATTATGGAGCTCATCGTGCTGTTGGGAACCTTCAACCTTGCAAAACGTTTTTTGTAGATTTCCCCAGATCTGTGCCTTGAAACAATCCTGTCTCTGAACTCTGCAGACAGTTCTGTTTTGCTCTGATATGCATTGTCAGCTGTGAGACCTCAGACAGGTCTATGCCTTTCCAAATCATGTCCAAACAACTGGACAATGAATCAGTTTGCATTGTCATCATATATATATATGTATAGACACACACACACACACACATGTACATATATATATATATATATATATATATATATATACAGAGAGAGAGAGAGAGAGAGAGAGAGAGAGAGAGAAGGAGAGAGGGAGAGAGTGTGTTTGAGCAACAGAAAGCAATTGAAAATGTCTGACAATGGCCAAATGATAGAAATCCATCACTACATTATCCCCTTAACCGGGCCTCCATGACACACACCATTACACACACACTCTTATCAGTGCGTGAGAATGAGCAATGTACCACAATATGACCCAGGCTTGAAATTAACTTTGTAGATCACCAGCCAATATAGCGACAAATTATATTTTACACAAAAAAGAATGATACGGATTTAGCCCCAAACAATATTGAAGTATTGGACACGAAAGAGAAAAAAATCCTTAGAACCTTGCAAATAGAGTGACTATAGTGCAAAGTTTGTCTCGATGGTGTAAATACAGGAAGGGCTAAGGGGTCATTCAGATCATCTTGTTGTGTTCTCAGAAAATGCCAGTGTCTGTATTGAGATGAGCAAGCAAGTAATGTAAAGGGCTTCCTCTGGAAAACATGAGTTTACTCAGCATATTTCATTGTGGTCTGCCCACTACATTTTGATATCCCTTGTGATTATGTGTTTTGAATGTAAGGTAATGCTGACCAAATTATATTTTTTAGTAACAGAATAAGGAAATGTTGCTGATTGAAACTGTACTGAACATATCAGTAAAATGTTCACAAACAAAGTGTTTTGTTTTCCACCAAAATATCCAGTCTTGCAATGCAATATCTACTCTTAGTGACTAAAGCATTATAAATTTTTATGGTTATGGAAAGGCATTAGTACTACTTGGTTAAGGTTGGGGAAAGATTGTGGTCTTGGTTTAATACAGAGAAAGTCCACAGTGAATTGCTCTCTCCAGGCTGGGAGTGAAGTTGCCAAGTCCCAATTCAAAGACTTTAGCTATCTCAGGGTCCAGTTCATGAGTGAGGGTAGGATGGAGTGGGAGACTGACAGGTTGGTGTGATGTCAGCAGAAGTGTGGACCTTGTAGCGGACTGTTGTGGTGAAGAGGGAGCTGAGCTGGAAGGCAAAGCCTTCTATTTACCAGTCAATCTGCATTCCAGTGCTAACCCATGGTCATGAACTTTCTGTGGTGACCACAAGAATGACATCACAGATACAAGTGGCTGAACAGAGTTTCTGTGGCTGTCTGGGTTCAGCCTTAGAGATAGGGTGAGGTGATTTAAGGCCAGTTGAGGTGATTTGGGCTGATTAGGATGCCTCTTGGGTGCCTTCCTTTGGAGGTTTTCCAGGTAGATCAAACTGGGTAGACCCATAATTCACTGGAGGGATTAAACATCTCTTCTGGCCTGGGAATGTCATTGAATTGTCCAGGAGGAGCTGGAAAACATTCTTGGGGAGAGGGGCATCTGGAATACCCTGCTTAGCCTGCTGTCACCATGACATGACACCGGATAGGCAGAAAAAATGAAAGGAAGTCCGCAGTGACGTTAATTACAGAACACAATATAATTACTAACACTTAACTGAAACGCTGATATTTCCATAACCTTAACCAAAGTGCTTTTGTTGCATAACCACAGACTGTGAGCCCTGGTCTCTTTTGCATGCCTGCCATCCATCCTGACCACCTCCACCCAGAACACATGTGACTCCAAAGTGGTACATAAATGTAGCACTTCATTCACTCACATTCATTTCTCAAAACGTTGTCTCTGAAAATCAATCTAGGCAGCAAATACAGCTGGCAGCACAATGTAATTGGGAAAACAACTACAAGTATATACATATCATTTTTATGAGACAGGGTAGATATACAGGGTATGATAATTCCGTCTACTCTGCATCTCACAGCTCAGCTGCACTACTACAAGAGATGATGTTTGTGATTACAGGACAGCGGGGGGAGGGGGGGGGGGTGCTCATTCAGTCAGATACAGACAAGAGTGTCCATCGTCGTCTCAGTCTCCCTCTGCATCCAAAAAATTATTAACTCTGATATACACCCATCAGCTACAACATTAGAAATGGTTACTGGCTTTAATGTTGTGGCTGATTGGTGTAAAGTGTTCATTTAGCTCTGCATAATCAATGTACTACCATTTAGCATGGAGCCTACAATCCTACCATAGTGGATTACAGCCTGAATGCATGAGAGTGTATGTGTGTGTATGTGTGTCTATTACAGGCTCTGAGAGACACAAACATTTATCATCCCTAGATGTCTGCATTGCCCATAAATCTTTGCCTACTGACAGTGTATAGCGTGTATGGCACATGTGTATGTGCTGCATGTATGGCTGTGCATAAATGACTATCCATCAGGTTACAGAAAATGATTCATCAAATTCTCAACATTACACAAAGATGGCATTGACTCCGACTAACACCACAGACTGTGTGTGTGAGGATGGAGGTTTTCCACTTACTGCACAGTCACATTTATATGTGTGTAATACAAGATCTTAAATCAAACAGGGTTGAAGGCTGGTAATAGTGCCAAAACAAAAAAACAAAAAAACCAAATCAAAAATATCCTATACTGTATATCAGTATTGGTCTAACCCTCATGAAGACATACAGGAAAAAAGTGTTGTAGTATTATCAGTCACATGGTAGTGCCATGAGACACTCCATGGAGTATTTTGCAAGATCAGAGCTTTTGCAGTGTATGGTCTTGCCCACAGGATGGCATCATTTACTTTGTAGACCACAATCTGAGTCAGGATCCTCCTCAGACAGTCTAATGAAATATTTGAATAGATCCTCTAACTAAGGCTGGTGGTGCTTTTATACACTGATTTATTCATTACTTTAAGACAAACTTTAATTTGGTAAGATATTAAGGTATGTCAGTAGTGAAGGGTGTGTGTGAGTGGTAACTAGCCACAGTGTAAGAAAAATGCTTTACATTCTGAGTTTCATTAATTACTTTATAGTTATTGGCCTGATGTAAGCTGCATTATTGTTATAGATACAAAAAACCACACCTGGGAATTCACACAACAATAAAATATAAGTAAACACTGGTCTTTACGCTGTCAGAACATGCACATTGGAAGGAAGATGATAAATAAAGTACATACCATCAAAAAGCTCAGAGACTGCTCCTATAACAAGCAAAGACTGTTCCTGGCTTAAATTTGGCTGCCATCCCGTTCAAAGTAGGGGAACACTCTGCAACCAGAGCTCCTGCCATGTTTGGTACACCCCCTGGAAGTCCCATTCTGTAAACATGTCAAGTGCCATCTGCAACTCATACTCGATCTTCTCCACTGTGTCAAAACTGTGACCCTCAGGTTGAATTTCATTTTGGGGAAGAGGATGAAATCTGACACTTTCACCATGAGAACTTCATAAAGACATGTATGGGTTACGGGTTGTGTTCACATCTTGTTGCCCTTCCACCAGGTGGAAAAGAGACAGTTCAATTAATGCAGCTTTAAATACAACTACAGAAGTATTATCAGGTATCAGAGGTAGACCTATTCATTATGCAGAAGAAAGACCCTCTTGTTATAAAATTATTACAGATCTATGACTGTGTATGCAGCTTCAAAATGACAACTGACTAAACTACTTGTAAATACAACCTATTTACACTGGTAGATAGTTTAATCTATTACTCACCATCACCAAAATGAAGATTAACACTTTTTTTAATGGTGTGGAATAGTGGAAGGTAAATCAGAGGGAATAATACTAATGAGTGCTAAAATACTTATAAATATCTAATTACAGTAAAAAATAAAGTACTGTGTACTGGAAGAAGACTGAAAACAACAGTCAATGTGTTTACTCATCCTCTGTGTTCAGTCTATGAACTCATCCTTTGTGTGTCTTTGTTAGCTATAGCACACAGGCGCAGCCAGAAGCCTCCATGTGAGTGGTTGATGGAGGTGTAATGACAGTGACAATTATAGCAATTATGTGTTATTGTAGGCCATTATGTATTTTGTAGGTTTTGAGATGTAGGCTTTCTCTGTAATTGCTGGCTTATGAAAGGCATAACAATCATGGGCCAGCCAGCCACAGGGGCTACCAAGGGCGACTAGTACCTGGTGCCATGGTAACAAAACATTTATCCATAATTCCACTCTGTGGATGGCAAGGACAAGAGCATTGGCAGCAGGCAAATTAGCCCTAATGGCAAGGAGTGGAGGACGAGAGGGTGCTGGACAGCAGGCAGAGGGAGAGCTGGTGGGTGCTGCAGATGTGTGGGTTGGTTACCCTGTGATTAGGAGGTGAGTAGAATGTGTGTGACTGTATAAGGTACGATCTTTCAGACTAGTGTGCATTAATATTGTAAATGCCTCTGTATCTGTGTACTATTTGAAGATTTGACACAGTACAGTTTTTAAGCAGAACAATAACTTATAACAAATCATTTCCACTACCATAACCAACCAAATGTAGCTGTAAAATAAATATAGTGGAGTAAGAGGCACAATATTTTCCCTCTGAAAAGTAATATAGTAGAGGCTGCATTAAATGGAAATACTCAAGTATAGTACAAGTACCTCAAAATGTTTATTTTATCACAGTACTAAATATTTAGTACCATTTAATATAGAAGCACAATATTTTTTCTAACTTTTTTCTTTTTTAAACCTTTTTTAAACTAAACCTAAAATCATGAGTCTGATATCTCTGTGAGGACTCAAACCTTATGTGCATGCTTGGGTGTGTATGCTTTTATTTCTATGTGGCCGCACTGTATGTGTGTGTGAGTGTGGGTGTGAGGGGTGGGTGGTACAGGGAATTGCAAACCTGCCCAGCATGGCACAGAGCAGGAAGTAGGCCAGAGGGGGATTAAACAGCTACTGTACCACTTCCTCCCTCTCCCTGCGGTCCATATGATGCTTGGTACTCTGTATGTTTGAGCATATGTGTGTGTGTGTCATCATCAAACAATGACAGAAAAAGCTTGAAGGAACTGTGTGTGTATGTGTGTGTGTGTGTGTATCTTAATTCATTGGGGCAACTCTTACACCCTGAAAATTGGTGTAAGAAAAGCAACTCAAATGAAATTGAATTGCAACAATATTTCTGGCAAAAGCAAAGAATACTCCCTCATTCTTCCCCATGTCTCTTCTGCTATCTTTCATAACTGCAATCTTGACCTACGGTATGTAAGGATATAATCAATATGATCTGGGAATTATTGTGTAGGTCTATTTGTATATCTATTTCTATTCTATTCTAAATACCTGTAAATACATGAATAATCTGAAATGCTATTTACTGAAATTTCTTTCTGAAGAAATAAATGTTGAATGGGAATAGCTGAGCAACTGATGCACCTAAAGGAGATGCAATGTAATTTGAAGCTGAATCAATGTGAGGGGATTAGTGTCAGTCACTGAAAAGAATTGTGAAAGTGTGAGCTCCAAGTGTCAATTGAAGTGTAACCACTGAAAACAGACCAAATGTCATTTGATTTGAATGATAATGTCAGTTTAAATGGGTCTACATTTCTGTTTTGTTAAAGAGATCTGGGAGTCGACATTGGTGTCAGTGGAAAACTCGTGAGCCTGGCACTTCACTTGCCAAGCATGATTAACGTGTTTTATAAAAAATTTTATACTGAGTCATTATTATGAGAGAGTGAAGTTATAAGGGAATATCTAGTGTTGTGTCTTTGTATTTTGTGTCTGTAAGGATTTCCAACCAGCCCTCAACAATGACCTGCTGTGTTTTTCATACCTTATGCTTTTACTGTCACAGCTCCCCCTGTGACCTCAGGTTTTTCCTAGTGTGTCCTCTCCTGTGTCTATCAGTGTGTGTGTGTTTCCATGCAGAGGCGTGGTGCAGCTCCCGGTACCTGACTCACCTGCTTTCCATTAATCATCAAGCTCAGTATAAGAACCCCAGCTCTCCACCCACTCATCACCAGATTGTTCCGCAGGCTTCATGGTGCCACACTCTTGGCCGCTCAGATTTCTTGTTTTTGAACGGACTTATTTCTAGTGTTTCTAGTGTTTTTGCTTACATGTTTTCCCCTGTGCTTTAGTGTTTCTCCTGCTCCACTGCCGTTGCCTGCCTCTGCTGTGCTTACCTGTTTCGCTGCCATCCACCTGCTCCTTGCCTATAGTCTTTGCAGTCTCCTTCCTGCCTCTCTATTCCCCTGCCACTGTCTGCCAGTCCCCATATCCTCCCCCTCATCACCACTCACCTCCTACTTGTCTGCAGTCTCCTCCCTGCCTCTCCATTCCCCTACCTCCCCCTGCCAGTCTCCATATTCCCCCTCCTCTTAGTCACTCACGTGCACACTGCCAGTCAGTCTCCGCCATCTCTCCCAGACCACTCACCTCACCTGGCTGCCACCTGCCTCCTGACTCTCCTGCTCCTCAAAGAAACTAAACTAGTTAGAAACTAGTGCAAATAGTAGAACATGTAAACATTGAGATGTTTTACTCAGAGAGACACAGTGATTAGACTGACTGCAGTTCTATCCTCCAGCAATAGGATAATGATGCTCCATGTCCAGCAGACAGCAGGGAATGACTGGACTGTCTAACAGCTTGTTTTGGCATTCTTTTGCCCCCTAGTTGCCAAAAATACATCTTTGAAACTTTCTGTAGTGTATCCTCTCAATAAATGTGTCTGTGCTTTGCCTAATTCTTAATTTCAAACCTTTTATGTCCCTCAATTTATGTACTTAAAATTGATAATACATTTAACATAAATGCATCTAAACATGCTGAAATCAAATTAGACACGAGCTGTTAAGCATACAATCACCATGTTAGCACCACAGTAGACGATGAATTGGGTACTTTACCTCCTTGAGACAGCCCATGAAGTTGTTGCTGACTGGAGATCCAGGCAGGTCAGCTGTGCTGGGGCTTCCACCCACATAGAAGAAGTCATCAGAGCCCAGCATGGTGTAGTCTTCTTGGGTGTAACCCGTGGTGGTCAGAATCCCATCCACTGATATTGTCACCTGACAACGAGGAGTGAACAGTGAGGGTGGAAATTAAATGTTTTTTCTTGGCTTGGATTTGAAGGATTGAAGGTGGCCTACAGAGTTGTTTTAAAAAACCTGCTCTATGTGAATTAGAAATCTCAGACCTGGTGATGTGTTTTCCTGGATTATGGATCAAACAGGACAGACATAAGAAAAATCTGCCAGCACATAATTTTCATTCTACAAACCATGTGGTTTTATTGTGTCTAAATACATGAGGGAGGAGAGAAACTATTAAGATACTGTAACAGGAAAAACATGCAGGAATTTTTTTTTTTAAACTCTCCCAAACCACACCAAACAGAATCAAATGCAAACATGCAGGACACACAGAATGACAGCGTGCAGACCCACACTGCAGGACATTAGTCTGGAGAGTGTAGTAGAAATCTACTGTTGACAAAACCTTTGATCTGTGCCAACATTTTTGTTAGAACGGAACGTCTTCCCAGCAGAGGTTGAAAAAACAAGTACATTCATTCAACTACTATCCTTAAGTGCTTATATCTTGACTAATTCATATTATGCCTCTTTATACTTATTCATCATTACATTTGGCTGCTACAGTTACAGCTCACAGATTAAGACTTGAAGACATATGCTCAGTTTATAAAATATGACACAGTGTTAGAGATTACCCTAGTACACAACAGCAGTAATAATCTACTAACTCTATATACATTATTTAATAGTAATACACGTTCAAATGGGCCATTCTGCATAATAAGTATTTCACTTTTAACACTTCTAAAAGTTTGAATGATTGTGACAGAGTATGTGTACTTTGAGTTGTAATGAACCAAAATTATCCTTACACTTCTCTGTAGTTTTAAGTACTCAGCATAATGATATTCATGAAATTCCAATTACAACCATGTTTCTTTTTCTCATATGGTAGGTTAAATACCACTGTGTGCCACTGGAGGCCAAGATAAAGACAAACAAACGGGTTGGTAGCTTCAACTAAAGGTGGAGAATCCTGCTGCTCCTTGGCTTATGGTGTACTGAATCCAAATATCCAAGCCCCACTCATGTACAGCAAAACCAGACCCGTCCTGTCGTCCTGTCATTAAGTTTCACATGATCATTTCAGACATTTTCATTAGTCTCAAGCCATCTAAAACATTAGAGGACATTTGTTTCCAAGGATAAATGTCTGCTCCTTCTGTAATTCATTGTGAACTTCTTCTTTCAGGTTTTTCTTAGTGTGTCATCTCTGTCTATAATTATTGTACAGCCAGATCCGAGTAGTGTTTCCAATTTTTACCTATAGTGTGGGCTGCTTTCTATTTTAACTTGTTCAGGGGGACGAATGAAGAGGAGAGTGTGGTGCAAAGAGGACTGTGTCCATGTTAGTTCATGCATATAGAGTACAGGACACATTTGTCAGTGAGTTCCAGTGTGGATTTTGTCTTTTTCTTTTTTGGTTGTAGTACACTTCTGGCAGTTTCCACAATATTATCGCCAAAAATATTTAACAGGAGAATCTTGGAATGAAGCAGATTTAGAAAAATCTTAGAGTAAAACCCTAGCAAACACCTGGAAGCAAATGTGATGTGTGACCAAAAAAAAGAGGAAACAAATAAAAAGGAAAGCACAAAAGCAATATAAGTAGATGAACCAGGTGAAGGATAGAGGGACAAGAAAAGTAAAGCAAACATGAATGCTGGGTAATACAAAAACCATTTGGGAATGGTATCTTGATGTACAGAAGTCTAAGAAAGTAAGGGGGGAAATACACAGCAAACCAAAAGTGACAATAAAAATGATATCTACCATACAGTGGAGTGTGTTTACCATGCTGTATCCAATGCCTGTTTGCTTTGCAGTAAGATGGGGTAGGTAAATGAACAGTGGATTTGTTAATACATCAAAGCAAATCAAATGAAAACCAAATGATGAAAAGTGAGGGAGTTATGACACGTTTGTTAAAAAAATGGTTCATTTAATTCCTTAAGTCAGCACTTTTAGGAGGAGTTTCACCAGGACAGACAATGGTGGAGGTTAACAGGTAGAAACAGAGGCAAGACTGAGAGGGAAGTGAGAACTGAGAGGACTGGAAAAGTAATCAGGGCAGACTTGGCCTTGTTTCCCAAAAGTATCCAAAGGTAAAGATATTTTTGGACAGTCATCTACAGAGGTTCTTACATTTGTGGGATCTTCAAAAAACTTTTACAGGATAAGTCTGTTGTAGAGAAGTCCAGAGCCGATTAAAACATATTTAATGGATCTTTTTTTAATCTACTTTGTTTTATCTGCAGTGCAACATTTCACTTAATACATAGATGTAAAAAATTATTTGGGTGCATTGGTGCAAGAGTTCTGACATCTAGAAGTAAGTATTTTTTCTAAAGTAGTTTGTATATCCACTCTCTTTCTTACTAGAAGTGTACAAAACATCCAGGTAGCAGATTTTTACTGTTAGCTGGCACTTTTATCAGTTAAAAAGAAAGGCATCACTGGTGGCAGATCATATCAGCTGTCATTTATTAATCTTAGTTGATCAACCTAACAGTTCTTCACTAGGACCCCCAGTGTTTGGGGTAAAAATAAAGTTCACCATTTTGTAGGTTAAAGCTATTATCTGTATAAATACCAATATACCATTAGATAGATACATCAGATACATACCTAATCACATTGCATATCCTTTGCTGCTTTATTTATTTGTACTATGTATAAATTCTTTTGGAGATTAATTTCCATCCTATCTCATTTTCAGTGAGTATTGGCTCAGACTCAGCAATGGCAGACACCCAATATCAATGGATCAGGACCAGAACCAAAAAAAAAGATATGATCAGGACATCTATATTCTATATTTTTTCTTACTGTCAATAAATCCTATGAAATGACCATGTCGACAATGAATGTATCCTACTAAAAAGTATTATCTGTTATTTTGTTATCAAAAGCCTGACATATCTTATTGTTATGTGGCACAGAGCTCCAAAAACAATTAAAAATCCATCAGTGAGCCATTCCATTGCTCTACATGACGTTCCTTCATGACCATGAACCCATACATTCACTGGCCAAGTTGAGGCAACCAATTGTCCTGAGAAACGTATATGTTTGATTGACTTGAACACTAATAGACTGGAGGTAACAGTACGTCTTGTTCACTGATAAACACACATTGGAGAACACTTATTAAATGTTCAAATTAAAACAATAAAAACACAGTTTGTTGTTGAAATATACATACAAAACATCTGTTTTATATATACGGTATATATATATATATATATATACACACATCTGTAATATATTTTTAGATGTTTAGTTCAGGCAGGCCAGCCCTACACTATGTCATCCACAAAAAAGCGATGCACACTGCATTGCTGTTTTTGGTGGGTGAACAAATGTGGCACCTCCAGCAGTTTTGTTTTTTGTGTTTTTCAACTGAAGCAGTTCTGCTGTTGCATAAAATAAAGATTTTTAGAGTATCCATCAGCTTTTGAAAGTCATGGCATCTTTTTTCTTTCCTACAGCCATGTCCAGAGCAATTGAAGACCAAAGTTTTCCAGAAGAGTGCATTTGTGAGATCTTCTGGCTTCCTAAGTTGGAAATTTGGCAGGGAATATTACTTGCTTGTTAGTGGCAGTAGGGTGGAAGCAGTTGAAGTAACTAGTCCTAACCCACTTAACATTGATGCATGACTACACTCAGTTTCATCCCAACCCTCCCTCTAACCGTTTCTCATGCTACCTGGCTGAAATGGATACCTACTCAGTTTGTATCTCTGACATGCTGGGCAAGAGTATGTTTAATATTTCATGGCTCTCTAACGACCAATATAGACTTTGTTTGGAAGCCAAAAAATATCTTCAATGCTGAACATGTAAGCTTTGCTGAAAGAGCTTCGGTACTAGCAAAACTGGGGAGGTAGCCCTCACAAGTCATGCTAAAGGACTGGAGCACATCCAACATGAGAAGACTGGGCACGATAGCCCACTAATCCAGACATTTTCCAGCTTGACGAAGAGCAAGTGGACCAGGGTCTGCCTGTGACCAGAGCATGGTGGGTGCTATGGAACAAAACACCAGCACCAGTTGCTAACATTTACGATGATGGATTTGTATTATTCATACAGTTAATGAAGCAATGATAGGGACCACTCAGAGATGTTCCCAGTGAGAATGCTAGTTCATTTACATGTGGAAGCACTAAAGCATGTTCAGTGCTACACCTCACTAGTTGTTTGCTTGAAGGTAGGATCATACTCCTTTGTTTTCTTATGGTCGTCATGTGAAGAGCATGTCCAATCTTTTTTCTTTGTAAATTTGTACATGCAGTGTGCATAGCCTTGTTGTGCACACTGCAATACAAACACTGCTGCTGCATCCTCCTATGCTAAGAAATGGCTAGCCAATGCTAACATTCCTAGTCAATATGTGTAAATGTACTATATATCTGTCTTTCTCTTGAGTTGGTGACTATGCCCAAAGTGCATTTACTAGGAACTAAAAGCTGGTGTAACTCACCTACATTAGTGCCTGTGTAAGCAGTCATGACTGCCAGGTACTTAGATCCCAGCCTCTCAGGCTATTCAAGATCTGAATAGAAATAAAACTACTCCAATTTTCTAATTTTCATATTTCCACTTCCACAAAAATCCCATAGATACAAATTTTTAAAAATGAACCCTTCATTTTCTATATGGAAAATCAAACTGATAAGCGTTATATGGACCCAGGTTCAGCATCACCTGTTGATTAAAGTTCAAATGTTTTTGATGTACTTTAAGTACTTCGCATACTCCTGGTGCAGTCTATAAATAAGGCCAGACAGGAAGTGCATTGTCCTCAGTTCATCTATTGTAACACTGCCAGCCAAGATGATCCCTGCTTTTGATGGGTCCTGAAGGCAGAACAGGGACATCTTTGAAGGCACTCTCATAATCAGTTTGCTAACAAAGAGTGAAAGACAAGAACGAAAGTACTAAGTGAAAGTAATAGTGTCAGTTAAGATTTATTAGTAGTCCAGTTTCTTCACTCAGTTGCAGCTGACAATAACTGTTCATTTATTTAGCTCTTAAAGTTGAACACTATTCTTATATTCACATTTAAATGTCAACTCTCAACATCTCCCTGACTGGACACTATATTCCTCCTCAGTTGTGGCCCTAGGGGAAGACCCAGATCAACTCTGGAAAGAGACTGATGTAAGTCATTCTCTTATTAACTCACCTGACATGGCACCTGGATGTCAGATCTACGAATGCAGGATTCAATCTACGCAGCCTAATCATAGTCTATACAAGTACATAGAAGTAGGCACACAACAACCACTGATGCACCTTGATTTTTGTTCAAACTGATACTGATTAGATTTTAAATTACTTAACTAAGTTTAAATCTGTTTTTACCACATAATAAGGTAAGTCTTATTCTTTTTGTTAGTTTAATTTGTTAAATCCAAATCAATTTTAGAAAGAAAATGTATAATTATGGTCATTTTTCTTTGCAAAATGAATTTGTATTTATCAAATATACAGGTTAGATTAACAACATTGATCAAATTTTTTATAGCATACTTGGTAGAGTGCCAAATGTGTATAAGCCCCCCAAAAAACTATTTGAGTTTGCGTAGTAACTAAAACTGGAAATTGCTTAACCATTTTTGAAACAATATATTTATGAGATGTTTGGGCTTGGGACTGGCTCAGTGCCACAGACAAGGTAGAGAAGTCATAAAGTACTGAGAGATGGAAAATCAACAATCTGTTAGAGATTGTTGGTTTTCTTTGGATTTGTTGACAGTAAGAAAATTATGAATGACAGTATTGTTCTTATAAATTATAATAAGGTTTCTTATTATGATGCAAGAACACTATCATTGCTGTAATTCATGACTCTAAATTGCCTGTACATGTGAATGCGAGTGTGAATGGTTGTTTGTCTCTATATGTCAACCCTGCGATAGACTGGCGATTCGTCCAGGATGTACCCTGCTTCTTGCCCAATGTCAGCTGGAATTGGCCCCGGCCCCCGGCGACCCTTAAAGATAAGCAGCATAGATAATATGGATGGATTTTTTTGGATACACTGCGAACAGACAGACCAGTAGGTCCTCAGCTGCTATTATGTCTTTATCTATGTACATATTTAAACATACAGCCTGGTGAGAAAGTGTACTGCTGAATGGACATCAGACTTGGGTAATCAGCAGATGTCTTAAGGTGGCTAGAGCCTTTCTCTGTGATAACCTAACAGAATGTCTGTCCAAAGAGGGATAGAGAGAGGAAGAGGGAATAGAAAGAGAGGAAAGAAACCTCCTTCTGAAACCATGGAAGTGTAATGTCTTGACCAATGGAGAAGGAGCTAAGATGACAGTGAGTGAAAAAAAAAACACACACCCACACACACACTGTACACACTTTGTATAATACTGGCTCTAACTGACAAAGAGAGCTTAGAGTTAAACTTTGGTGAACTTTGACAAATTTGCACCCCTAACCAGTTGTAAACCATTTTTATAGATTTGACCTTTGAGAGAATGATCAGCTGAAGAGTCCAAAATGAACAAAGCTATATCATTATCTGTGGTACACCCTCTAATTTTAGACCCTCTGTTATTGTACATAAACTGCCCAGCACTGTCTGCAGTCATGAAACAAGATGGCCTGCTTAGCAAGAGACTTAACTTGCTCACTTGGCACTTGGCAAGCTAACTGAGAATTAGCAAGCCGGCATGCTTAGCAGGCTGTTGTGGCAGGCTAACAGCATGCTACCAATGAGACAGCATGTTACAACTCAGCTGCTATACATTATCATCAATATCAAAGTTTTACGAAAAGCTTCGCACCAAACTACAACACATAATACACACAATATCGTGTCTTACCTGTCGAAGGTTGCGGGTCACTTTCACGTCATGCCACGAGTTGTCATTGAACTTCCCATTGACTGGCTCCACAATGGCTTCAAAGGCTCCAGAGCCAAGGTTGATAACAAGGGAGACAGCGCCGTCCTTCAGCGCCAGGTTGACGTAGTCAGCTGACTTGCCGGTGTGAAGGATAAGGCCGTTGCGCTGCCATGTCTTGAAAGAGAGTGTAATCTCATCACTGCTGCTCTGGATGGGGTTCTGGGAGAGATCGTAGCAGAAGAATTCTGAGCCACGGAAAGTGGCCACATTCTCTTCCCTTGCTGTGATTGGAAAAAAAAAGAGAAAAGGTGTTGGGAACAGTATATTTTCTGTCATCAGACAGCGGGACATATTCAAATTAGTGATAAAAATTCAACCAGTAATTTTGTCATCTTGTGCAGCCAAGCACTGATCAAATCCATAGAAATATTTCTCTTCTATGTATTTTTCTGAAGACATCTATAATAATTATATATGATATGATATATGATAAAACATAGCAGTTCAGGCTTCCATATTCTCCTCAACATCACGGCTTTAATTAATTGCACAAACCAAAAATCCTTAAATGTTTTAGTTGCAGGTCGAGATCAAGACTCAAATCCAGTCACAGCAAGTCTCAAATGACTGACATGACATTTAAATATATTTCTTTTGTTTTTTTGTTTTTTTACATTGCTGAGACAAAGTCCTTTCACTCCATAGGCCTAATATACCCTGTCAGTCTGGGTAAATACACACTTTGTGGTCATTTTTATTCCTGCAATTTACAGGGTCAAACATTTACATACAGTTTTAATCTGGACAAAAAAAAACAAAAAACAACATGATTTAATTAGCAGTTTATCGTAAAAATTGAATAAAATGTTATCCAGTAATAACAGCAAAACATGCTGTTAAAAATACCTTATAATAACATTAAAAAGGAAATTAGAAAAGTCTCTGGTTATTAAGTAACTGAGCAAATATTTTCTTGTTGAGATGATGTTGAGATATATATTACAAAAAAAGGTGGTTTTCTTTCAGTTTTTTTTCTTTGAAGCTACTGGGTACACGTAAAAGGGAAAATAATAATAATCACCATATAATGAAAGTCCTCCCTGACTGACAAACAGAGGTACCCTGTCCAGAAAATACGAACCTTGAGAGATATTCAACATGTGACAGAGGGGAATACAGGCAATGGGAGAACTACAGGGAGACTGCAGATAACTATCATATCACAACATCAAAGACCTAATCTTGCCAGTGAAATTGTCATTTCCTGTCAAACAGATGGCTTGTGACACAGTGGTTTATGCTTGTGATCAGACAGAAAGAAGCAAAGATGGGAGGGAAGCCACAGAGAGGAGTACTGAGTGTATTTGTGATGTTGGTGAAAAGAAAGGGGAAACAGAGGGGGAAAAAAACAGGTAAGTGTGAAAAAAAGAGCAGAAAGGGCACAGTAGAGCTGAGGGATAACAAAGAAAAATGGTCCAGTCAGGAGTTGTTATCTGTGAGATAATCTTCAATTAGCTCACAGTCGTTTAAGCAAAAATACTAGCCTGTGAGCAACACAGCACAATCTATCAGCCACCAAGACACCATGAGGATCTGCATGAGCACAGGGTTCATGTGCTCTGCAACAAAACCCCAAACACCACCCCATACTGAAAAAGGAAAACCAGAGTGAGTCAAAACACAAAATGGCCACTGCTTTCACCTCCTTAACACAGACACCTCAGGCATCACTTCCTCAAAGACCACTCATCCCACACAACACACAGCAGTCTAACATGTGATGAGGGAAAATATGTGTTTAAGAGTATTATTGGGCAGTCTTTGAAAGTGAAATATGAAAGGGAATTGATGATTATCTCTGCAAGACCAAATTAGAGTAAAACGTTGCTTTATCCTGCTCTGCCTTTTCTCATTAATACCCACATTGAAAATGAGCCAACAACCATCCTTGTGGTGGTCTAAATGTTCTATCATTGTGGTGTAAAGAAGGTTCAGTCCAAACCTATTGATACAGATACGAGCCTTTCCAAGTTTTTGCCTTTGGTTAATTCAGTCATATGCTACACATCCCAGAAACCACAGTTCACCTCAACAATCCTTCTGTCAACACCCTAACACCTCAGTGTTGGTACAATAACCTGACATTGCAGATAGGCTTACTTCCATGACACCTCCACTGATAGGGTGATGATCTTTTATTAACGAGCAGGAATATTTTTTGTTTTTCATATATGTTCAGTTTTTTGTGTGTGTTACTGGCATAAACAATTAACATACAACATTTCAACAAAACAGTAACAGTACACTGCAAGCAGCCTGTTGTGAATGTATGTAGACTGGCCTGTTAGCTGAATTATTACTGCCCTGCAGGTGGGGCTGCACATGAGTACCAGCTATATAGAGTTTGAGGAGGGTAGCCAAAATAGAAGTGGTTGTCAGACCCAATCCTACTATTTAACATCAGCTGTCTTTCTTTACGTCCAGATGTGATGATACAAATGGCTATTGTGATTGGCTAATTTGTGATTTTGTGCTATATGTATAATCTGAACATGCTGAAGTAACAGATGGGAATAAGCAACATGTAACAGATCTGGCTTCCTGGATGTTTGAAACCAGTAAGCAGTCATCAGTTTGTTAGGCTGTTGGAATTGAAGTAATAAATACCGTGGTACCGACATTTTCAGGCTGTATATTGTCCACTGTACAATATCAATGTACAGTATGGCTGCAGAAAAAGAAATACATTTTTTCTTCTCAAAGTAGAGTTTTCCAGTTTCCTGTCATTTCTTTTTGGGCTGGCAAAGTCAAACTGTATCTTGTCTCTAACGTAGCTCCCCTAAAGTGAGAGCGCATCCCCTGCCTCTCTCTCCATCTATAGCCCACTGCGAGGAAAAAAACAGCTTTATCTATGTACAAGAGAAACCACGCTAGTTCAGCCATGAGGATATTTACCTGCAGGGCTGGAATAAGAACACTGCCCTGCTTCAGATGGCAGATACACATGCAAGTGGATAAGAAAAGCAGAGGAAGAGCAGAATTTTACCAGAATTTTCTTTTTTATATATATTGGCAGGTTTCAAATTATTTTGTTATGGTCTATGAACACCTTGATCTAAACAACGCTATGTGAACATAATACGTCTGTTTATATGATAAGTGGAGACATACAGAAGGAAAAATGTTATAGGCCACAAGATTACACTCACCCAGAAGTAGTGATGGCCATTTTGCTGAAATATAAAATGATAATGAATTGAGAATGAATAGAACTTCTTTATGACTGAAATGAGGATGATGTGAGGAAATTGTTATCAGCCCATAATGGTTTTAATGGCATCCGTAAGCCATTCCATTTGGAGCCTTCATTTGATGGATGAGCTTGGATGAGTCCTGCGAGGGGTCATCCATAAAAATGTCAGAAGGAGAGGCGGCAGAAGGAAAAGTTACAGCCACAGTAAATTTCCCTTATATTTGGAAGGTATAAGGGAATGCTGTATGCTCTGAGTGGTAAAGAACTGAATTAGTGCCCTTTTCACCCAACTTTTCAGCAGCATATGCCATAAATTGTGACATGAAAATTGTTATCCACTAAACTCTTTGCTATTGTTGTTTTTTAAATATTCTTGTTATATTCACTAGTTTCAGGAACACACACCGTTTACACACTCAGTGCCACATAACTAGCATCGAGAAACCAGATTTCTTGTAATTTTGTTGTCATTTGTTTCAGCATATCTGCTGTATTTGATAGAGTTGGTGGAGAGTGACAGGAAAGGCAGGCATAACAGGGGAAGACATGCAGCTAAGGGCCCGGGCCAGCAAGGACTAAGCCCTGTTAGTGGTATGAGTTCTACCACGTACTGGGGCGCTATCATTGAAAAGTGAACACTATATGCAGTCAGTTGACCATTCCCAGCTGTCACTCAGGGAAACTCTCACACTGAGGAAAAAGCAGAGCTAGTGAGACAAGTTTTAGTCTGAAAAATATCTTAATAGAATAAATAAAAAGAATAAAAGAATTTTAAAAACATTTACTCACATAACAACTTTTTTTGTTATTTATTTAAGCAATACTTAAATGTAATTATGCAATTAATATGTTTAATTATTATTTTCAGTACTTAACTTTTTTAGGGTTTACTACTTTACTTTATTTTCAAATAACAAAATATCTGTAAAATAGTAATTTTAACACATTTAATTACAGTAAAATTATGTAATTTTCGGTTAAATATTGTTTAAAAAACATGTATTTTTTTGCTGTGGATATCATTTATAGTTTTGTTTTTTTATGATTTTGCAAGATTTTATCAAATATTATTGATAATTTGACAAAACAGGAAAAAAACAATATTAATTTATAATAAAATTTCAGCTAAAAATGCATAGGAAAACAGTTTTTTTTACAGTGTAGCATGGGGTTGTCTCAGATCTGGTCTCAGATGTATTTGAGATCTTCATGTCTGACAACTTTAAGTGACTGTTAAGCATGACTGAAAAGCAGCGCTAAATAAATAATATGGATTGTTTTGTATGAATCATTAATGTTACGATAGGCCTCAGTGGCACCAGGGTAATGGCTGTAGTCTGAATATGAAACTGCAATAAATAAGTCAATCACTCATACATACCTGAGTGACATCATGATTTATGATGTGTAGATTTTCTTGCAGATTTCTGCATGGCTGACCATGATAAATCAGTGTGTGGAGTGGCCATTTTGTTTCTCTCATGCAATACATTCAGTGAGGTCCAGCTCAGACTGAAACAGCCAGATGAACACCAATTTTAGAAAAAAGAGTGTGTCAGATACATTTTTTATATCCATATGTTTATGCAGAAGTGAGAAATGGAGGGATGGGCGCAGCTTTCTGGGTAGAGGCCTCTCCACTGATGGTAAAAATAATTAAGCTGGTTTCATATTATATTTTAAATTACTATTTAAATTGCATTATTTTATTTTCACATACTCATGGGGTAACCACAGCTCAAGTTTGGTTCAAGGATATGATGACCCAAAGAAGCCTATAAGGGCCAAAATACATAAATGGCAAATTACTGATATTATGCATCCCTAACTGTTTCTACTACTGCATTCGTACATACTTCCTTATACTTTCTGTCTCGAGGTGAGGAGTAACTGAGTAACTCAGAGGATTTGAGGAGTCTGAACATGGAATGGGGATTGTTGAATTCACACAAGTAAGTCAGTGCTAATATACTCTATAACTACATCTAAAAAAACATGTAGATTAACACTTTTTTCATGTGATTTGTGTTAGACACAATGGAGGGGTTTTTTTTTCATCATAGCCAATGCTGGACATCATATTTGATAGCCAGCCCAACAATAAAATGATTTCTTAAATACTTACTCTACAATCTAAACAAACAGGTGAACATGGCTCTGACCAAGAAAGGGAAAGGATGGAGGAGGAGGGAGCAGGAACCAGCACAGAAACTACCAGAGGTGCACAGAGTATTATTGTGTGACTGTGAAGTAAATTAGATAACAATATAAAAATGATCAGGTTGGACTACTTCATTTATTTATTGTTGCATTCCAAGAAATAGAATGAATACACACTGTATGTGTATTTGTCAGATTGGACGATTAATCATGAATGTTGAATGAATACAACAATATTTGATGCTCATGTCAGACAATCCAAAATTCTGTCTGTTTTATGCAAGATTATATTAATAAATGATCGAAGTAATAATACATTTCAAATTAGGCGTCAGACGTCAATACATGAATTTAACAAACATGGGAAGTAAAACCTTGGAAAATTATTTGAATCATTTTATATATTAACTTAACACAAACAATAAAAAATAACACATAACATGTTTTTTTTTAACAATTTAAAGAATGATTCATTGATTCAAAAGCATGTTATGTCAGTTTGAATTTGGTGTATCAAATTCCCAGGGCTGCCTCTGATGATGGGAATAATGGTAAAACTACCTAACTGGACCACGTTCATTTAATCAAGCTAATCCTGCCATCTTTACATTAATGTTGATGTCAGTGGTTTTTGCAATCACCTTGTACATCTGACCTTAACATGCAAAAATACACAAATGAAGATGCAGAAACACACACAGACACATACAGTACATGTACTCGATGGAGGCGTGATCTGGCATCAGCTCAGGTGAGAGCATTTAGAAACTCCTGGGTGGACCATCTGTTGGTCTTACTCAAGATGGCGATAATCCTATTCATATTCATCAGACAACCCCTAATACCATATCTATCACGCTCTCTCTCACCTGACGATAATGGTCTACAGGATGAACATAGTTTAGTTTGCAGAGTGGACACTGTTCATCTAACTAGGCTGCATTGTTAATAAAAAAAGACTGAAAAAGAACACTGATGAATGTACTGAGGCAAGAGGGGAAAAGAAATGGAGCAGCAGAGTGGCGGAAGCATTATCTTAGTTGTGCTGCATATGAATGTGACTGCTGGATTCTTCCTTTCTCTCAGGGTAGGGACTGTAAATTAGAACTCAATGAGACACTTAGGGGGTCAGAGTAAAGCAGCATGTATGCTCTCGGCTGCACACCACCGGTGTGTCCAATGGAGCTATTCGCCCACACCATCAAAGAAGTGGGCTCAAGCAAAGCCAGAGTATAAGAGTTGGATATACTGGAATGGCACAAAATGGCTGCTTTGTTCATTCATTTATAGCTCTATAGATTGCAGATCCACTTATAAGGAATGATTAAAGATTACATCATTTCTGGACTGATATTTGTGTGGATTCTAATCCAGGGTGATGGCTTCCCAAAAACAAACAGTGTCATACTAAAATACATAAAACATGAAATCAGTGAAACTGCATCATATGCTATTGCAGCAGATGTCACTGTGCTGGTTTTACATATAAAGTTTTGTTTATTCCTCACAAGTGCTACTCAGCCAGGGGAAACAGTTGTACTGGTATCCACTGGTATCCAGTGTTTTTGAAGCCTGACTCCTACTACAGCCTAAAAGTCAAAAGACATCTTGGCCTCTGCTGCCTCAGGGCCATCTCCTCTGCATCAGTTTCTACACTGTCATTGATGTACATGTACTTGCACTGACACACCCACAGGAAGCAGGCCAGAAAGACATTCAGAAGGCCGAGATAAGTGTTATTGCAGTTTAATGTAAAAGAAAGTCCATACACAAGTGACAGCATGGCAAGAAACAACGAGACTATTTCACCACAGTTAAACCAGCACATATCTTGATGCTTGTTTGACGTGTTTCTTACATTTTCCTTATTGTCAATCAGGGGCGATATTTGGCATAAAGCTCTACTGGGGCACAGGCCCCCCACTGTTAAAAGAAGTCACGTTACCAGACCTCAAACTGCACTCAGTGTCACACACCAACACATGGGGAAGCTGTGTGTGTGTTGTAGTTCACCTGCTGCTCAAACACAGCAACATGCACTGATGTACAGATGATAAATGATAAATATTTATTGTTGCTGAAAATTAATTGTGGCATTTATACTGGGGCACGTGCCCAAGTAAAAGGGGTCTGGCAAGGCAATGTTGTCAATCATATTCCATGAAAAAAAACAATGATGTTTTAATCCACCTTTCAGTACTTTCTTACTGAAATGCTCTGGCTGTGGCATTCATCTCTAAGACCACAGGTTCCTACTGAAGATGGAAAAATGTTTAAAAAATGGCATAGAAATATGCTCACCGTAGATTTTAACAAAGCTACTCAAATAGGGGTTAGCTGTCACGCCACCAAACCCACAGAAGAGTCGCTGCTGAGCAGCTGTCCTATAAAAGCAATTTCATAGCCAGCTAATTTAAAATTGCCAGATCTTTTTTCATCTTTCAGTATTAGCAGTATTTCATTAATTCCTGCATCTCTTCAATTATACTTTCATGACTACAGCAAAGAGGAAGGGGAGGTGGTTGTGTGTGGGGTGGAGTGTATAAGACATAAGAAATCTTGTGAGTGTTAGCAGTAATGTTGTCCATATACAGGAGGGCTAACCATGACCTCTAGTCAGTACCTGCTGGAAGCCATATAGCTGTTTGAAAAAAAGCCAGTCTATCTGAATACAACACTAGCATGTCAAAAGCACATTTAAAGGCTTATTGGCTTCTGTAATTATTCCTCCTCTCCCTGCTGGCTGTGAAGTGATGCCCTCATACTATGACCGCAGTGGAAGAGCCACTTTAGTGTAAAAATACAGTCTTAAAGAGTATCTTAGAATATCTTCCAAAGTCATGGGGCCAGATTTACTTAAACTTTTGTACCTGTTTTTCAGGAGCAGAGGTAACAAGGCTGTCTTCCCCTAAAAAAAACAGTCTTATAGGTCATCTGTGCAAGCCACAGTGTTAGCCACAATGGGAGCAAAGGAGGCAGACAGGTGATGGTATATAGAGAGCAAAAACATCCATGCAGGCAGGAGGTCAGGATGAATGGATGGGTTGGACTTTGTAGTTGCAATTTGATTTGTCTTGTGCATCTTCAATATTTTCTGCATTAATAATTTGATATGAAGATTGAAATATCCTTTTTTAGCAATATTTTGAGAAATAACAGATTTCCTCAGGTGGTGTTTAACAACAGCCAAAGTAAATGTTTTGGCTGAGACTTTTAAGTCCCCCTTTTTACATTTTTTAAGCCTATACAAACATGTAATCAGTGGTTTATAAAACACTTTCATTAAGTTATAAGCAGTTATGATATTAGTGTATAGTGTGTTAATTTAAAGTATTTGTCAAAAAATATCCATTTGCTATGTCAATAAAATGTAGAAATTTAAATTGAGTTTGTTGCAGGATTGTTTTTTCATTTTGATTGGTGGAAAGGCAACTTGAGAGAGAAATAAGGAGGGTGGACAAAAAGGCCACTAACAATATGGAGAGAATACGGCTCCACATTGAATGATGTTGATGTAGATCAATACAGTAATGTAGCTAGCAATCTGTACAAACACACACACACATGCAAGGACACACATAAAAGAAGTTATTACACACCCCAGTGAGTGCATTATGATCTCACACCCACTAAATGATAGCCTCTGGTGCTCAGATGGAAAAAAAGAAAAGAAGCTACCAAGCAGGAGATGAAGAAGATTACTACAGGCGCCAAATTAAGCCTGTGATGTCAATGTAGACATTGGTGCCTCATGTGCATGTGCATATGCATACACTCACTCTCTCCCTCTCTGTCTCTCTTTCACTCACTCACTCTCACACACACACACACACACACAGATAAAAACTGAAAAGAGTATGAAGTGAAAAAAATTCTAAAATGAAATGTATTCCCTAAAACCTAATCATGACAACAGTCTAATTAGCTTAGAGTTTTTGGTGTGTGTGTGTATATGTGGTTTTTTCTTTTTTTTTTTTTTTTCTTTTTTTTTTTTTACCTACTTATGAGTAAGAGATGTCCACTGGCACACAATTTTATGACAGATCTAATAATTTCATAATAATTCAATGTTTTAAATGAAACTTTATTTAGCTTCACTCAACTCACTTCTGTACTGAGCTGCAGCTTTTATTGGCACCTGACTTCCACTGACCTGACCATGTTTTATGATCCAATATTTACTTTAACTGAATTTTTTCCTTCATTATCATCCTACAATCCACACTTTAGGCTTGCACTAAAATTGGTAAAGCAATTTAGATGTTTGACAGCTGAATAGCTCAGCATTAAGAGAAAATTATGTGCTTGTGTCATTTTTGTATGTCCTACAATATTTGTTATAATACCCACACAGAGAGGAAGTCAGAATGGATCTGTGGCAAAAAGATATAGACGGGATTTAGACAGACATCTTGTAACTTCAGTCAGAGTTTCTAACCAATACCAGCCATTTAGGGGTGTGGTTCACCTAAAAATTGTCAGTGGAATACACACAAAACAACCCTGTGTTTGCATTGTTCACAGCTGCAGCTGTCATATACAGTGGCAAGAAAACATATGTGAACTCTTTGGTGTTACCTGATTTTCTGCTTTAATTGGTCATAAAATGCGCTCTGATCTCCATCGGAGTCACAACTAGAGGCAAACACAGTATGTTTCAGCTAGCTGTCGTGATCTGCCACCTTAGTTACTTTCGTTTCTTGTTATTACTATTATACTAGATCAGATTGGGGTTGCAGATGTCGGAAATGTCAGATCAAAATATAACCTTTTTTTCTGTTCCTTTTTGATACGTGCTATCTGCTCACAGTGGCTGCGCTGGCAGGGAAAGGCTAGCTCTAGTCCTCTCCTCCGACATGGAGGGTGTGACCAAAATAATATTATACAACAAGTAGTTCCGACCGAGCAATCTGATTGGTCCACAAGACATTTAGAATGTGCATGACAGCATGACAGCACGCCTTACTCATCACTAAAAATATTACTCCGCCATGTACATTTTACTTTGTTGGTCATAGTTGTATAATCGCAAGATTACACTCGATTGTGTCCTTTAACGTCATTTGAGCAAAGTGCCTCGGTTTTCTCCATCAGCTGTGCCAGTGACACGGCGCTATAACTTAAAATTCATGTAAACGTTTGCGGTTGCAGAAGCTACATCTGTGTGAGTAAATAAATGCAGCGTCTTTGTTATAATGTGGTTGATAAAAGTAAGCATTCATTTGTGCAGTAGGCTGTTGATTTAGTTCGGTAAAGTCTGAGACCTCGATTAAAGCATTAACGTCAGCTCAGAGTTCACTCATCTGGGACTAGAAAATCATTTCTGTTGCTAGGTCGTTACTAAAGGTCTGATTAGTTGCCGTAGCGGTAAACTGTCGTGCTCAAATGACGTTAAAGCACACCCACACCAGTGACTAATCGACTATTCTGAAAAATAATCGACAGATTAGTTGACTTCCAAAATCATTTTTAGTTGCAACCACAAAGTCAACAGTGTTTTCTTTTTGCGATGACCACTATTGTTTCCTTGCCAAGTTCTAAACTTGACAAACAACAATAGCAGTGTCAGATCAGAAAGCAGTAATAGAAAACTTTTTTGCACATCACAGGGAGCATTAACAGAAGTATTCCACACAGGATCACAACCAGCACATGTAATTTATGAGAGCGAAGACAAATGACCTTTTGTGTCGCTTGATTTGGCCAAAATCATTACAGTGTTTTGTGGTTTTTATTGTTTGTATGATCTTCTGTGGTAAAGATCAAGCATCTCCATTGTGAACAGCTGTGAATCAACATAATGGGTCATCCATCTTACAGCATCCGGATAGAAGATAAATGGAGAAAGGGATATGAAGGAATAAAAAATCAAAGGGAACATAAAAAGAGTAAATCCTCTCTGCGCTGAAAAGACTGTAGGGGAGGCTGGTTGGTGGAGGATGCACAAGAGAAGGGGCTGAGGGGAGGGAGTAGGTGAAGATGGTGGTGGTGGTAATGGGGGGTGAGAAGGATAACCATCAGTAATTTCAGCAGGCTGGCAGATTTCCATTTGTTTGGGGGCTTGACCAATGGTGCATTGGGATGTCTGCACCAAATGGTGGTGGGGAACTGAAACACAGAGAAGGGGGATGGAGCCACTGAGGCATTTCCTATGAAGAAAAAGAAAGAGGTGCTGCCATTTTGATGGCATCCAGAGAGTGGACACTGAGTACTCTCTCTCCCTCTCTCTCTCTTTCTCTCACACATACACACACAAACACACTGGCAATCAGTGTCCACTGATACTGATTGTCAGTGGTTAAGGGGGTCTCTGAGAGGGGCCCTGTCCTGCTCAGCAGCCTCTTCAGCAAAAATATTATCATGTCATTCAGTATAGATAATCCAAAATGGAAAACATATAAGAATGATTCACAATATGGATTAACACAATTCAGGGATTATTACCTGCTCAACAGATTGACAGTTGTCTCCTTGAATTATGATTCAGCTAGTTCTAATAGTTGTTAATGAGGTTTGGATGTCACTGTCAAATTCATAAGATCACAGAAAAGCCCCAGAAAAGACCTATGCTTGTTGAAGTGCAATAAAAAGATTCCACTACTCAAAACCAACAACCACAGTGGCAGCACATGCAGCATTTTTGGCATGTGTTGTGCATAACGATTATTAAATTAAAGGTATAGGGTCATTCCAAAACAACTCACCCGGAATTCAGGTGAAAACTTCTGTTTAATTCGTGGGACCTTGCAAAATCCAATGGCTCTACTCCAAAAACGTTTTTAGTTAAGAATTTTTGACATTTAGCCCTTTCATAATATTTACAGTTCTTTTGTATTCTACACCCACCAATTGCTTATTTTTCGTTTGATTAGGATGAAATTAATACTGAACATCGAAGAGACCCTAAGGACAATTTGCAACTTCATGTAAATATTTGCTGGAATAAATTATTGCAAAATGAATTGAGACATACCCAGAGTTAAGTAAACAACTGAAATCATAATGAATTTATCTTTAAGCAGTTTGACGTGATTGTGACATCACAGAGGCCTGCTCTATTGGAAAAAGCCTTAAAGACAGTGTAGAAGAAAATAAGAGTCTGTCTTACTAGCTCTATTTTACATTGATGTGAAATTAAACCTATGGTTACATTGTGAGGAGAGCTCAGGTCATCGGTGTGAGGAGTCACACCCTCAATATGACATGAAATCAACTTGTTCCACAAACTCAGTCACTCTCCCCCTTTGGTTTTGTCATTACAATAAGAAATCAAAATAACACTAGCCCCTTTTACACAGGGATCGTGCAATACTGGCATTAAGAATTCCCTCTAATATGCTGGCTTTGGTTGTTTACACAGAACCTCATGGAGACTTCATGCCAACCTGGCATTTGGTTTTAAACAGCAAGCCAGCATTGCAGAATCAGAGCCGCGACATATAACTTAGCTGCCTCGTTGTAAATCAGCATCTGTTCCGCCATTCCTGCTCTCATTATATACAGATGTTGACCTGCCTCTGTGACTACCTCCCATGCTAGTTCAAAGGTAGGGTGATACAGACCCCCCATTTCGCCTCTGTAGGCCTGCCATTTATACAGAAAGGCAAGGCGGAATACCAACGCAATAGTCACACCTTGAATAGGAAGAGGCTACTGAAGTGTAACCTGTTCTCCCAGGAATAGGCTATCCAAATCCAGTTCACCTTTAGCACTGTAAGCCATATTTGCATTGAGCCCTTGTAAATCTACTGAGACAGACTTGTGATGGGTGGGCTGGGTTGGGTCTCTCAGACGCCCACTTGACATAGAACACACATCTTGGATTATGGTAGTCGCCTACGGTCTCTCAAAGAATTAGCTCAGCCCAGCCCACACCTTTTGTTTAGCCTGTTGTTATGTGTATTGAACTAAGGAGCTAAGATTAATATTTTGTCCAAACAAATATTATGCAACAAACTAAGCCATTATAAGTTGTAACCTGCAAATTCCCTGAACCTAATGAAAGACAGGCTCAATAGGTATCACAGAGAGATAACCTCAACATGTTCAAATATCAATGAAAAGAGAAAATTATGAAAACTCTCTATCTATCTCTATATAAATAGAGATAGATAGATAAATAGATAGATAGATAGATAGATGAATAGATAGATAGATAGATAGATAGATATGCAATTAATATTAGCACTTTGCACTCAATATTTTATGCAGGACCAAATTACCTCTAGATGTGATAGAACAACAACTGCATTTGCTCTTTTTGTTTCTTTTTTTGTTTCGTTTTGTTTGATTCCTTTTCTTCCTCTAATGCTGGTCTTTAAAATTTAAAACTTTTTTAATGTTTGTATAGTTTTTCTAAATTTCCATAGTCTAAGGATATGGTAAATAATAATTGTGCATATGTGACAAATGCATTTTTGAATATCAAGTTAAATTGAGTGTAAACCTCTACAAAGGCCTTAGCCTCAGCCAGTCTCTCCTCACTGGCAGTGGGTGTGTGAGTGTGTGACAGGATGTGTGAGTGTATGCATATGCACGAGGCATCCATGTGTACATTCACATGTGCTCATCTTCCCACATACACAGAAGCAAAGGACGACCCCATCCACTCTTACAGACACACACACACCATGACTCTGTGAAGCATGACAACAAGGTTGACTTAGTCCCTTGGGGCTTTTCATTTACTGCCCAACATAATGCCTCATCCCCAGACCCCCATCCCCAACACACACACACATACACCAGCCTTATTGCTATTATCTGGGCTGTCGGAGCCAGTGTTGATACCTAATGAAGGGCTATGGTTGCCATTTCTCAGCTGACGGTCACCATGGATACTGAACAGAGGATGAGGAGGAAACTGGATGGGGAGGGCTGGATGGAGAGAATAAGATGAGGAAGAGAAGTGGTTGAATGTAAAATCAGATTTAATGTATTTGCTTGTTTCTGTTTATTCAAGAACACAGACTCTCCATAAGTGATAACATGTTAATAAAGACTGGAGATAATGACAGTAAAGACAACTGTGTGAGAAGTAAAATCATGGCCATCATTTCTGTCTGTAAGTAGCTGAGATCAAGAACAACAAAAATAAGACCCAGATTGTTTGAAAAAGAAACTAAGATAATTGTTGCAATCCGCACAGTTAGTCCCCTACCACACCAAACTACAGGTCTAAAAATGAACTACTAGTCTTAGTTAATATTGAAAAGTCAATGCTGGCTTGAAGACATGTTGACTTTTCCAGTATTCAACCAAAACCACCATCTTTCCTTAACCCTAACCAAGAGCTTACAGTTGCCCAAGAAAAACCACTGTACCTATGATGCCAGGAGTAGATGGTGTTGAAAATCTAATTAAATATATTGACAGTTTTAAGAAATGCTCACAGTAAAGAAATTTGTTGCCATTGTCACTGTAATGATTGATTATTGACTGAGCATGGGTTATTTGTATCCAATAACTAGAGAAACTAAGTTCCACAAGAGCTCTTCTCCCACTGAGAGTCACCATTTCTTTCTCATTTGTAATCAGGCTCATCTGATGGACGGTTTGTCCTTTACCCAAAAGACATAATTGTATTTTGAGAGGGACAAACCAGCATGGGAGCCGGTGGTCACAACTCAAACTCATTTAAAGGACAGTCATAAGGTGTGGTGAGCAGCAATTCCACACACAGGCAGGAGTGTACATCTCCAGCAATGAGATGTGGCAGGACTAATACTGCATGCCGCTGGCGGCTAATGAAGATGCTCAGGTCAGGATGATGAGACACCTGTCAGCCTTCACGGCTTCTGCAGTCTCACCTGAACTTTGACAGATTCTGTGAGAGAAGAGAGAGAGAGAGGCGACAGAGAGAGAGAGAAATTAATGTGTGTGTGTGTGTGTGTGTGTGTGTGTGATCTGTCTGTCTGTTTAGAGTTCTTGATTAATGTAACAGGGTTTAAAATAAAGCTACAATGTGTAATTATTAAGAATATTTACTTAGTAACATATGAATTAAAAGTGATTAAGAATATAAAAATAACAGGACATCAAACATACTAGAACAAGTTCACTGATTTCTTAAATTTGTTTTTTATTGGACCATGTTCATCTCGATACTTATATATTCAAGCAGACTCCCACATAACACATCCTTACCCATGTGTGTGTGTGTGTGTGTGTGTGTTAACACAGTGTCATTTTCAGTCTGAACAGTAGCTTAGTTGTAGTTTCTACTTTCTTGAGGCAAATTTACTGATTTAAATTGATTATTCTTCAATTCAAATCATGTTATTATTCTCAACATATTTTGGGATTGTCCAATGGTAGGAGTTCTTTTTGGTCAAATATCTTATCTGTGCTCAACATTTACAGGTGTACCTCCTCACACTCAAAAAAACAATGTCATAGTACACCTGATAACCTTAAGTGACTTTGTATTAATGTTGAAGTTCCTGTGAAGTCAAACAAACAACTCAAATGGATACACAGTTTTATGTGTCAGTGCACCCTCACAACCATACGACCAACCTCAGTCATACACAAAATCTTTCCATCTTTCTCATCCATCCACATAATGCAAATGCAGCGATAGCTAAAACAATATTAACAATAAAAATTATCAGATTTGAGGAAAAATCGATGTTTGTTGAGATTTTAGACACACAAAAAGAAAATGTGATTTACTTGACTTCTCGCCCAAAGGTGAGGTGAACCTCTAGCAACAACTGCACTCCACTGTAAACATTTGTCTTCTTACAACCTTGTTTATCTACACACACGTGTCAGCGTGGGGAAGCTGGCAGGGGGCAGAGGTATAGTCAGCTGAGGAAAATGAAAAGGTGATTTTGAATTGCAGAATGAGCTGCTTTACACACACACACCCATAAGCTGCACACACAATAGGTCTCAGCAGGCCTTCCTGAGGCTAAGTGGCGTTAACCTCTTTTCTCCTGGGACCAGACAAAAAGCCCCTGGCGCTAATAATCACCACTCTATCTTCCCCCCTCCTCCCTCCCCTCCCCACGTGCACCAACTCCAGCCTTCATTTCTGGCCCCTCAGCAGCATCATATGCAGGGAAATGTTTTAACCAAACACAAAATAATTTTGTTCATTTTGTGAATGGAGAATTACTTATAAATTAACTGGTGAAAATTATGTGAAAACAGCTTTCCTCCACCAATAAATGAAATATAGTTGGAATAAGGTCTCCATTCAAAAGTTATAGCTCAGGAACTTAAACTGAATAGTCTAAAATTATGTTTGAGATAAATAATTAATTGGTATTTAGTAAAATCTTAATTCAAAACTCTGTGTGAAAGACAAAGACACAGGAGAGACCTATACAGATACACAGTAAATAAGGAGGACATTCAAAAGGCTTTGGAATGTGTTAGTAATAGGGACTGTGTATCATGAGAAAACTCAGAGGTGGATGCCAGCGTCGGTAGTTACTCCTTCTTTAATTACTGTAGCTGGTGCTGTGTTGTTACAGGAGGATGAGCAGGGCACTGATGATCACACAATTGATGAAAAAATTCCAATCGCATCACCTGAACTACAACGCATTGAGAAAAGAAGCCCTTTCCTTCTGCTCGCTCTACATACTGAAGTTTTCTTGGCTCCAATTTTGTTGTGCCTGCAACAATAGCCCAGCAACAGAGACTCATGAGGTAGTTGTTCCTTGTGCTGGATTCATTTGGAGACTCTGAAAGGGACAAAAGAATTGTAAGCTGATACACTCTCTTGTGTTCCCTTCCTGCTCTGATTTATTAAACATATTAGGGAAGTGTTTGACTTTCAGGAAAGGTGTTATAGCCCAGGCTGCATTTCTCTGTGTCAGTTTTCTCTCACATGTTTGTGTGGCTGTGTTAGTGTGTGAGTGTGTGTTTTTCCCCTGCAAGAATCTTGGAGTGTGTCAATTTTAAACATAGATCTGGCTATACATAAATTTAAAGAAGACCTCATTATGCCAGGTTTGCTTGTTTACACTGGAACCAAACAAGTCGGCATAATGCTGCCTAATGTGTGATTTTAGATATCGTGCAGGCATTCCGCAAGTCAGAGGTGTGATGTGCTAACAACATCTGTCCCTCTTTCTTTTACAAAGACAGTCAAATCGGCTGGATGGGTGGGTTCAGTCGAGGGAGGCGTCTGATGTTGACTGGTCTCAACGGTACATCATGCCTTCTAAACTGCATGGTTCCAGCTGTTTGAAGGGGCAACACCTCAATCTGTCTCAGCCTCCAAACCTTTTGTGGTTCCTCTGTGTGCGTCACTTTCTGTTTAGATCATGTTGGGCCTATAGTAGCCTGGTTATATCCTGTATAAGTCTAGAGATAGAATACAACAGAGACCAAGAAAATAAAAATAAATATCATTCAAAGTGCAGATTAATCTGAGACTCAGACTGTGTGCATTTTAAGGCAAATAAAATCAATCGCTCCTGTCCGCTAACTTTGCAGCATCATGTAAGTCATGCTTTAGCCTCTTTTAAACAGACATCCAACAATAAGCCTCAACACAACATTTACACTGAGCAATACAACAACAGCATAATGCTGTCCCCATTTTAGATAGCACGTTGCAGACTCAGAGGTGGCGATGATGTGACATGATGTGCTGTAAGCGCTTGTGACTGTCCCAGGATAACTAGCTCTCCTTTTACAGAGCATGGATTCGGCTCTGTGATTGCGACTGTGACCAATGCCCCATCCCACCCCACCCCAGTTCCTTGTCTGTGACTTTTATACAGAACAGCAAGGAAGAACAGGCTGTATAAAAGGGGCATATGTTACTAAAAGGGGACTCAACATAGTTTCACTGACCACACATTTAAGACAATAATCTGTGCTGTGGCTCAATCTCTTTTTATCATTACAAGGTGATACTCACACAGTATATAGGTGGGAGTGCGTGTAAAAATATACTGGATGATATAAGAAGCCTACTGTGTGTGTATCTGTGTGTGTGTAGAACGGTACTGAACAGTTGGGGGTGGGGGTGGTATTGAACTTGGGGTCACTGGTGTGTATCGGCACACATGCTTTGCTTTGACTGCAAATGAAAATTAGCTTAAATCCAACACTAGTACAACACATCAAATGGCAACATTGATGTTTAATATTGTACATTATACCTCAAACTAAAATGTAAATCTCCATAGCCGGTATCATTGAAGCAATGTGATTTTTAAAATGACATATATCTTTAAATCTTTACATAACTGTAATTAAAACACTGAGCCCCGCAGTTTGATTGTAAAGCTATCCCGCATTAATAAAGATGAAAGTGAAAAAAAAGTGGGGAGACAGAGAAAAGGAAATAATGTGAAGGGGCACAAAGGGAGGCAGAGGGGTGGGGGGAGGTGATAGAGTAGGGTCTGGAGAGAAAGAGATAACGGCTCTCTCTCTTTTTGACTTGTCATGTGAGTGGTGTGTCACAGTGAGCAACTGGCCGACAGAGATAAGGCCAGGGCCCACCACAGTAATCTACTGTACAAACACACACGCATACACTCAAATCCAAAACGCACACTATCATTCAAATTTATCAGGCGAGGTATTCATCAAAACCTGTACGCTCGGTAGACCTCCACTATTAACCCAACAAAGCACCATTTGAGAAAATGAGCTCTGTACCTGTATGTGTGTGGGCATATATAGGTTTGGATGAAAGTTGCTGGGTAAATAATAAATGGACTACAACTGGAGACTGATTTTATACAATTTACATTTGCGTCTCATAATTTTCCATTTATATACACACTCTGACATTGATGGCAGCAGGACTGCCATGCAGGATCTTCAACTGGCCCATCGAGCAATTTCCAGAGTTCTGGGGTTTTGCTCAAGGATACTTGAATATGTAGACAGGAGGAGCCAGGATAGACCACTGATCCCTACAATTGATGGACAACCTCTACCTCCTGAACACAGCCTCCCTTGCAGGTAGCTGCATTAGGAGGAAAAGACACGAGACCCGTTACAGACTATAGACTGATGGTACAGATGGTTCACAGAAATAATGGACTTTTACACAGTAGCTGGACTTGTGAATAAACAGTGTCAACCTATTTTGACTTCATGCTTGTTTCAGAGAGTAAAATTGTTTTGAGATATCCAAACATCATATTTTCAAAGAATCGTAGTGTCTACTCTGGGTGCAGCTCACTAAAATCATGTATTCATAATTCATAGAAATATGTTATGACATGTCAATAATGATAACAATAACTGGCAAACTAACATATGACACAATTTAAAAGCTCAAAGGTACCATATTACATATAGGCAGAGGGACTTTGGGGTGGTATGAGTAATGGGCACTGTGTCAGGCTGAGCTGCTATTTGTGATGGCAATAACAGACATCGGGATGAACTAAACTAGACTACAGTAAGTTGAATAGTTAGATCTAAATAGAGTGCTTTGTGGCCCCTACAGGGGAGTAGTGACAGTAATGTGAAGTCAGACTAGGATCAATGGACTTCCTTAAAATGACTGAGACACTGCCACTCCTACATGGAGCATCTCTAAAAACATGTGCAGACACACACACACACAGAGCTTCAGTGGGCTATAATTGCATGGGCCTAAAGAGATGAGGAGGGGGTGGGAAGTGAAACTGATTACAGATTGTTCTCTGCAATTGGGCTAATTTGGCTCTGGACCATGTGCTTCCAATCATCAACAAACCAACATACCTACAACACACACACCGTAACTGTCCCCAACTGTGTATACAGGAAGATAATAGAAACACAACCTCAACATAGACAATGGACACCATGAGTAGTCCTAGTCCCTTTGCCAAGTTACAAGATTCAAATATAAATTTAATTGATTATCCTCTGCAACGCAAAACTGTATGATGAAACTACAGATTTAGTTACTTTATGCTACTGACAACAAACAAGTGATATAAAGTGATGAATAAACAGTGAAGTAATAAAAATACAACTATTTTCATGGTGGAGTGTGGACACCACCACACTCACACACACTACACACACACAGTCATCCCCCAGCATCATGGCCACGTGGGTAATGTCTGGACAGTGTCGGCCCCTGCCACTGCTCCTGGCACAGGCCCTCAACACTAGATAGTCTGATAGTCCACAGAGGTCCCACTGAAGACAGAATAATCAGCACAGTGAAATGGGAATGTGTTGTGTGATGACGGTGACCCCAACACTGCATATCCTGTCATACACAGCAGAAAGTTGAAATCAATATAGATTCTGGTTTGAATCTTTGTAGTTCAGCGAACATAAAAAATAAATAATAAATTAAGCAAAAACAATTAAATACTATTCTCAAGGAACAGATGAATACTAAAGGCAGTAGTAAATTTAAAAGGACAGAAAAATCAGAACAAAACAAAAGACAGGACAAAATAAAATGTATAAAATGACATAGCAAGCAAAACTGCCTGCCAATGATTTTACTCATATAACCTACCAGCATGTAGAATTCTGACAAAATAAGATGTGGTCAAATTTTGTAGATTCATCTTATTAAGGTTTCCACTACTCAAGCCACTGTCAAGTTTATGTGCCTAAATGCACAGACCCAGAAAATACATTGCCAGTAAAAATACCAACAGCAGAATAGTTGTTTTGCTTTCAGCATACTTTGTGATTAAGGTTGATCAAACAGTTGGATTTTAACATTAAAATTTACATGAGTTTTGGTTTACATCAAAGAGTGTTGTCACTAATGGTTTGTAAGCTAGGCTTCTTCTACAACACAACGAAAGCTAGCTTTTCAGTGCAAAAAAAATAATCACTGCTTTTCCAAGCCTTTTGTGTTCTTTGCGATAAGTATACCTCTTATTGTATTCATGAATTTCTTTTGCAAAAATTTTTATAATTTAATGACAAAAAGCTCATGTAATTTTTTATTATTTAAAAAAGAGAGTGTGCATCAATGATCCACTTCTGACTGTGTTATAGGCCTGACATCCTTACATCCATCATTATCTCTCAACATGAGGTCATGGGTGGGTTGGAGCTCCAATCCCAGCTGACATTGGCAGGGTACATCCTGGACAGATTGCCCAGTCTAATACTTGGGGCTGACATATGAGATGTCAACTATTCACACTCACATTCACAGGGCAATTTATGTGGTCTCAATTACGTAAGACAACCTGCATGTCTGTCTTTAGACTGTGGGAGGAGGAAGCCAGAAGGACCTGAAGAGAAGCCATGCAGGCACAGGAGGCACATGCAAACTCCACAGAGTGGGTGAAGCAGGGGTTCAAAACTCTGTGAGATGACACTGCCACTGTACCGCCCTATGCCCTGGCGGATTCTCAAATGCCAGACCTCCCAGCACATAGGTCTGCATCTGTTTTCTGTACAATCTTTACTCTCTATGTATTAGGGATGCAAAGCAGTACCACTTTTCAAACCGATAAATGCGATGCCGGATCTGGTACTTGCTGATACCGAGGCTGATCATGAGTACTTATTAATGCCATTACATGACATTTACTTGACAACGCTTTTCATCAGTTGTTCATTCTCTGGCTGAAAATTACTGTGACTGTTGTTTGAACGTTGTTCCATATATATGGCACTGCCACACATTTTACTCAAATGAAGTACTGTTAAAAAGTAAGTAGAAGTAAAAGTACTGTCTTTTTTTTAGCTTTCAAACACAATATCTTCAAGGAGCAGGGTAGGCTAGGCAGAAATGTTAAAATGTCCAACTAACATCCGACTACTTACAGCATCAGCCACTCCTCTATATAAAACCCCTCATTAACAGCCAGCTGGAGGTGGGTGCGACACAACAGGCTCGGGGTCAAAGCGTCCTCCCTTTGATCATTTTGCGTTATACGGCCGCTGCCTGAACAGAACTTTGGGACCCCAGCAATACAAACATCATCAAACACACCCGCGATGACTTGTGGTGTCACGAACCCAGCTGTTTGTGGGGCTGACTCTTCACGAAATCCTTGTCAATCGCTGTGCAGTTAAACTGATGAGGGGACGGGCTAACGCTGCTGGTAAACAGTGGTGAAGCTGAGGGGGCTTTAAATGTCACAACAGGCTGCGGATGTGCCTCTTCACGGTCGTGTAACTGGCAACACTGTGTCAGTGATGTGGTGTCGGCAGGGGTCCATGCACTTGGCTCCAGTGGCTGAGAAGACATCTAAATCCCATATTATCAACAACCGACAATGACAGTGTCAAGAACAATGTACTGGGCCAAACCTCTGTTATTTTTTCACTGCAGCAGGTTGTCTCTAGACATCTTCTCTCCCAGAGTTTGCTGCAAGTTGATTTGTTACTTATTAATATGATATTTGACTTAATCGTGTTGGTTTTTAGATGTTTTATCAGATTGCTTGTGTTGAAATTCTAACACAGTCCTCTTCTTGACAGCTTTGCGAAACAATTTGCAGTCCGCTTTACTTTGGTATCAGCCATCATCCACTTTGAAATACCTCCACACACACATCGACATTGCTCCTCCACTCTCCAATTAGCACCTGACCGCCCAAGTGGGCGTCACCCCTGCCGTAAGTGAGTACCGGGCTGTGGTATTGGGTTTTGCTACGGTCACAGTACAGGAACAGAACATTTTCTATATATTGGTAACTGTTACCAATATATACGCTAAAATATGACACACTGACACATCATCTTTGGGTCAGTATATTCAGTAAAAGGCAGTGGGTGTGACAGTGAGCAGGAAATTCATTGCAGTAGTTCCAGTTCTGGTGTCATTGAAGAGACCCAGGGTATAAAATATAAACCTGAAAGCTTGCCTCTGTGCTGCTGGGGTCAAGAAGGTGGAAAGCCTCTGAAAGAGAATCCTTCAAACTTTATTTTGAACGTAGTGCAACATGGTGCAATAGTCTGCTCTGGGCCCTAGAAATGTGGCTATGTTTCACCTCCTAATACACTTTGTGTCTTGTCAGTGTAAGCAGAGATGGTTTCTTTTCGTAGCGAGTAATAAACAGGGTATGCCACTCACAGCCACTTCATTAGATTTTGCTTAACTAGTATTAGGTTGGACCCCGCACTTTTTGCCCTCAGAACGCCTTAATTCCTCGCGACATAGTTTCAACAAGGTGCTGGAAACATTCCTCAGAGGTTTGGTCCATATTGACATGATAGCATCACACATTTGCTGTAGATTTGTCAGCTGCATCTCCCGTTCGCATCCTTGGAATTTCTTTTAACTTTCCATTAGTTGGTTATTTTTCCTTTTTTGGGCCATTCTCTGTAACCCAGAGATGGTTGTGGAAATCCCAATAGATCAACGGTTCACGAAATACTCTGATCTGTCACCAACAACACCACGTTCAGAGCCCTTAAATCACCTTTCTCCCCAGTCGGTTTGAACTTCAACCAAATGGTCTGACCATGACTACATGCCTAAATGTATTGAGTTTTCTGCCATTTGATTGGCTGATTTGATATTTAGGACAATTAAGACAGGTCACTAATAAAGTGGCCCACCAGCTGGCAGTTGTAAACCCTTCAGATACAGCAAATAAATGACTCTTTTCCTCTCTCTTCTGTGTTGAGGTACCTAATCAGTGGAATAGAAATCCACCAAAGAAACATAGCTTAGCTTGTCAAAGCGAAGGAAACCCTAACAGAGGTTCCTTTATTAATCTGCTATGAACAAAATGAGTCAGGAAGTCTGCCTTATGCTTGGTAGGGTTCAAGAAAGGACTATAGAGACTCTCTGTGTGTTTGGATAAAGGTTCCAGGCTTGGCCAGCTCTAGTTCTGTATTCATGCTGTATTACCTCAACGACATACACCCACAGCAGAGCAACACTAAAGGAGCTAAGGCCAAAACAACACAGCTTTCCACCATCCCCACACACCAAACACACATCAAACATGCAGACAGCCAAAGCCAACACAACACTTTCTTAACCGGACACAGACAACAGGGTAGTAGGGTGTGATTGCGTGGGAGAAAAACAGAACGGATACATATGCAGCTTCGACCCAGTCCATGAATTTACGCCCAAGACAGGCAGGGGGCATTTTCAGTACTGACAAACTACTACTATAATCTCGTCAATATGGATGAGAAACTTTCACAGCCAGAAATCATCTTCAAAATACGTGGGAGGAAGGAGGACTCAATAATAAAACATCACACCTCCATCAGGAAAAAAGTAACTCTATTAGAAGCCAGCAAACATGGCACATGGAAACCATCTCGCCTCCTAACACCACTTAGAGGCTATGCCACAGTCCACTAAAGTAGCTATAATTGGTCCTCCTTTGCTGAGTGTTTTAGCCAACTTTGGAGCCTATAGACTTCCCTTTCTCTCCAAGATCCCTGAGAAAGCAGCTGTCAAATCAGGACACCTTAACTTTCTACATAACAATAGTTTATCTGAGGATTTTCAGTCGGACTTAGTGCATCATGTCACGGAGACAGCACTGGTGAAAGTTGAAAATGACCTTATAATTGCACTAGACAAAGGAATGGTCTTAGTGCCATTTTGACTCTAGGCGGTTCGGATTTGTACATGAAGATCTGTCAAAACTATGGTTTCTGTGCTTGGATTAGTTTCTCACATATGTTTCCTTTGGGCAAGAGTGTGGGAAAACTCATAAACACACATAGTTGTACAGATGCTACTGAGTATATCTATCAAAAGCCAAATGAAACCAAGTTAAATAAATTTTAGCATTACCTACAGAATAGTAAATGGACTGCATTATATTACACTACAATGACATTCACCCATTCACACACATTCATACAGTGCTTGTTCTACATACCATGTACAAAACACTTCCACTGATGCTACAATTGGGAACAATTTGGGTTCAATATCTTGCCCAGGATACTTCAGCATGCAGACTAGGGCAGAGGGTTGAACCGCAACTCTAATTGAAGTGGGCAACAGATCTACCTCCTGAGCCACAGCCACCCCATGCTTAAAGATCTGGATGACCTGCAATTTTCTGCTGTTAAAACAAAACAAAAAGTCATTGTACTTGGCGTCACATATCTCAGAAACATTACCTAATAATATAGTTAGTCTAGTGTTTCTTGCCTTGGCCCTGGTAAGTGAAGTAAACCCAACTTCAAGGACCTTTTTTTTCACCTACTGCTGCTCCAGCAAGTCTCCAAAGACACTCAGCTGATCCACAATGTTGCTGCACATGTGCCCCAACAGGACTGAAGAGATCACACGTGGCTACTCCCATATTGGCCATACTCTTTCACGGTAGCTCCTCTAAAAATCCAGAGTAGATCCTTCTCCTGACTCAGCCCATAAGGTCAGATACCATCACGATACTATTGTTTGTCTTAGAGAATTCTGTAGTGCCCTATTACCCCACTAGAACTCTGCACTTTCAGAATGCACATTCTTGTAGTTTCTGATCTCCAAAGTGGGAATGAAACAGAGCTCTCCAGCTGTCATGCTTCAAGAGATGTTTAGAAGAGATTCCAGAATCTTTTAGGAGGCTTAAAAACCTTCCTTTTTGATTAAGCTTCGAGTTAGGGCTGGCTGTCACTTTCACAGGCCTGCTGCCAGGCTGTGAGATCATGGAACTTATCTTGTAGGACAAGCTGACATACTTGCCCCAACCTTGCACCTCTATGGTTGGAAGCTACCACAATCAACATTTATATAAACAATGAATCATGTATAAGTATCAATTGTGATGATGAACCCACAATTATTAACAACTTTGTGGTTTACCTCAGCTGCCTTCAAGCATTTCGCATCTTTCAGCTACTTGTTTTGGTTTTATAGCCGCAATCATTTCCGGTAGCAGCAGGCAGCACCTATGGACTCAGCGCCAAACAACAGCTGTTAACTGCTAACTGCTATGAGTAGCGAGAGTTTGCTTGTAGAAAGATTTACCTTGGTGATATTATGTCACTTCACTTCTTTGCACTTAGTGACAGTGGGTGCTCCTAGCTGTAAAAAGATTGTCTAGTAGGGAAAATGTAAACATAGGTTGTTCAGTATTGCATAATGATTAATGCTGTCACACATATCTGAGGAGGAAAGTACTGATATGTGAATTGTTATACAGTACTGTAAATGTATGAAAGGTTTCTCCAGACAGGGGACACAGAGATACTGATCACGCTCTGATTCTGCGACCTCTGAAACTAAAGATTTCCTGGTGCAGGGCATAAAAGCCAGCATCTGACTGTAATAAGCATTCTGAATGAGACATAATGGACTTTTCTTATCTAAACATATAAATGTCCAAAAACAATCTAATTTCCAACAACAGTACACAGTGCAAATGTTTTCACTCATCTCCCTCTTTGAGAATTTGCATTAACTTAAGTGGTAAAGGGAATATTTTGAAGGCTGAAGCGTACTGACAGGGAATTACATAAAATGGGGGTACTTGTGGGAGCAAGATCCAATCAGTGATAGGCATTCACTCTCGTGCTCAGCCAGCCTGATGTGGTGTGCATATCAGCTTAACCTTTACTCCATCTGATAGCACTAATGTTTTAATTTGCCGTGCCATAATGCTGAAGATCAGGGTCACCTTGAACATGGAAACACTGCTTCTCCAGTTTTCTCTTAGGTACACATTTTTCTAAAAGTGATAAATTCCTCTCTGATTCGAGAGCGCTTTCAATAGCAGCTAGTCAGGCTATGAGTTTATCAAAGAGCAGGACACAAACATTCTTCTCAAAGGCCAGTGTTCCTTGTCATAACTTTATGATTGCTGCAGTGGGTAAAGCGATCACCACACGATCATTGGAAGTCGACCATGTGGAACTATGTGGCTTCGAAAAGATGGGGAAGGCACCTCTGACTGTCAAGTATTGAGCAAAAGAAAGTATATGCGACCTTATTTTGGTGCATTGGCAGTGAATGGGGCAAGATTTCACTCTCTACTGACCACACACCCTCCGGTGGATATTAACGATGGCTGGCGTAAGCAAATGTTTCTTTTCCGCCCATGACAACTGAAGACACTTCAAGTTGATTCAACCCATCGTTCCTTTACTGATACAATCATCATCTACTGAATAACATATTCATGAATCTCTCCAGACAGATTTCAGCAGTCATATTTAAAAAATATAAAATAATCAGTCTGGTAGCAGGCGAATTTGAATACACCCAGGGCACATTTTGTGCAGCACTAATCAAACTGGGGAGTGTAATGTAATTCCACACTCCTTATCCAACAATAACCTCTAGCGAACATAATAGATGCACAGAGCAAATATGTGGATCAACTGAGGCAGCATTAATGAATCCATTTCTTTGAAACCAAATCAAAGCTTTTCCAAATAGGCTGTTACTTAACCAGCATATAAACAGAACAGATGTGAATACATGCCTTGGGGTTGGTTGATATACTGCAGAAGACATAGGGAGGTGGTCAGAATTGGAATGAAGTTCAGGAAAAGATGGTGGTTTGATTTGGTCGTCGCAAACTATCTCTTCAAGTACTGCTGACTTAACAACCCGAGTTATCTTTGGGGACAGGACCAAGTTAGTCTGAGGTCTAGGTGAAAGAAAGCAAAACTACCAAGCAGGTATAAATCAGTAGCAAGTCTTTCGGAGCCTGAGAATAAACTAACCACAACAGGATCAATCCACTGGGAGACATGGCGTCTGCTAAAAATTGACAATATTTGTCAATATCTCTGTCAAATAGCGTTGATCCATTGTCATCCTAGCTAAATAAAATCTATCAATAAATAAACCAACACAAAAACAGTAATCGCTTTTAAGCAAAAGATAACAGATTGTCGGATTGTCAGTGGAACCTTTAACCTAAAGCTTCCGCTTACATCTATTGCAGATGGTCTATACAGACCTCTTCAAGCGCATGCGACATATCGCTTAAAAATAGCAATTCAGTGAAGACATACAATGGTAGCTTGACTGTTGTAGTGGGCTCTTTATGCCTTGAAAACAGCACTGAAAACACTCGCGGTTTAATTCTCAAATGCAGTGGCGGCAGATTGGTGCTATGTGGTCCTAAGCTGAGGGCCATTGAAATCTCATTAAAATCACTGATGACCACCCAGTGATGAGGATGACTAATTGGAACTTTGGCGATGAAAGACTCTCAGTCTCCTGTTATCTAATTCACCAAAGGTTGATGTGCTACATTCGATAAAGATACTCAATACATTTCATTTCAGAAGGCATGACTAAGTATGTTACTGTCTACATTTAAGTATAGTTTTGAGATACTTGAAATATACTAATACTAAATACTCATTATGATTTTACATTAAAAACATATGATTATTAATGAAAATATTAAAACCCCTTACAAAAAGCTGCTGCATTTACTTGGGGCTCGCTGTCAACCCTGTCTCCTAGAAATTGCATTTGTAGTGATTGTTTTCTAATAACATTGCTGTCAAATGAAATTGCTGCCAGGACAATGTTCTGAGTATGTTGTATGTCTGTTTACTTGAGTGGGCAGACACTACATTTATGTACCAAACCAGCATAAAGACATTCTGGGTGGAGGTGGTTAGGGTTGAGAGTAGGAAATACAAAGAACTTAAACACCAGAGACTTGGAAACTCACATCCAGGCAAAAAGCACTGGATTGTGGTCTCAGTTAAATGTTAATAATGGCACAAGTGTTTTATCTATTAAGCAGATGATGTTTCCATCAATCTTAATAAGCATTATTATTGCCCAAACAAAATTATAAAAAGTTACTACAGTCACAGGCTGTTACTGTATTACAAGACTGGATATTTTGGTTCAAAAAAAAACAATAAAAAAAACAAATTAAAATAAGTTGTATAGTTGAACATTTATAGCATAGTTATAGATGTATAGTTTAATTTACGAATAATTTTTGAAATCTGAGGAAGAAAAAAAAGATAAATGACAACAAAAATTATGTATCAAAACTTTGCTCAAGCTCTTTACCTACTTTAAAACAGCAGCAATCAATTTCTGTTTGAATAACACTAATTATATGAGTCCATTTGATGTTCTATGTTTACAAACCATTTTGTCATCACTGGTAAGAACGGTTTCAAATGCCTTAAAATTGCCTACATGCTTGCATAAGGCATACTGGAGAGTTACCCAGTTCATAGCTGCTCCATGCATGGTGAAAAGACAGAAATCCATAGCCAAACCAACAGAAAATGGAATTTCTACTTTGGAAACTGATGAGCAACATTTTGCCAAAAGCGGTGATTAATTTGATCAAATAATTGTCTCAGCTTTAAGAGTGGCACTAGTTTGTAAGGCATATATGATTTGTGTGCAAAAAGTTTTGTACGTCAGGCCGATACATAACAGCACTACCTTACTACCTGTGTCGTCAGCACACTATTGTCTCCTAAAGCTAGGTTGACACCAGAGACTATCAAGGAAGCTGAGGATATTAGCATTTTTTTGTCTCCTTAAGACTAAAGTTCTCCTATTCTTCAAAACTTCTAGTGAATGATAGCATTCGGAAAAGTTCACAATATTGAGGTAGGAAAATACAGGATTCTGCATTGTCACAGTAGTGTGTCATTGACAGTTAACTGTAAATATTCTGAATTAATTGTGAAGTGATTTTTTATATTTTTCCTCTATACTGCAAATTTGATATATGATTACTGTCAGTTCAAAGGAATAATCCTAATAACTTCTTCAATGAAGAAGGTGCCGAAGGGAGGATTTCCAGGCAGGTGCAGCACCGCACCACTGCTCTGAGGGGCAGCTTAATAACAGAAACACCTGTCTATGCAATTGCTATCCAGTCAGTCAGACAGTACACCACAAACTATATCTCATCCTTATCTACATCCCAAAATGTCACACAGTTGCAACAACAACAACTGAATATTCTAACTTCATGAGGTTGAACTTATTGCGGATATAAGTTATACACTGCATTAAAAGCAGCCAGGTGTTTCCTAATAACTAGTGCATATTTGATAAGGTATTTTGATGAAAACCACCAAAAGGTGAGGTGAAATTGCTTGGTTTTCAAGTCTGACTGATGTCCATCAAGCTGTAGCAGGAGAATGAGATGGAAGAAACAGATTGCAAAAGTAAAGCCATTAACAACATAATTAACGGGTATAAGGTAGACTGAGGATGAAGGGATATGAGAGAAGGAGGAAAAAGGAGAAAGGGTGTGACGAGAGAGACCCAAGAGCTGCAGCCCAAAGAGGAAAAGATAATGATCTAAATGAAATGTCATTCAAGTAATGGGAAAAAGTCTCTGCCAGAAAGCAGGTCACATAAGTACAAAAGGTATACTTAAGCGGTGTTGCCCTGGAGCACAGTCACGCTTGACAAAACTGTTAACATTAACTTTTCCAAAATCAAAAGGAGGCAGGGCAGAAAGGGAGGAAGGTTGGAAAAAGAAAATGCATTGCTGTTTTGCATCCCAGCCTGGCTGCTGTAACTGGGATAGTATCAGCACTGGCAGGCCGAGCAGCTTATGGCTGAGGTGCATGCGCTTTTACACACACACTAAAATAAAGAAGACATCAATGCAATCAGACACCTTTACCGGCGTACTACTCTCTTTCTCCTCAGTCATATCATATGTCATCTATTTTGTACAAAAGCTCTGGCGATAAAACATGAGCCAAATTGAGTCTGGCAGCTGTGCATTCTTTCTTGGAGCTTTGTTTTCTTTTTAATGACTATCTCAATGGTTTGTTGTTTGCAATAGTCCATGACTATGAGTAAAAAATACACAGCCTGTTGTATATAGTGCAGGCTTTCCCTTTAAAATACACATTGCCCTGGCAAAATCAATAGGAGGAGGATAAAATGCACTTCCATTTAATTAAGATAACCAGCACATTCCGGCTCATAATCTCTCTCTTTCCTCCTCCATTATTCTTTCCCTCCATCTTTCTCTCTGTGCCGCTACCCATGTGATTCCCCTCTGGGGGGGTGAGAAATGTTGTCAGTAGGAATCTGGATTTAATCGTTTCATAGATCGACGCCATGTTTTTCTTCCCCTGAAGCATGTTCTCACTCCCCCACCCCCATAACCTCCTCTCTGAAATGTCGTCTAGGGACTGTTCTGCAGCAGAAATGTGTTTGCTGTGGGGCAATTGGACTATTGGGGTTGACATCCTCAGTTGAATGGGTTACAATTCTTTGTATGGGTCTGTGTGACAATGCAGAACAGCTTTGGCTTCTTAAGACCAAAGATCTGCATCAGAAAAACATACACTTGCTGATTTTTATCCACCACTGCTAATGGTTTGAAACACACATTTTGTTGAATACAGCCAACACACAGGGTTTGATTCCATTTTTGGGGAGCTTAAGTTGGGTTAAAATACTTGGTTAAAAATAGAGTAAATTATTGTTGTATAAACTGAGGTTGAAATCATCCCTGTGTGCAAAAATAGGATTACAATGTCTACAGGTTCCAATGTAATTACCAAACAACATATATTTCTGTGGTAATAAGGCATACATTGTTTGAATGTGATCAGGTCCAGTTTTAGTTTGTGTTGAACAGCACAAGGACATAATACTAGTCCTATCCTGGGCACAGTCTTCCTCTCTCATCTCTATTCCTTTTTCTCTCAGTCTCTTCATCTTGTCCCATATCTCTTCCCTCCCCAAAGCTGAGCGTTGATTGATTCAGTCTTTTCATTTTCATCTTAGTGAGGAAAGAAAACACAGGATCAACTGATATTCATATGCAAATGTTATTGGCCTCTGCTATGATAATCTGGCAATTGAATAAAAATAAATTTCAACCTCTTACACAAACTGACTTGAAAGAAAAGCATTTCAACGTATCAGTCTGACACTGGATGGTGGAATTAATGTTAGCTAGTTAGCTAGTAAATTCACTCAAGTGAAACTAACTAGCCAACATCATGATGGACAGCCGCTGTTTAACAGAGCACAACTGCACAGGCACTATTAATCAGATGATGTCTGAGGATGACTGTATGTGGCTAGAACAGTGACAGTAAAATATTGACACTGAAAATGAAATTTGGCAAAACAAAACCTAAACTGAGAAAGGAAACATTGGCATTGCAGTAGTATAATAGTAGTGTACAGGTAGCATTAAAAATTTTTATTTTTATTTTGATATTTTTTTGCATTATGGTATGTTTTTTTCATGACATTTGGATTGTGAAAATCTAGTATTTATTTTGATAAACAATAAATAATCTCCCTCTTAAAGTCTACACATAACACTGTAATATGCTTATCTTAATACAGTTTATCCATTTTAAAAATGAGTGACAATAATATTATTCCAAACATAATATGTGTCTATTCATTTTACATTTTTTACCTCAGGAGAAGAGTAGCAATATAAGATAAATAATTGGACAAATAATTCTTGGCTTTATGTCGCTTTTCTCGAGGATGTCTGAGAAAAATAGTTGAGCTCTGTTTTCCTAATGACTAGTAAAACAGCACTTGCTGAACACCTAATGCTAGCATTAACTGTAGAACAGTTATTATGTCTGTTAGAAATGTCTGAACCATTTCCAGTCATTAAAAATGAAGAGAAAAAATCTAATTTCACAATTAGAAAAAAAAATCATGTTTATGACATTAGTCTTATGGTTTTCTAATGAAAAAGGTATGTGCAATGATCATATTTCTTGAAATGTAAACACACAACTGAGTGAAGTCCTGTGATATAAACAGACTTTAAAAAACACTGTGGTTCCAGAGCAGCCTGGCACAGAGATGTCTTTCTCAGCAGAATTAGTCCTGTCTAATTTCTCAAACAAGGTTTCCCTTATAAGAAGATCGTCCCAGAGATACTCAAAAACTCTGTCCCAGTGCCCTGCTTACTTCAGGACACATACTGATGAAGCCTTCCTATCTCTCTATGAACTGCTGGCTTAAAAATTTAATGGTGAGAGAGTTTCAGGTTGACATGCAAAGTGGACAGTCAATGTATGTCAACATACTGTACCATAGGGAAACTGTTAAATAGGGGGTGATGATTGCACAACATAAGTACAGTAATTGTGAAGTTTTAGAATTATCTAGTCTACTGTCTTTTTTAATATTAATTTAATATGTATTTGGATAAAATGGGGTATTTGTCAATATCCATACATTTTTGATCTTCTTAAGAGAAAACAATTTTAACTGTATTTTAAACAATTGTATATGTTCTTTAAATTCATTTATTTATTTGCAAGGCAAGACATAACACAGAAGATTTAACAGATAGAGGGCAAAACAAACCCCACATAACAAGGAATCTCCCAAAAGTAAAGGGTGAGTGTATTGGATTGTATGAATGTAATAGACTTATTAAGTGGGAAAATGCATCAAGATAGTAGAGACATAAGACAGGAGATTCAAACTGCCAACAATCTAGAAGGGACTCTAGACTCTAAACATCTCTTTCAGACAAATTCCAGATTAACCTTTACATGCAAAACGGGGTATATAAGAAAGAAAAATGTTCATTTTTAAGTAAACTGAGGAAAGCAGCTGGCACATATTTTGGCGGACAACAGTTGCAGTCTTACGTTGCAATCGTCATTTCCAGTAAATGCACAACAGCTTTGAGACAACACTACCATGTCAAAATTAGTGAATATGCTGTGTACATGGTGTTCTACATGTAAGTGCACTAACTGTAGACCACACTGTATTTACATTCTGTCTAGTATCAGTTGATTTCAGCCTTTCACTTCTCTCCTTACTCTCTGTACTCACATGCAGTATTTTAATACTGCAGAATACTAAATAAAGCTTACTATAGAAATAGAGATAGTGCTTTCACTATCTAATCTCTACAAAATAACAGAATAACAGAGCAAAATAACTCACAAAAGGGTTGGAAACAGAAAAGTCTCTCTCAGCTCTCTTGCAATCTAATTTACCTAAGCAAACATCAATTTAATAATTTGCTGTCCATCTGCTAATTATAAAAATTGCAATAGTAAATACTGCAACTTTCATTGCAGTAGTCATTTTCTGTGTGCTTTATGTGCTCTGTAACAACCTAGACAGACAGCCCTGACATACAATCACCTTAAAAAGTTGTTGATATGTTATATTAGAAGACAAGTGCCTATGGTAACTCTACCAAACCACATCCAGCTCTATTAATACAACCTCAGATCTGGAATATGTTATGTATATGTTTATCTCATAGAGCTGTGCAGCTAATGTGTTAATAAACATCCAACCCATCCATCCATTATCTATACCACTTATCCTTTTGAGGGTTGTGGGGGGCTAGAGCCAATCCCAGCTGACATTGGGCGAGAGTCAATGTATACCCTCGACAGGTCACCAGTCTATCACAGAGTCGACACATAGAGACAAACAACCATTCTCGCTCACATTAACATCTACAGGGCAATTTAAAGGCACCTATTAACCTGACCTGCGTGTCTTTAGATTGGCGGAGGAAGCAGGAGTACCCGGAGGCAACCCACACACACACACACACACACACAGGGAGAAAATGCAGAAAAGAGCAGAAAACCTTCTTGATGTGACAGTAGTAACCACTGCACCACTGTGCTGCATTTGGTCTCTAACAATGCCTGAGAAAAATATTTGTCTCTTTAGCTGCCAGATGTTTGGATTTCTTCACTAGGTAGTAGGTAGACCCTTTGACAGGACTGCATTGATCATAATGATTATAGGACCTTTAAAGATTTGAGTACCATTAAATGTGTAAATCTGACACATAGGATCTTAATCTGACTCAAGATCCTAACATCTAAAGATCCTGCACAGAAAAGGAAGTGGCTCCTTATTATCTTTATTATTCTTAGATGTTGAGCTCTGAGCAGTTTCTGAAACAGTCAAAAGAATCCATATCATCCTTATTAGAATACTAAAAATTGATTGGCATGTCAAATTTTTGCGTTACACCGTAAACTATATTAAACTTAACCTAAAACATTAATGATTGCAACAACATACATCACACTTCAATTAAGGGTCACTGACCAAATGCTTTCCACAACTGATTCCCTGTGACAACACTAGACTAATTTACTACATATGAACATTAGACATATATAAACACATGTGACACTGCCTGTAGTCATTCACTGCCTCCCTAGAGTATGAATAGGCTATCCCCATCTATTAATAAACAGCTTTTTTTCTGTGAACAGGGTTACAGAGATGTCCTATTTTTGCCACATTTAACTTCACAGTTAAAGTGGAGTGTGTAATGACTTCACCCAGTATGCATTAAAAGCCATGCTATCAGTGTCCGTTAAAGAGGGTATTTTCAGAAAGTATAGTGGTTTTGGTGCCTGCCTGTGAGGTCACCATTTGTTGGTCAAAATTTGATGGATCAAGTTGCACAGTCAAAACATCACTGCACTTGAAATTCATGAGCTCATCATCTCAGACATAGAAAACAAACTTGTGTAGCACATTCACAGTCTGATCCTCAGGACCACCACTGGAGATTTGTGAGAGACTAATTTTGCAATTCATGGAAACTAAGTACAACTCTAAATAGATTGTAAATGTAAATCCAAGGAGAAATTGAACATACTCCAAGGTGGTGGATAGGAAATAACTGAGAGTAATCTCTGCATTTGAATTCTAATGTTTTGTATTAATCAGGCATGGGACGATATGAAAATTTCATGTCACAATTATTCTGGCCAAAATAAATGCGATAATTCTAATATTATCGCAATAACCATGAAAATATGCTTTAAACTCTTCAAATGGCTCCAGAACACAGTGAAATCACTTTACATTACATTTTGGTAAGAAACAAACATTTTTGCTGCATCACAGATAGGACACGTCTTTTTTAGTGAACATCCTTTTCAGTGAAAACCAATCAAACAATCTTTAGGTAATTTTAAATCATGAGGTCCCCCTACAGAAGTAAAGGAAAATAAATACAATAGGCTACATCAAATGAGAAGATGGGTTTCCGCTAAAATTAAATAAATTCTAATTGATTTGAACTGTTCCTTATGGGCTGTGGTCAAATTAATGTTAAGGTTAACTTTAAAGGAAAAACTGTTGTAAACTAGAGTCCGCAGCTTTGCTCTGGCCTGAGACAGCGGAGCTATTTGCGGTTTAACTACATAACAACGTTAGCTATGTACACTGCATGTGTAACTTTGTGGTTTGTAATGTGGGTCATGGTGTTTCTCATAGCACCTGGATGAGATGGAGTGGACCTGCTATAGAAGCACTTCAGGCCCACGGGGGAGCACATGTGGACAGCAGAGCAGTACAGAAACACACACATGCACATACACAGAACATTTACAAAGGGATGTTAAATTAGATGCACACAGAACACACACATATTCACATGCTAGAGCTGTGTGATTTTCCTTCTGAAAGGTCATTGCTTTGATCATGGCCTGGTTGCCACACAGACATTTATGTCATGGGGACATAAATCTGTTTACAGTCACACTGTGGGAACTTGAATTCCTTTTGGGGACAAAAGACAAGCCCCATAACCTACACTGTTATATTTTAGGGTGAAGCCTTGAGTAAGTATGCAAGAAATTAATGTGAGTCAATGTAATGTCCTCTGAAAAAATTGAAACACAATGATGATGACCTTGTGAGTGAGGACATTTGGGGACATTTTCAATTTCTGACACATCTTCAAAGGGCTGTTTACAGAATTTCATTTTGGTATGGTAACATTCTCTGAGGGGTTAGGGATGTGATGGTTGGATCTGAACTCATTTCTTGTAATCAGTTCATGTGAATATCATTGCTGGGATACCATCTATTTACCTGCTTTGTTTTGTGACCTTTAAATAACAATAAACAAACAACAACTGCAGATGCTTCTATACAGGACATTACGGGTCACTGAATGGTTTGCTGAGTATGAAAATTTTGTGAATCGTATGCCCTCACAGTCACAAGATCTCAACCTAGCTAAATATGTATAGAAATAATTATCACCACTATTAATAAAACATAAATTTAGAGAACACAATAATATATACAGTACAACAGTACATATAGAAAATATACAGTGCATTCATAAAGTATTCAGACCCCTTCACTTTTTCTACCTTTGTCATGTTGCAGCCGCATGCCAAAAAAAAAAAAACTTTAAAAAAAAATTTCCCCCTTCAATCTACAATCAATACCACATAGTGACAACTATGAAACTAATTTTTGAATTTTCAGCAAGTTCATTAAAAAGGGAAAAACTTAAACTCTAATCACATTGACATGACTATTCAGACCCTTTGCTTTGGCCCCTTAAATTTAGCTTAGGTGCCTCCCATTTCTCTTGATCATCTTTGAGGAATTTTCACACCTTGTATGGAGTCCAGCTTTCGTAAATTCAATTGGTTGGACATGATTTGGAATGGCCCACACATATCTTGGTAAGGTCTCACAGCTGACAATGCATATTAGAGCAAAAACCAAGTCGAAGAAACTGCCTGCAGAGACCAGAGACAGGACTTAATCGAGGCACAGAGCTGGGAAAAGCTACAAAAAAAGTTTGGAACAACCCAGACTCTTCCTAGAGCTGGCCACCTGGCCAAGCTGAGCAATCTGGGGAGACAGCCTTGACAACAGAAGTGACCAAGATCCTGACGGTCACTCTGGCTGAGTTCCAGAAATCCTGTGCGAAGATGGGAAAAACTTCCAGAAGGACAACCATCACTGTGTGGATTTAATGCATCCATTACATAGTGTCCACAATGTTAGTAGAGTCAGAACCTCGGATCTCAGCTCAATGTAAATATGTCATTATATGCTCTACTCTGTATACATTATCAGTTGAAAAAAAGCTCAATCAGACCACAGTTAACTATAGGAACCCTGATGTAATCCGCACGAATAGCTCTGTGCTAATATATATGTATGGAAACGCTCTACTACACAAATGCAGAAATCATCAGCTCAGCTTCAGCTCAAGAAGAGAATGTCAATAGTTAGAGCAAGTTTATTTCTTACTAGCAGTAATGACAGTTTCAGACAGACATACTCAGGCCATGTGAGATAGAAGACATCTATTTTTGTGATGTGACTTATGAGGAGTTCAATGGTGAGAAAGTATCTGATAAAACCTAGATTTCTAACTTGCCTTTAAGTCAAGAGTGATGCTGGATTCTAACTGGGATGAAGTCCTGTTCTATGGCAAATGAAAATCTGAAATGTAAATCAGGGTGTCATCCGCATAATAATAAAAATGTTCATGAAAACTATGGAGGAAATTGACAATAAAGAGCAAATAGAATAAAAGTAATGTGTCTAATATGCAGTCTTAAAGTAGCACACAGTAAAGAATGTGACAAGGACTTGTGAAGAGCCATGGTCAGAGGTGAGCAACAAGCCACTGATTACACTAGTCCTAGCTGATGGAGTAGCTTAAAAACAGATTGGAGAGGATCAAACAGAACATCTGAGCCAATGCAGGTACATCTACTGAAAGATTTTCTGAGGAGCAGTGCTGCACTATGGCCTTTGAATTTACAATTTTGGATGAAATATAGATTAAATCAGCTGAAATAATGGTAATATGCCATAAATCTTTACAATTTATATGCAAAAAACAATGGGGCCATCGGAATATAACACAACACAGTTCTTCTAATGTTTATTGCCTCAAACTCTCAGTGCTGTACGTCTTGCAGAGGACAGTGATGATACAAATTATAATGACAAAAGTCCTGCAGAGATAATCATACGTGGTGTTTACACAGCCAGGTTAAACTGTGCAAGTTGTCTGCCAAAAGCGAAATGCAAAATGAAGCAAATGACTCGTGATGTGATAGAGAAGGCATGGATGGACTGGAAAAACCTGAATATCATTAATTAAATACAAACACACACATGGATGCACACAAGTACACATACATGACGGGGGGAAAAACATATATTGACACGTGCAGAGATGCATGTTATGCACATATGCAAAGCTGAAAGTATTTTCCTTTGTTACACACACTGTGTCTCTGTCTTTTGATCCAGTTCTCATATGATGAAGGAAATTTTGAATTAGTATAAGTTAGTGACAGTTTCACAGACTGAAAAGAGGAAAAACAAATCTGACACATTTGAACTAACTTTGATTTTGTTTGTCTGCATTGCCAGGAAACACCTAGCTAAACAGCAATGGGTTTGCAAGGCTCAGTGTGGAGTTTTATAACCCTGACAAGTTTTAAAACAGACGAAGAGAAATTTTACTGGTTGCTGTCATTCTCAAGAACAGAGAATAGAGATGTGCTCTGCTTCATAATATTATCAAAACTGTCTGTCCGGTGGAGATAATGTTATATTGTGCTTTCTCTCACACACACACACATACACAGGATGTCTCTCTCTCTCTGCTCTCTCCCCTTCCCTCACAGACACACAAACACAATGCACTCACACTCATCTCACTCTTACCTGTAACTTACACACATCTCTTTTCCCATGCATTCCTCATTTCTTCTCCAGTATTTCTAACATAACTAACATTATTTAGGTCCTCTATTTATTTTATTTTTCCTACCTACAGTTGATTTCTGGTTCCAGATTCCTGCAAATATGAATACAGGAAAATTACATATGTGTATCTCTCACTAAGAAGCTATGCATCCTTTTTCCAATTTTTGTTAGGGTTAGGGTTAGGGTTAGGTTCAGTTGTTGCAGTCTTTACCTGCAGCTTAGTGCTGGTGTATTGACTTAGAATAGCAAAGACACAGATATCTCATTGGCGTCTGGTAAAACTGTATGGTTACAGAATCCACAAATCTTAACCAATCGGGATAGTAGCCATGGTATAAATTGGCATAGCCAGCATTATATGACAACTTTGATGATGTTACAATTGCATGAGTGATGATGAATAATCGGAGATATATCAGTAATAAGTGTTTGTATACAGTATGTCTGCATACATAACAAGAAGCATTGGTAGACTGAGATCAATGTCTCCTCAAGGTTAGCAAGTGTACACACCTCTGTAAAGCAACCAAACATAAATAGCTGATTAGCATACTGTTGCCACAATTCATTACCCATTGAGTGAGTTCATTGTTGCTCCCCAGGAAACATTAATCCTTCCCTCCACACACTCATGCACACATTGCATACATATAGACATAGCACACACATACACATATACACAATGGTGTGGCCATAGTGCAAGCACTGTCAACTTTGTTCAAAAATTTGTAATTGTAAAAATTGTAAAAGAGAAGAGTGACTTCTACATTTCTGAAGCTTGACAGTCTATCTCTGGTCACCACAGCTGCGGTTCTCAGTTAATGTGACTGGCAGATCTAGGACCACTGCTTTGAGTTGACAATCAAAGCTTTCGCAGAGTTTCTCTTACAGTTGTCAGCTTTTGTCTGAAATAGGCCAAAATTAAATTGTGCATAGTGGCTGTTTAAGAGTGGAATGTGTGGAAGTTACCTGAATGCAACTCCAGTTCTATCAGTTTAGATGATATGTGTATATATCCATACTGACCCTTATCCTTATCCCCACATCAGAGTGCTAAGTGATGTACTGACTGCTTACTTATAGGGGACTCCATCCATCTTCCTCCATTCATCTTCCTCACGGTGCTGAGGTGGAACCTCTTAGGTAGAACCAGAGGTGTAGAGTGGGGCATGCACATACAGTACATTCATACTGTATCTAAGTCTTTTTCTATAGAGTGCTAACATATGAAATGCACTGCCTACTTACATTAAAATAGACCAAAATTGTCAGCATTTTAAAATTAAACTGAAGTTAAAAGCCAATAAAACATGTAGTCATGTGTAGGGATATACTTAAATAATATGTAATAATGCATTTCTCCTTTATTCTAAAATCAATTCCAAAATCAATTCCAAAAATTGTTACTCCCTTGTTCCGCTGTGCCTACGTTACCAGTAGGTACAGGTAAGTAAGTAAGAATTTAAATGTATACAAACAACAAAAATATACCATAAGTTCGGTAAACGTCAGGAGATTACATTATAAATCGTGAGCTGTATTATGTAGTGTTAACATTGTTTCATTTGACTATGACTGTTCTACAACCTTGACCATATGTGTATTATTGTAACTATGATTAGGAAGGCCCGCCAACCTTACGGAGGTACTTATTTAACACCACACCATGAGCTTTTCCTAAAAATAACCTCATAGTTTTTGTGCCTAGACCAAACTAAACCATAACTATTTCATGGGCTTAGCCATGTGTTCACTAACCACGATGACAAAGTTCCAGTGCATTCTGCGTGTTTACTATTGTAACCATGACAGCAAAGGTCCGGTGCATCTGCCACTATAGCTGTACTATTTCAGGAGACGTTACTATGGGTTGTATCACGACGGACAACTGACCTTTATGATCATTCAGGCTGGAGAGAGTACACACTCTCTACGTAATAGATTTGATGTTTAAATATGTTCAAGTCTGGGACTGGCGTGGCCCATGATTTTGTGTGCATGGTACAGGTGAATTTGTTCCTGCTAGAGACCGCATGTTGCAGATGACATGTAGCAAAATTCAAAGGGACATTTGTATGATGTGTTCTGTAGCTCTGGTGTGACCTCAATAAAGCCTGAATAAAATAACCCCTTTGATGTATTCAGAATTATTTCATCTTGGGATTGTAGACTACTAATTTTAACAGATAGCCTTTGTTATGGGTGTGGAGACATGGGCAAGAAATATTCGTTTTGTTTTGTTTTTTTTGGGTGGGGGGGGGGGGGTAATCATATACAAATACATTATTCGTATTCACACAGATAATATGCTCTGAATACATGAGAAACATATGCAGTTTTGCAGTCATATTCGCCCCCCACACCATCCACCATACTCTCCTGACCTGTCTCCCAGCTGACAATTTACCACAATTTTCTTCTCAGTCATAACTCAGTAAAATAAAACACTCATCATACATCATACACACCTTATTACAATCAGTGGAATTCACTCTTTTAAATATCAATCAAGAATAGACATCCATAAATTACTTAAGAATTCATTTTAAAAAAGGCACTCCTTAAACGTCATCAGATCTTGTTTCATAATAATCAGATGCAGACTTTTTTTCATCAAGTTTTCACAAAATGAGAGAGCAGGATATGATAAAGTCTGACTGATATTCCACAAATTTTATTTTACCTCTTGACCTCACATTGAGGTCTAATATTGTGTGTGACTTAACAGAACAGGGAAACTGAAGTTAGGGCCCATTTCAAAAGAGGCTGCTAATGGCTTTTCAAATTTTTGTCAATGGCCATCTCATTTTTAGATATATATATAACCAGCTCTTTTTTTTTTTTATCTGAACCTCATCCCATTATATGCACAATGCATACAACATGCCCCCAGACACCCCCATCCACCTACCACCCACTGACGCTGATGGTGGGATATCCCCGCCCTCCATGTCTGGCTCTCTTACCAGCATTCAGTCAAGCGCAAAAAACACAACTGTCCATGCAACATTTCCCCCCTTACTCTCCACAGCCTTCTTTCTCTCCAACCATGCTGCTAATACTGGCAGCTCAGTGGGGGTTCATCTCACATGTTCCTCTGCCAATCAAACAACTGAACATCTTTTTGTTCCATCAGCAAGTACGCCCACTGAATGTAAACTGTATTATTGCATAACCTTATATGACAAAGACTTGATCGAAGCATGAAAGCGTGATAAGGGGTAAAAGTACTGAAAATGTGACTCACTAATGACAGCTTCACTTTTAACATCTTTGGTGCAAGTGCGTTTAGTGCATCCTGTAAACACCAAGTTGATTGGAAATTCAACTTGTAAACCGATTTGTTCGAAACATCTGTGGTATGTTGAGAGATGGAAATTTAAACATCTATAGTTCTATGACAACTGCTGAAGAAGATCATATATGACTGAACAACCGAATGCTCCAGAAACAACGAATGACTGATTATTTTGTCGTTTTGAGAACTTGCTGCACTCAAAATACTAATCCCATCAGAAACTAAGTAATCCCAGATTATTGAGATGGAGGATCAAATGTAGCAAATGTCAGTGACATCTGGATTTGAAAAATATGACAAGTCAGTGAACAGTCAGATGGGCTGCTGACCACAAGTAATGGTGTGCTTACCCAACATGCCTTGCATCATGGAGGTATTGATAATCACCAGGTGAGCAACAGAAATATGTTGTTCAAATATTACACTGACCTACCAGCAATGTGTATTTGTACAAGACATGATCAAAAAGCTCCAAGACCGTTCCTGTTGCGAATGAACGGAGCGCAATGGCGATTGGGCACTGCAATATGACAACGTGTTGGCTTACAGTGCATTTTTATCCACAAGTTTTTTGGCCGCACCAACACAATGACCCACCCTACTTGGGTTCCTGCGACTTCTTGCTCCTCCCCAGAATGAAACGCAAGCTGAGGGGTCACCATTTTGATGCAGTGGGGGAGATGCAGCGCGCATTCCAGATAGTGTTTGGCGTGCAAACAAAATGGGGGCACTGTATCACTGCACAAGTTGACTAATTTGAAGGGGATGGCGGTCAAATTTAAATCTGGCATGTTTTTTCTACAGTCTCTGAGCTTTTTGATCGCATCTCGTATTTAAACTAAAATGGTAGGTGGGCAACATTGCATAAAGACAGTGAGCATGAACAGAGAATAAAGCTAATAAAAATGGGCAAGATGGGAAACTGTTAGTGATTTTAGAAAGCGGAGAGAGAGGGGGATGGCAAAAAAAGAGGGAAAGAGGAAATTAGGGAGTAAATGAGGAGTGAAAGTGAAGCCGACAACAGAGACAGGAGGTAGAGGGGAGATTTACCAAGAATGTATTAAAAAGAGGGAAAAGATTCTAACAAGAAGAAGTATTTAAAAAATGAAAATGAGGAGAGAAGCACTCTGTTTGAGCCCATGACAGTAAAATATGACTGCTCAATGGCTGAGACACAGTTTTCTATTTTCCCCGTCTCTCTCTATCTGCCTCCCTGCCACCAGTGTGCTGACATGCAAATAGAGCCAGAATGGAGCCTCTTGTCTCCCTAACAGGAGACGACAGGGAGCCTGATGCCTAATAATGTCTACCATCTCGCTCAGGGATTAGACACAGCAAAAACCAGAGACAGGTGGTGAGGGAAGAGGAAACTCCAGGAGCTTATACAACCTTTGTTCTGTGAATGGGGGAAGCCATTACTGGTGTACACAGCAAACTGCAGCCAATCACAGCTTCTCAAGGCAAACACCCAAAGACATATTTCTGTATTGGAGCTGCTAACAGTTTGTACAAACACTAGGTGTTTGTGCAAACAGGACCTGTAATGTAAATATTGTACTGTTTGGTAATGTAATACATCTTGAGCCATTCAAATGTAAAGGCAGACAAGTCCAAGTTGAGCTGCAAGTCCTCATTTTTTTTGACTGTTTCAAGTCTGATGATCAGGTTTTTTTTGTTTGTTTTTTTTGTCCTGTTTATCCACATAACAACACTTCACCTGTTGTTCCAGAAGAAAGCATTAAATTACCTACCTTTATCTATACAGTGCATTTAGACAATATCCTTTTCATTTTGTTATGTTGCAGCCTTACGCTAAAATAAATATATCTATTTTTTTCCTCATCAATCTACACTCAATACCCCACAATAAGAAAGCCAAAACAGATTTTTTTGGAAAGGTTTGCAAATGTGTTAAAAAGGAAAAACTGAATATCACATTAACGTAAGTATTCAGATCCTTCAAGTGTCATAGCAAAGGGTCTGAATACTTATCAATGTGGTGTTTCATGGTTCCCTTTTTAGTAAATTTGCAAAAACTTTTGCGAGTGTAAAATGATGAGGGAATTTTTTATTTTTTTCCAACCATGTCTCCTAGAAATTTTGTTCATGTACGACCAAAGTGTTTTCCCAATTAAGCTGTGGTGGCATTTCCATAAATGTCTTTGAACAAATGAAGCGCTACATCTGTTAATGGCAGCAGAGTCGCCAGGAGGTGGTTGGGGTGGACCAAAGTTTGTCTCTTCCATGGTAACAAAAGCACTTTGTCCTGCAAGATTAGATATTTTAGCAGAAAACTGATATGTTGCCTCTAAACATTTTACTGATACTAATACATTAAATATTGCCAAATAAATAAAATTTGCCAAATATATACATTTAAAACATATGCTCATTACGATAATAGTCTGTTGCAAATATATACATAACAGTAATTTCTAGGAGACAGGGTTGCAACAGCATTGATGTACCTGACTAATTCAAGTTTTTTTCACGCCACAACAAACAGGTTAAATGTGAACTTGGCCTTAGTTAATGGATTACAGAATTTAAAACAATACTTGTTAGTTCTTTTGGCAGAAGAAGCCTTGTGCTGTCACTACATTACATCAGCCAGTTGTGAGAATTAATTATACTTTACTGAAAAAAGCCTGGAGAGGCTTGTTCTTGTGAAAACTGATCCTCAGTGACCATCATAAAACTGTCTCACAGCGTCTCCACATACACTCTGTAGCCTTCTAACAAATTACAAAACGCATACACAGTGAGAAAACACAAAGTGACAAATCCTTTTTTTCTTCTCCTTCAAATAAGGTTAACTTAATTACTTGCTTAATCCAAGCACTCTTGGTGAGAAACCATTACAGACGAGACACTGAACACAGACAAGTAAACACATTAGAGCATCAAACACATTACACTGCACTCTCAAACACTCACAGAGCAAGCGTCGCTTTTCATAGAGACGAAAAAGGAAAGATTTCGAAAAAGCTGTACCTTTGCTTTTAGCTAGAAGAGCAGAGGAGGCGGAGACAGAACATAGGATCCACAGCCAAGAGAGCCCAGACAGGGAGGAAGAAGAAGAGGAAATGTGAGTTCAAATTCTAGCTGACACCAAACATATTAATGTATTATGAATACATGTCATGAGGATAAATCAATATATCAATGTACAGCAGCAACTGTAATGCAATTGTACATCACAAAACACTTGATACATGCAACCACATCATGTATTAAATTACGTCTGAACGTCACAACACTGCCCTACAAAGGCAAAGAGCAGTAACTACAGAAATAGTGGAGTTCTGAGAAAAAAATAGATTAAAGTTTCAAGGCTGACCAGGTAAACAGTTTAAGACGTACATAAATGTAAATGTTTTTTTGTTTTTTGCATTAATTGATCATTAAATACAATCTGATCTTCATCTAAGTCACAACTACAGACAAACACAGTGTGCTCAAGCTAATATCACACAAACAAGTATAATCTGTTGCGTCTTCTTTGAACACAACCATGAAAGATGGAAAAATAAGTAAAGCGTAAAAAGTAAGTGAACCCTTGGTTTTAATAACTAGTCAAACCTCATTTGGCAGCAGTAACCTCAAACAAGCACAGCCAGTCTCTGTGGATCAGACCTGCACAACGTTAAAGAGGAATTCTGGACATTCTTCCTGACAGAGCTGCTTCAGTTCAGACATATTCTCAGGGATGTCTGGTGTGAACGGCTCTCTGAGCTCATTCCATGGCATCTCTATGGGTTAACATCTCGACTCTGACTGGGCCACTCCAGATTTTTTTTAGTTTGAAGTCATTCTGTAGTAGATTTACTTGGATGTTTAGGGTCATTGTCCTGCTGCATCATCCAACTTCTTCTGAGCTCCTGTAAGGTACGTTGATAAACTTGGGAATTCATTTTCATTTCTCAATGATGGCCCAGAGGCAGCTAAGCAGGATTAAATGCACGATGCTTGCTGCACTGCACTTCACCGTTGTTATGTTGTTTCAATGTTTGTATGCAGTGCCTTTTACATCATATGCAGTGCTGCATGTTCTTCCCAAACAATTCAACCTTAGTTTCAGCAGCATTGTAAAGTGTCAAGGTGCTCTTTGGCAAACTTCAGGCACTCAGTGATGTTTCTTTCTTTCTTTTTCTTTCTTTTTTAAGAGCAGCTATGGTTACAATAATAACCACCAGGGACAAGTGAAAACAAACAGTAGTCTCTTGTGTTAAAGCTTAATGTTATGTTGATGGGTTGGGTTCTGACTTAAGTTAGAGACAATTGCAGCAGTACAGTACCTGAGTTGATGTACCTATGTACTTTCCATAATAACTACAACCATCTGTTGACAGCTTTGTCACTTGATCATACACATGTGTAGTTTTTGTCTATTTGATGACTCGAGTATAGTATTTTTGCAAAGTGTGAGATTTCATAGCTACTGGGGCAATATTTCTAACTCAGAATTATAACATACAGGCTGACTTTTTTCCCCATTTGGCTCCTCATTCACGTTTCGCTATGATATGACATGAATGTGATATTCATCACACTAAATACAGTGACTCAATTACTTGAGTCAGAGACCAAGATGGCTGGCACTGCTGCTAAGTAAGGCTAGGCAAATTACCTTGTAGAAATACCATAAGCAGACCCTATGTATTCTCCATCAGAACTGAATAAATTACCATGATGCCAGTCCATCAAAATGTATATTTCTTAATTCCAAAAAAACTTCTAAGGAAACTGAATTTTGACTTTGTAGGGCAGTATGACAGAATAATAGAATCACACTATCACAGTATATATGGAATCATTCTATTTAAAATATATTCCACACCAACACAAAAACATGCAGTTCCAAACTAGAATCACAAACAAAACAAAGACATGATTGAGAAGAGGTAAAGAGAGGCATACCTTGTTCTGCCATCATATGTGCAAGGCCTTGAGAGGATAAGAAAGGGATAAAAGAGAGGGAAGAGAAAGCGTAAAAGCAAATACTTGAGAAAAGAGAACACTTAGATTCAATACTCTTTGGTATTGTGATGATACATATTTTTCCTCTCGGGAAAAACATGACATCAGAACACACTGAAAGGTGTCACAAAGTTTCCTGGGGTTGAGCAGGAAGCTTCCTCATAAGAAATAACAGCATGTTAGTGTAGGTAATACGGCTAAAACACACAGTAACAGAGCCCACCTTCACTGACCTGCTGTACAGATTTAAACCTGCAAAAACTTGATTTCTATTGAGAACACTGACATACAGTGCATTCAGAAAGTATTCAGACAGTTTCACTTTTTTTCTCATTTTTCTCTGCAGATCCTCTCAAGCTCTGTCAGGTTGAATGGGGCCAGTCTGAGCACAGTCCTGAGCACTCTGGACCAGGTTTTCAATAAGGATGTCTCTTTCTCCATTCAGTATTCCCTCAACCATGACCAGTCTCCTTGTCCCACAGCATGATGCTGCCACCATCAAGCTTCACTGTTGGGATGGTACTGGGCGGGTGATGAGCAGTGCCTGGTTTCCTCCAGACATGACACTTGAGGCCAGTTCAACGGTTCAATCTTGGTTTCATTAGACCAGAGAATCTTGTTTCTCTCTGTCTGAGAGTTTAGGTGCTTCTTTGCAAACTTCAAGTGGGCTTTCATATGTCTTTCCATCTGGCCACTCTGCGATAAAGCCCAGATTGGTAGAGTGATGGTTGTCCTTCTGGAAGTTTTTTTTTTCCATTTACACAAAGGTTCTGTGGGCTCAGCCAGAATGCCCATCAGATTTCTGGTGACCTCTCTTACCTAGGTCTTTCTCCCCAGATTGCTCTGTTTGGCTGGGTGGCCAGCTGTAAGGAGTCCTGGTTGTTCAAAACTTCTTCCATTTGAGAATTCTGGAGGTCACTGTGCTCTTGGGAACCTTCAGTGCAGCAGAATTATTTTTTGTAGCCTTCCCCAGATCTGTGTCTCAACACAATTCTGTCTTTGAGCTCTGCTGGCAGTTAATTTGACCTCATGGCTTGGTTTTTCCTCTGATATGCACCTTGCATAGACAGGTGTGGGCTTTTTCAATTCTTGTCCAATCAACTGAATTTCCCGATCAAGGTATAAAAACATCTCAAAGATGAAATGGGAGGCATCTGAGCTAAATTTCAAGTGTCATTAGAATGTCAAAATTCTATGATTATCTTTTTACTTTGTGTTTCTATGCATTCAGGGATATTCCATGTAGATTACTGAGAGAAAAATGTTTTTTAGCATAAGGCTTCAACATAACAAAATGTTAAAAAAGTAAATGGGTCTGAATACTTTCTGAATGCTATGTATCATCAACTCTCAATGATTTGGTGAGCATGTTCATGAATAGTTGCCTATTACACATCCAGCAGTTATGGAGCAACATAATAGAAAGTACTAGTTCCCTTTCCCCCTACAAGCCACATGTTTCCACCTGCCTGTTTTTATGCACATTTTCAATTCTAAAAAATAATTTTATAAAAACCTATAATATCACAAAAAAAACTTTTTTGCTTGGTTGAAGTGGAAACGTTGGTGTACCCTGACATTAAGATGTTGAATCATGGTGCATTACTTTTAAAGTCACATTAAGCCACTTACCAATGGTAGGGGTGTAATGTTATGTATTAGCACCTAGCAACAAGGGGGCATTGCTACAGTCCTTCCTTGCGGATGAGGATTTAGCCTGCACTACACAAATGCCAGGAAGGTAGGAAATCTATCTAGAAACTTATCAAGCTGTTCAGTTAAGTACAGAAATAACATATCAATTTGTCATTTAAGGGCAAATGTACTGCATCTATGGCTTTTATTCACATTTTATATAAATACACACCTTCTCTCTTGTTTCATCTTCCATATTCCTTTTTGCACACTGCTGTCCTTTCTTTTTGGCAGCTTTTAATACAGTGTGCTCATTGTGTTAGACCATAATGTAGCAGTGACTCTACCTTTAAGCTGGTTCATCAGCAGCCTGACATTGCATAATAACCGAGCCCATTGTATTGTCCTTGCCTGTTTGGAAATCTGCAGCTATACAAATAATTGATAAGGTTGTCATATATTTACATTTTACATTGTTTTCATTCAAACTCACCTGGCATATTAGTGATGACTTCTGGAAAAGAAGGAGACAGAAAACAAGCAAACAAAGGCAGCATTAGAAACACTCATATTACTTGCATGTTGACTGTCATGCAAATGATTATACTCTTCATAGTCCATACAGAGGGCTGGCAGAGGGCACAGCCATGTGTATGTCAGTTAAAATGCAGAGGGTTTTAGCAATTAGGAGTTAAAGTAGAAACATTTGGTTTCAAACCATCATTCTGTGACAGATGAAATTCAGAGAGAAATATCCAGTGTGATGAAAAAGGTATCTCTTTCTTACACAGACATGCACATTTTTAATCTGTTGCCTTCCAGTGCAGACACATTACCCTATTTGATCACTATGCACATGTGCTGTTGCTAAATTCTAAACACACACACAAAGCCAACAAAAATCCAGAAAACCCCCGAAAATAAAAGTAAGTAATGATAAAGTAATACAAATAAACTTAATCCTTTAAGTGACATTTGTTGAGAAAGGACTAACAGAACAAACCTACAGGTTTAAAGCTCTGCATTCCAGCCTATAGAGACAGCAAAGATGTGCAGCACAAGTGTTGAACAGATTAGGCAACATACTGATGATTTTGTTGTTCTTAGAGCCACTGTGGGAGTTGCGCAAAAATGTACCATTGGTTGAAAAAAATGGGGCAACTAAGATTAAAATCCAGGATTCCCCTGGAGACAATGAATGTCCACAACAAAACTTTTTCAAATATGGTTGATACTTTTTGAGCTTTTATCATAGATTGTAGTCCAGTGGAAATTTTGACCTGATGACACCACTAGATGAAAATCAGTGGTCAACAAGCTCTCTCAATGGTGTCCATTTCTAAGCAAAAGCCATACACAACTGGTTACATTGCCAATATCACCTTTGGGAAAAATGAAAACGATGGCACGATAATGTCATACAGACAGCTGGCAACCAGCCTTGCCAGAAAAATGAGAGCGGTAATGTGTAAAGTTAAAGCTATGTAGAACTCCATTAAACAAATGATAACAGGGCCTTGAACACTGTAAAATGTGCAGATTTAATAATGATGATGATCATTGACCAGTCAAACATGGTAGAAATTTATGGGATATTGAGGCAGAATCAGACATGTGCGATGGGTGATTTATTGGAAATATATTCAATTTGAACACAAATATGGAGGATGACTCACAAACTGAAAGATTTACATCTGACATAAAATGTCATAGGTTAGTAGAAACATTTATTGCACTAACCAATGACAAGTATAACAGATTTTGCCCTGGAGCTATATGTTTTAAAACTTACTGTACATTAGCAAACAGGTGGTAATAAACTGATGAAACCAACTTTAAAAAATTAACATATTTAAATGTATTTTGTCTCTTCTTTTTTACATTACTTACGATACATAAAAACTAAACTGGAGTCCAGACTGTCAGTATTTGGAAAGTTACACATTTTGTTCTTCATAATCTCTGCTTCATCACATTCAATTTAAAATAGCATAATGGATACTAAATACAGTATAAGTGCCATGTCTCAGCTTTAATTTGCCCAGGCAACAAGGTGTGAAGAAAGGTTCTGACATTAAAGCAAAGATATCAGTAACACATTCTTTAGCAGTAGGTGGTAGTAGTGAGTCACTTCATAGTTTGCTAGCCACCATAAAACGCAACACAAACGAGAAGTAAGGCGGCCACAACAAATGTGTCTGGGTAAATGGAAGAGCCACCATCAGTGTTGAGCATTACAAGTAAGTAATCCTGGATTCTACTATGCATTAGTTACTCTGTTGAAGTGGCAGGTTGTGCAGGAATTAAATTTCGGTCACTGATGTTCATGGCCACAATTGAATATCTTGATGTTAGGAGGGTGAATGCCAATAAAATAACTTATTTTTTTATCCAGCAGAAATATACATTACACAACCTAAATTACACATTACCTCATAGTCCTGAATCAAATTGAATTTAATAAGCCAGCATTCAGTATCTAGAAAGGGTGCTGTTGTTGTTGCTTTAGTTACATAGTCTCTTTATAGTCAGTTTGTCTGTCTGTCTGTTCATGCAACTGCTTCCAGCCAGGGGCATGAAATTTTGCAGTTTTGCAATTTTCTCAATGGAGCCTTTCAAACAACACCAAGTTTGCCTGGTTCAGTCAGGTTTCAGGTTGTTCCGTTATTTTTTCACATATACGGTCATATACAGTAATACTGTGACACAGCTCAGTACAGTATAACTCCATTGTGCTATGAGGCAAGTAAAGTAAAGTAAAGTAAATATTCCCAGGACATCTTTTTGTTATCTGGCTTCAATGAAATTTACACTGGCCATCCTGGATAACCTGCACCATGAAACTGGTTATCAACTTTATCAACTGGCTCAGCTGACTCTGAGTTTGTTAATCAGGCTATGAGCGTGTGTCACATGAAAGAAGCAGTTATTAATTACAAGCAACATTTTCCATGATTAAAGTACTTGATATGAGAAGAAACACTGATACCTACAGGTAAATATAGCAACGTTATAGCGACATCCAAACATGATATACTGAGTGAGTATTTTTGCTCTTTTGTGTGATGATGGACAAACTATACTATACAATGAATATGTGATGCAGATAAAAAAAACAAAGTGACAGTAACGTCTGTTTCTGCTGCCAAAGCAGAGAGAAACGGAGAGGAGAGAAGTACTTAATGTCTGATGAGGGCGATCTGACTGAAATGTTCATTTGTAATAATGGGAAATATTTAAGAGTGTGTGGATAATTCTTCTAATAAAAAGGCATCAGGGGGTTTAGTTTTTATCTCCAATTATCATAACAAAGTCACCTCATGTTTTTTTGGGTTGCAGTGATGTAAGAAAAAGTATCAGTACTGTCAGGAATTATGTAGGGATTAAGCCAACATAACTATTCTGGAACAGTCTGGACCAGCAAAATAATTCTGCTCTTCATTATTTGTCACTACATTGTAAACTCTTTTCCTCCCGTCAGGATCCTGTAAGAATGACTACTTCATTTTTCAGGTTTTGATCTGATCCTCTGTAGTTAACCTGCTCCAGAGCAGGTATGCAGCAACCACAGGTTAAACCCATTACATACATATTTTAAACCCTGTAGCTTACGTAGATTGAAACATATTTTATGTACACTGGACAAATTTGTTCTATTTCCCTGCCACTCCAGCTGAAAAATGACTAATCTCAACCAGTTCAGCCAGCTACATCACTAAAGTGAAAATCACTTATCCCTTATTACCAACGGTGATTCATGAGTCTGTGAATTAAATCTAATTACATCAGACTGTCAGTTATATTGCTTCTATTTATATGATCTAATTTAATTCAAAATTTATTTAGTTAGCCACAGCATAGCTTAACATAGGCATGATATTAACTACAAAGAAAGGTCCATTTCAGACACATACTTCTTTGTGAAGTTACTTAAATTGACGTATGCTTAACTTTATCTGTTTGCACAATCTCGAGGTGAAAGAAGGAAATAGACCTGTGTGCGTGAAAATCACCTCCACATTCACCATGGGTACTGCTTTAACATCTGTCCTTTGCACAAAATATTTATATTGGGTAGGACAAGAGATTCAAGGGGAATCAAGGACACTGGGTAGGTAAAAGCAATAAATATGGTAAAAGCACAGATTCAGGTTCAAAAATATTATAACCTCAGTATGGTCAAAGACATGTTGAAGATATCTCAGTGAATTGATTTTTCTTTCCAAAGGCCCCAACACATCAGCGAGGCAAAAAAAAAAAAAAAAAAAAAAACTGCCATTCACAGAAATGAAGTTGCTGGAAAATGAAGTAATAGGTAATTGACTTGAGATGCATTAAATGTTCTTAGCAAGGACTAATTGGGCATGTTAAGGTATTAATGTGAACACAAGCAGATGGAAGTCAATCAGATATGCATTAGATATTAATTCAGTTTAAACTGAGGGCTTGTGTCAGCTGTGGGAAGAGTTGGTCAAATGGTCATCTGGGATCTGTGTGTGTGTGCGTGTGGATAATCTTACTAAAGCTTCGATATCTTTGTGTGCTTTCTGAACTGCTTCATTTGAGATTACCAGAGCACTGAACTCAACACTCAAATGCCAACAGAAGAGGAACAGTCTTGTCGGGAGGAGATTTCAGCAAATTAAGCCTTCACACACACACACAAACACACGCACACACATACTCACAGACTTGTAGGGAAGACAGATGGAAACAGAGCGATAAAGAGAGTGACAGGGAGGCGTATGTGTCTTTTTTGTGACAATGAACGGTCTCATCCTGTCATACTGTTATATCATAAGGGTAAACACCTCAGACCTTTTGTCCATTTTAGTCCTTTATCACTCACATACTCCACTAAAGCATATGAAAATATGCACTATGTAAATGTATCTTTCTTAGCAATCTTAATGGCAGCACAAAAGACAAATGTCAAACAAACATGCAGTGAGAGAGCCCCTGCATATCACAGAATTGCTCTAGTGGACTTGTTATGATTCATGTTTTGTTTTTTTATTTTTTATTTTATTTATTTATTTTACACACACATGCACTGAAACGCAAACTGGTATATACAATTTTTATCACACAGATTTTTATAATCAATTTCCAGCATTCAGTTTCATTTCAAGAATTCAGTGTTATGGATGGCCCGGTGCAACTCTTTTGCTGCCACCTCTATGGTTACAGTCTGGTCCAGTTTAGGCAAATAATACTTGCTGACTGTGGTCATGGTTAAAATCAACCAGGTTGACTGTTAGCAGGAGATGGCATACTAAACACAGTCTCCGGTGCCAAACTCAGTGTTTTTGCAGCACTATAACAATGTCATAATACTGCTTTTGTTTCAGGTGGACATTTACTCATACAACACAAATCTGCTCATCAGGAAAATGTTAACAGAGGTCAGTATAAGTGTTTACCCATACAACCCTTTCCTGTTTTTTTTTTTGTTTTTTTTGTTGAGGACAGGCTTGTACGTACAGAGGAAACGTCCTATATGGTGGAACAACAGAAAGGATACTTCCAACCACTGGGGACAGAGCAGATAAAAAGACAAAACAACAGGGAGAGAACAGATTAACAGATTCATCTTTCAGTTCTTTCTCCCACTTGTGTTTGACTTTCTGACTAATCCATCATTCAAAGCTCATTCTCTATCTGCCTTTCTCCTGATGATCAGCTATATTCACTCACCCTCCCTCCTGCTCTATCATTATTTTGTTCTCTATCTTGACCTACTTCCTTTGGCAGTTTACTTCCCCTGTATTGTGCCTCTGATCCTGTCATCGGGCTTTAGTGCGTGCATGTGTGTGCGTATGTTGACAGAGACGGGGGGGGGAGAGAGAGAGGGAGAGGGAGAGATGGAGAGGCATGCAAATACATACATATTAAATAAGGTACCAGTCAACAAACCAATCAATCACTCACAGATACAATTTCCAGTGGCAGGCTTACCAGCATTTACCGCGAAACAATTACTGCATAGGGGAGTTTTCAAACATTTATCCTGTGTTATGAATGTAACTTTCAGCTCTCTTTAGAAATTCCACCTAAAAAATCCAGACAGATCGCCATTCTTTGGGGTGACTCACTGGCACTTTGACAAACTTATTTATTCATCGGTGGACACATAATCTAGGTGAGGGTACGACTCGCTTTTAATTCAATACCCAAAAGGTGAGGCAAGGATAGCGGGGGATTAGAACTCAAAGTGGATTACTTAAAGGGATGATTCATGATGTGTTGGATAAGGTGGGAGAGCACAGCAATTAATGAGGAATATCAAATTCATTCTGCTTTCTTTCATCACTGCAGGTTTAACTGATTGTTTTCTGCATGTTAGAAATATGGATGGTAAACCAGGACATGAGAGGTTCATACACACACACACAATTCCAAAAGAATGAGGGATTGAGTCATTACAGAGCTGAAGGCTTGATTGTTATTGGTTTCATCATCATCATCATCATCATCATCGTAACAGCCATAATCTTCTCGTTGACTGATTTCACCAGCAGTCATGTTTTATGTCCATATGAACACATGAGCAGGTGGAGAAACAGCCAGGGAGGGCTGCAGAAGCCATCTGCTCCTGTTGGGGTATCAACGGCATTCAGCTAGTGGGCCACTGGCTGGGTGATGGCAGCACACTTGCACTGACTGAAAGAGGTTATGTTCTCTAGTTAATCCATAGTGAACAGAGGTGTCGTGAAAAACAAACTGAAGAAAAATGTCTGTGGTTGTGTTGGTGATGGGTTTACTGATGGGAACCATGTATTCCTGTTCTGAAACAGTCATTACTTTTAACTAACAATGTAGCAACTGCACATTGCAAAATCCCTGGTATTACATTTGGTATCATAAATTGTGAAATTTCAATATTATTGGGTACAGACTACCAGATTTCTGGTATCGTGACATCCTTTGTGGTCGGCAGAGGTTGCTGGGGTTGTGCACATAATAGCTAGCACAGTCATTTACCTCAACTATAGAGGCTTGTAAACATACTTTTACTTCTAGGTATGTCATCAAGCTTTGGTAAGATGCAGCCTTGTTGTCTGACCTGGTAATGTTTTAATTGCTGTTAACGAAGACTCAGCACTTCCTCCCCGTTCGCCTGTTGTCTTAATCAAAGACATTGATGTACATATGATGTAATGTTGTCCACAGCACTAATTCCATCAGTAGAGTACAACAGAGTCATGTCATACTCGCATCTCTACTGAGAACAGATTCCTTCTCCTCAGAAATACTGTTTTCATTAAGTTATTATTTCCAGTAGCTTCTTTTGTCCTTGCAGCAGCCCAAAGGGCACAAATGGGAATTCAGCCCTGCATTAAGACAACATGGGGGGATGCCTTGGTCAGAAGGTGTGTCATTTGTTACTGCTGTGACATTGAAATATGGTCCTAGAAGTCCAGTTAGAGTAACAGATTAATCTGTTTAAGGGCTTTTCAGATACCGAAACACTGCACAATGGTTTGTAGTACTCATAGACAACCATTTTATATTTTGTTATTATTTTGAGGTAGACTGTAGAAATACGCTGTTCAAATTACAAAGTAATCTACCAGGAATGTGTGTTAGCATGTATGTGATTGGCCGAATGACATTTCATTGTTTTCGCAGAGCCATCTGTGTTGGCACTCCCACTGCTCCGACGAACTGGCTGCATTCAAATGAATGAGAGGGCTGCATTTTTTCATGCAGGTCTCAAGTCAGTCTGAATGCAGCATAGTCCCTCCTGTTCTTGTCGTCTTTTAATTTCAAACATCTGCAGGAAGTGCTGAGTTTAACTGAAGGTTACCAAAAAATGCTTGAGTAGAGGTGATTAGAATTAATGAATGAATGAAAACAGTATTAGTAGGAGCAGAATGGTGAGTATAACACAGAGATTCAACCTTAGTTTTACTATGAGAATCTGACTTTTCTTTTTAGTTCTTGTTTGAATACTGGCTGTTTTGAGAATTTATACTATATAGGGCATACATACTAGGAATTCAGACAGTAATAATGCAGAACCAAGTAAAGAATTTAATCACTGTGTGATCCAGTCTTGGGATATTTGTTATGTTCATGTTTGAAAAGTCCTTTGACTGTCAGTCGTGTTATATTCTTTCCTTCTAATGTATTCAAAAAGCAGGCAATCTACCACTCCACCTCCTCAGCCAGCCTCATTAAGCATGTTATTTATCCCTTAACAATCAACAATCCAAATTCTCTTTGAGCTGCTTGAGTTCCCCGCTTCCACTGACCTATCAATGCTTTGCAGGAGGCAGCCAGGCAGACACACGCGAGAGAGGGAGGGTCAGACATAAATCAACACTGGGAATGAGTCCCAGTGTGGAGGCTGTAAATCAAGGTTGGGAAAAGCGGCCCAGCAACCATAGTCACTAGTGCACTCGCGTCAACGCCTCACTGAGTCTCACAACACAGCGCTGAGGGGCTGGAGGCTGGCCAGGTGGCGTGTGTGTGTTTTGGGGAGAGAACTGGGAGAGGACGAGGGAGTCAGGATAGGGAGAGGGAGGACATGTACCAATACCTATAGATGTAAGAGGTGGAATACCAATGCTAAGAGAAACCGAGAATACCATATTGAAATACTTCTCACCGAAGTGAGTCCAAAATAGTGCCATTGTGGGGAAGCTCTGTGTTAAAATGGTTGGAAATATAACCATCATGGTACTGTAGAAGCCCATGTAAAAATGCATGAAATGCACCAAATCTGCTATGTCCTTTAATTTTTGTGATGGATTTTTGTTGTTTCATTAGCTCATTAGTTTGTTTTCATTATATATTTGCTGTGGACATTCATGGTTCCCAGAGGATGATTCATATACATTTTGGTGGACCTCATGTCAAAGTTTCCCTTTGATCCATACTGGTCTCATGCAGCATTTTATAATGGAAGCGCCCTGCTATTCTGCTGTCAGAATTTTTGTGTATAATATTAGACTTAAGTGTCAGGCAACACCAGCAGTGGCTCTAAATGACTTGGCTAAGGGCATGTATTTATTAGCAGGACTTATTGGGTGTGCTATTTGAGGTTAAAGTTACTAAGTGCAATCATGCTTCCCAGAGGAAAAAGCCTATGAACATTCCATGATTTTTCCTCCTCAAGTCAAGATTTCCACTGAAACAAAAGATGATCTAATGGAGAAATTGCCAGGACATGTACTGCGCATATTAATATCATATTCAATCTCTTCAGAGGATAAATATTTTTGGATTTCAATCCTTTAATGCCACCCTTAGCAAAGATTTGACATTTTGGCAAAGAACAATCATCAGTATGTCGCTCTGTCAAACACTTTAAATTTACCTCTAGCTGCTGACAGAAATCTGAAGAGCTGAGCTGAGAATAAGTAAATGTGTCCACTGCACTTTTTTAGTATCTCTCTTTCTCTCAGAACCTTGTGTGCCTAATTACAAGCCAATTTAAACTTTGTTGTGGATTACGCCAAACATATTTGGCAATAGGAGATGTGTCATAATATTAATAAGGACTGCATGAAAAATGAAAGCAGGATCAACAAATATTCAAACAAAAATGCCAATCACAATATTACTGTGGTGACTTGGATCATAACTGTATCTGCAAGGCAACATTTAAAAGAAGACAGAATAAATACAAAGAGAATACAGTGGAATACAGCTGAACCTAAACACAGACCAAGGTAAAATAAATGCTTTGAAGATAGCAATGACCTACAGAAATACTTTACTGTAATGCATGATCAGCCTTTTACATTACCAAAGACAATGGTCTACATCAGATCAGTTGATTAGTATATCTGAGAGGCCTGGATGATAGGGGCAAACAGATCAAACCAACCAAAAACCAGATCATGCAAAGCTGTAACAAGAAGAACAGAGCTCCCATATATATTTGAGTGGTACTCAGTGAAGCGAGGTCAGTATAGAGAAAGTAAGGCTCCTCCTCTCAGTGCCAGTCAGCAGCCAGCAGCTGCAGCTAGACCTCCACCCTCCTGATATCGTGACAAAGCACCAGCTGAGCTTGCAGATTTTCCTTAGTACTTTACACACCAGCTAATATCTCACTGTTTTCACATGTCTGCACTGGAAGACAACTAAAAGAACTAGTGCACAAACAATTCTACCCTCAGAGCCCACCTTGTCAGTTAAATACCAGCCATTCAATCAGCTGAGCCAAAGCAAAGCAGCTCAGCCACCACCAAGATGCAGAAGAGGAAAAGCCCCGACAGCCCCCACCACCCCTTCCAATCCAGCACCCACCCCTCCCTATCCTCCCCTTTATTTCAGACACTGGCAGAGATAGATAAAAAACCTAATCTTTAAATTCCAGATCCCATGGCCTCTTTATGTACCAGGGATTTGGTGCCAGTCCAAATGGGATGTAAATTCCATATTTGGTAGATGTTAAGAAAAGAGTTCAAATGTGAAAAATGGAGGAAAAATATAGCAGTAAGAATATGTTAAAACTAATTACCTGTGATCTGAATTAATTAATTGTAAAAGAGGATTCAGCAACTTTTTCATCTACATGGCATTGATTATCTAATAAGGAGTCAGATTATTGTGTACTCCTTAGCTGCGGGAAAGCCTAAAGAATCTGTATTGATTGTGAATAATTAAGTGCATGACAAGAGTTTTTTCAGAGCACAGAAAAAAGCAGAGGTGGCTAGATCCATTTCATGCGCTAACTGCATGTTAACCAATTACCACAATAAAACAGGCATTATCACAGAATGTTCTGCACTCCGGATTTATCAAATCACAGGAAATCCAAGTTTCTACATAAAGCAAGTGAAAGTGCCTTTTATTTGGCCTGCAGGAAAGAAATACATGGGGGAAATGAATAAAGAGCTTTCTTTTAATAGAAATCAATTTTGGTCTGGGATAGCCAGCTGTAGAGCGATTGAAACACAGCTCAGGCAAAATTCTCAGTACAAAAGGATGTGATATAAAACACCTGCCATCTTGTGATTGGGTGAAGAAAAGGGGCTCAGGAGGCCCTATTCTCTCTATAGGCGTCCTTATCACTGCCTGCAGGACCGATGCCATTAACCTGTGCCTCACTGGCTAACCGTGCTTAGATTAGCTTTCTGATTTTTACATTCTCAGTCTCTCTCACTCACACACACAGACACAAATACGCAGGGATAATAGCAATCACGGTGAGAGCCAAACAAGCCTACAAAGTCAAACTGCCTCAGAGCCTGTGATACCAGGTATGATAGCAGAAACAATCCTTAGACTAAGAGATATAAAGCCAAATCTTCAAGGTCATAACGCTGGTCTTTAACATTCCTATAAGGTAACATGACAAATGAATTCACACTGGACAGGTGAGATTAGCTGTATCATTGCACAGGGGAAACAACAACAAAATCAAATATATATATATATATTTATTTATTTTTACATGCTGGATTGATGCAGCTCTCCAATTATGAAACAACATTTACATTACACTCAGAACTCATCTTTTTGATAATATATTAACTGACTGGCCATCTTTGATTTGTTCAGTGATTTAAATCAAGCCCCCTGAAACAGCAGTGTGGGCTGTGAGGCAATTTTTGCATAATGGCGCCTCAGAAATACAATAATTAACAATTACAATATAATTACCGTAATACAAAAAAATGATAAGAAATTAGCTAAATTCCAAATTCAAGTGAGTGAATTTTTCACAGTTGGAGCCCTGCCAAAGTCTATCAGGGTGAATGACAGTGTAAGAGACATCAAAGGTGTGCATTACCTTCACTGCAGAAGCGACCTTTGTACTCTGTTTTGGAGCAGTCACAGATAGGTTCTCCATCCACCACTGAGCATGTACCACCATTCTCACATGGGTTCACAGTGCACCACCCTTCTGACTCCAGGGGCACCTTAAGGCTTCCCAGAAGCAGGGGCTGTGAGATGCCATATTTGAGGTCTGTAATTGTGCCCCTGAAGGGCTGCATGTTTCGCACTGTAGGCAGTGTCAGCGCACCGTTGCGGATATCCTGAGGCACTCCACCCAGGAACAGGTCACTGACTATTTTCATGAACTGACGCTGAGGCCGTACCTCATCAGCTGTGGCCTGGCCATCCAGTACCAGCACTGTGCGCAGGTTATACCTGCTCAGAGTGGCGAAGTGCCAGCTGCCATCATCCACCCGTCTGTCAGACACAATTGTGGTCTCAGCACAGTCAATGCTGAAGCGCAGCTGCAGTCGGCCCTCCACCACCGACAGCTGCAGAAAGTCACAGTAGCCTCCATCATCAAAATACAGCATCAATGCCTCTGAGGCCTCTGTCTTGAACTGGAAGCTGAGGTCACCGCGGGTGCTGGCGTCCCAGCGGAGGTAGCGTGCCCACTGACCTGGTGTGCCTAGAAATTCCAGTCCCAGACATGTGCTGAGGAACACTTGCAGCCTGATAGAAAAACCTACAAGATCCATAGCTGCAAAGAACTTATTAATCCAAAAAGGTATCTGAGGGGAATTCAATCAGATTGAAATCTTAGTGTGGTTAGGTTAATTTTGGGGACCTGGAGTTTTATCAACAATATGCACAGAAATATATTCAAATAAATATTTCTTATAAAAATAGGTTTTTAAAGGGAAAAGGGCAGTAACAGGAGAACAGTCATTGTGGTTAACAGTCTTAAGGTCAATCACATCAGTAAATTGTCCAGTAGCTGAAAGAGTTGTTGCTTTCCTCCGTAGGGTAAATTAAAGGACCAGCAGAGGGAGAGGTGAGGAGGTGGTGATGTTTTAATTTTTTTTTTTTACTCTTCAGAACAGATGCTATCAGGAGTCATGGTGCAAGGTCTGATGGAATGGACCTCTCTGTTTATCAGGGTGAGTGGAATTTCCTCCTTCATGTTGTCCACTGGGAAATGGAGCCGACGAGGGATCCACTGGCCTCTCTCAGTTCCATCACTGTCAGAAAAACAGAGACAGAAAGTTACAGTGGCTCTGGAGCACTGATTTTACTACTACTAATAGTACAACACACATTACGGGGTGTTTTCTTGTATCTTGACCTGATGATAGCAGCACATGAAACGCATATGTACAATCTAAATAAAAACTTTTCTAAGTTATAAGAGGGCACCCTGATAGTACTGTTGCTTACTTCAAGAATTATTGGTATTTTTCTTTAACATTTACCTAGATTAATGGATTACCAAAACTGCAGAAAAGAGTTTTTGTAATCTGTCTAATCGATTAATCAACAAATTGTGACAGCTCTAATATTTTCTATACATTTCATTTCCCAACAGGAATGTCCCTGTCCTCTTAAAATCATCATCATGTCCAAAATGACAAATAGTTCTGTTATAAGAATTGGGACGATTAATTTTTCCGATAATCCACTGACTTTTTGTAGATTTTATTTATGAAGTTTATGAAAAAACTCAAATCATAAAAATACTAGAATCAGCCCATAAAATTTCCACCAAAGTAAAATGTAAACTCCCAACAGGTTCCTAAAACTGCCAAATTCCCAGAAGAAAATACTAAGGATAAGATTTCAGTGTCCTCAGAGGTAGTGACAGTCCTGATGGATGGTACAATTAACACAAATTACATGTAGGATTTTGTTATAATGAAGTAAATGTGTGTCTTTTATAACACATATTGAGCATACACCCTCTGAAAAAGATGAAGTAATGCAATAAACTGTCGACAACTAACATGTACTGTACTGTTGGCAGTCACCAATCCTAATTAAAAGTGCCTGTGATAGTGCTGCATTTTTCTCTCCTCCACAAAGGTTGTCTGGTGTTATCGGTCATCTGCTGAGTAAATTAGTCTCATTATTCTCATGGCAGTGCATGACTATCAGTCAGCCAGGCAGACTGCCTTTATCTGATGACCAGCCTGGAGAGACAGCTTTCTCCTGAATCCTGTAGAATACTAAGAGGCACAGGCACAAAACACAAGTAGGTACTGATGCAACATCCAGCATCTAAATACTATATTTTATATACATTTTGTGTGTATAAAATCTACCCCTTAAAAAATATTGATAAATTGCAAAAAAATTGTCCTTCTTAAAACCCTTTGTGAAAAAAATGGACATTTACTTATTATTTATCTAAATATTGTTAAATGTTATGGAAAGTCACCCACACAGATCAGATAACTTCAAGTTCTGAGATATTTTAGTTTGTGGCATAAGCACAGATTCAGTAGTTAAGGGCCAGCGTATAGCTGGGGTCAAATTTACATTGACTTAATATAGGGCTGGGCAATAAAACGATATCGATATATATCACGATAGAACCTCTCCTCAATAGACATATGTGACACAGTCGATAACAACGTCGATAGAACTCATTCCACCTATGTTCTGACAAACAATATGAAAAGCCAATGATAATGAGAATAGTGCCACACTGAACCAATCGTGTGGCTGGAACAGAGTTAGAGACACGTAAGGTTAGGCTGACGCACACAGCACAGTAGCACAAGAGTAGCACATGTGCTAACGTACTCCTGATGTACTGCAGCCATGCACAGCAGTACATCAGCAGAAGGAGTGAGATAAAAGAGAAAATGATGACCAAAAATGTTAACGAAAACTCGAACAACAGCGTTACCGAAGAAGACTCCCCAATGGACACAGCCCCGAATGACAGAGGACTGACAGATACAGAGAGCCGGTAGAGACAGACACAGCTGATAAAAACTCTGTGGGATTTGTCCCAGTAGGAAATACAAAATACAAACCTGATTTAATGTTAGCTACTACTTGCTCTCTTTGTCTTGTCTTTCTCTCTCTCCCTCTTGGCTCAACCGAGTACTTTGCAAATTTATAATTGTAGCTATTCCCGTGGCAGGCTGCCACTATAAAATGTATATAGTGGAGACACTGCAGACATAATCATTTTTCATTTTGGTCATTTTAAGACAAGATATGGTTGTAAAGTTTACAGTCTGTCACTCCGTTGCTCCTGCAGTGCTCTGTGTGTGAACTGTGAGGCAGCTAAGAAAAAAAAGATGTAACATCTTGTCCACTGACATTCTGTGAGTTGAATCAGGGTCTTCCAACTGATACATCAAATTGTCAACTTTTAGGGGGCAGACCTAAAACTGACCTTATGGTATCTTCACATCTCACTTAGGAGTAAAGGAAGGAAAGGAAGCTTTAAGTTTGACGGAAATAGTGATTTGATTTATATGGAGATATATATCTATATCGACTGATATGATAAATCATATCGTGATATAATTTTTCCCCATATCGCCCAGCTCTAACTTGATAGCATTCCCACAGCTGCAAGGAGTAACACTTTCTGCATTAAGAAGTAATGTCAATTGTGAGAGAAAACCAATCCAATTTTAATATTTGGTACCATTTGTTGATGGCTACTTGACAACACTTTACTGAGTGGGCTTGTATACTTTCTTTGTGTGTGTAGAAATGTTATGTGGCATATTATAACTTGTTTGGTTTGTTAATGTGGGCCACTTTTGTTGGTGTCTCTCTGTGGTCATGTCAGATTTGTGTTGATTGAGCACTTGACCTATGATTTTCATTCACTTGAGCCTCTTCACAAGATAATCTTGGTGCCATTGGTTATCACTTTCCTCCAGTTTCATTAAGTATATTTATCATTAGTAAACTTTTGATCTCAAATCAAACTATTAAACTCATCCTTTCCAACATGGCAGATTTCTTTTTTTAAATGTTGTTTGCTGGTCCCATGGACCCAGGATGTGTGGGTATACAGTATGCTCTGGCTTGGGTTATATCCAGCCATGGTGGTGTCAGGTTTGTGTTGTGAATCCTCACAATTTCACACTTTTATACATCAACTTCACAGGTCACAAGTAAGGTTATCTGATGACTTCCATGTAGACCCTGTTAATGCAAGCAAAGCTGCATAGAGGAATGGCGCACCACCTTCTTTGTCATCTAAACCTTTCTGCAGGTCCTTTTTGCTTTGTCTTTCTGCCCAGGAGATGTGCAGTTTTATCAAAACATTTTATTGGTCTTCCAGGTCTTGTCTTGCCTCCTTAAGTGCTATTTCTTAATGAAAGTTGGAAGTGCTTAGAGGAGCCCATGGTTGTAAAGTGTTACCACAAGGTTTGAAGGGTTAGCTTTTATCAAAATGTATAAGTATAAAAATAACAGCACATGCAACAGAAAATTTTCATGATACAACATAATCCAGGCAGCAGTTTCCTCCAAAACATACAATATTTAAAACACTGAATATCACAACAAGTCCATCCATCTGTCCATCCATCCATTATCTATACAACTTATCCTTTGAGGGTTGTGGGGGGCTGGAGCCAATCCCAATAGACATTGTGTGAGGGGCCAGGTACACCCTGGACAGGGACAGCAACCGCTTCAGTCACAAATTGTTTTCACATTGTCATCATTTAAAAAAAAAAAAAAAAAAAAAACAAACAAGTATACAGTACTCGAATCAGATACCTCAGTCAGTACACTCACAGTATTCTCATTGTCATATCACATGAGAATGTGGTAGCGTTGTCTCAAAATCAAAGACTGCCGCAAAAAATATCTACTGGCTGCTTTGCTCACTTAAAAATAAACCTTTTACTTTCTTGTGTGTGCCCACTGTTTAATATGACATGTATATTACACCACCATTGGCATAGACTACAAAGCCAATATCGCTATGTTTCAACACTGTGGAAAGCACTAACAGACACAAATTGAGACACAGTATCTGACTATCCTGCCACTAAAATGGTACCCATGTTCTTCTTGCTAAGTCATACCACTCATTTGGCTCCAAAATTACAAATAAAACTAGGCTCTCTGAATCACAACTGTCTGTCTTAACTATAAAACATAATTACTGGATGAACTCCCATATGGACAAGACGGAATAATCACCACGTGAAAATTATCTACAAAGCTTTACCATTCAAACTTCCAAACTACCTAACATCTATTCTCCTATTCTCTCAATAGCCTTATTTTTTACTCCTGTAGTTGTTTTTATGACATCTTTGGCAGCTGTGGTTGTCTGGTTCAGAATGTTTGTGCTCACACGTATCTCTTGGTAAAGAGATTTCAATCTCATTGGAAGCACAGAGTACAGTACATCCTAAAATTCTTCATTTTGAAGAAAAAATGCCTGTATTGGCCATGATCTCAACCCTGTGATTCAACTTGGAATATCTTTGAACATAAGCATTACTGGGGTTTTAGTCAAGCCCTTTGCATTTCTTGTAAACTGGAAAACTGGTGACCAGATCCCATTCAGAGTACCTAACTTATGGCCTCCGATAAATCCTGAAGGCAATGAAGGAAACACAACAATATGTGCATAACTGAGTGCTGCTAAACAAAGGCTTACAAAGGCTTGCAGTATACAAGGACAAATATTCTGAAGATCATCTGCAGGATTGCAACAAGTGTCACTTAAATAGGGATGCAAGAACAAGAGAGAATAAAGTATCAAAGGATCACTTTGCTAGGCTGATACAGTTCAGAGGTCCTGTGTGGAGATGGGAGAAACTTGATCATCATGCTTGGTTTCCTCCAGATATGCTGCTTAGAATTGAAGCCAAGCAGACAGTATGAGAGTCTTTTAGTTGCTTTTTTTTTTTTTTCGAACTTTCACTGAGACAAGGCTTCTGTCAGGCCACTCTGCTATAAAGCCCAGATTGGTGCCCTGTTGAAACAATGGTTGTCCCTCTGAAAGTTTCTCCCATTGCCACACAGGATCTTTGGAGCTCAGTCAGGGTGACCATTGGTTTCTTGGTCACTTCTGTTGCCAAGGCCCTTCTTCCCAGATTGCTCAGATTGGCCTGGTGGCCAGCACAAGGAGGAGTCCTGGTTGTTCCAAACTTTTTCCATTTAAGAATTATGTCTCTAAGCTCTACCAGCACTTCCTTCAACCTCATGGTTTGGTTTTTTCTCTGATATGCATCGTCAGCTGTGAAACCTCATATAGACAGGTGAGTGTCTTTCCAAATCATGTCCAATCATTTGAATTTACCATAGGTGGACTCCAATCAAGGTGTAAAAACTTCTCAAAGATGATCAAGAGAAATGGGAGACACCAGAGCTGCATTCCCAATGTCATAACAAAGGGTCTCAATACTCATGTCGATGTGATATTTCAGTTTTTCCTTTTAAATAAGTTTGCATTTCTAAAATTCTGTTTTCATGTTGTCGTTACAGGCTATTGAGTGAAGATTGATAAAGGAAAAAGGGAATTTATTTTATTTTAGCATAAGGCTGCAAAACAGCAAAATGTGAACGGATCCTCTTCCATGGAATCTGCCATTTCGCGCCACCATGTGTAGCCCCTAACTGACAAACTGGACCAAACAGTGGGTCTAAACAGGGCCTTTAACATTTTTACACTGACCCCACAGCTTGTATACAGAAGACAAAGAAGCTAGCTATTATATAGTTTACAGTGTTGGAAAGGGAGGGGTGAGGGGATGGGAATGCATGCATTCTCACTGCTAGATGCAACTAAATCCTACACACTGGTCCTTTAAGATGTGCTAAGTCATGCTGAGCCATGCTTATATGCATTTTGTATACAGTAATAAACGATAATAAACATTATTTATGCAGTACCTTTGATAACAGTTACAAGGTGCTTGTACAAGTAAACATAAACACAATGAATTTAACATGTTTAAATATATATATAATGCAAATACATAACACTTAAAGAAAAAACAAAACAAGGAAAAGCATAAAAGGACTGAAAAAAAAACATAAATACAAGTGCACTAAGCTGCTGCCTTAGGACCTTTTTAAGAGATGGAGGTTGTTAAAAACTGAGTTAGCTAGCCAGGTAGGTCTGCCATGTCAGAGGACCTACGGTTGCTATCTGGCATGTATAGGATTAGGAGCTCAGTGAGATAGCGAAGTGCTAGGCCATGAAGAGCTTTACAAATTAATAATAAGATCAATTCTAAATTTGACTGGCAGTCAGTAAAGTGTAGCTAAAACCAGAGTGATGTGTTCAAATCTGCAGATGGTGTGGAGAGTGAGTTCTAGCTGAGACATGAATAAAGGGAATTATTGTAATCTAAAAGCATAGAGACAAGGGCATTCATTACTCTACTGATGTCTTGACTAGATAAAAAAAAAAGATCTTATTTTAGAAATGGTTCTAAGGGTGCATAAAACATTTCTGAACAACCCTCTTTACTTGAGCATCAAAATAAAGTTCATAGTCAAATAAACAGTTTTTTGCAATTGGTTTCAAGGCTATCAATTATATGGGATCTGGAACTGAGAGTGCCTAACAGAAGAACTTCAGATTTATCTGCGTTTGATTGAGGGAAGTTCTGAGCTAGGCAGGCTTTTAGGGAAACTAGACGACTGAGGTTGGAGGATTTGAGTGGAATGCAGAACTGGATGTTATGCCTATGAATGGCATGACCTTGGGATCAAAGCAAGTTGTTCAAGTGGGCAAGGAGCTGTGAGGAGATTTTTTTAAAAAGATCATTTTGAAATGGGTCTGTAATTAATGGGAAGATTGGGATCCAAACCAGATTCCTTTAAAAGGAGCTGGACTAGGGCCTATTTAAAACATGTATCAGTTTAAACTGGATTGTTTGAATTGTTACTATGACGGTTTTAGCATCCTTAAAGGGGCAAGGGAAATATGGAATTTATTTTCCTTTCATTTACGTTCTGCTATTCTACACTGGTTCTTAATGGAGCAAGTTATGTTTAGGTATTCTAGTTTTAAAAGGTGGGACTGTATCATCAGTGTTAGGATACTGCTCAGCAGGATAGGAGAGAAAAGGGGCTATAAATGCATTGCAATAAGCACTAGCAGACTCTGAGTTTAAAATGTAAGACTTATGTAGGGTTATAGAGTATAAGGGGTATGGGGCAGGGGTATAATTGTGCGGACCTGTGACACTGCAGTTCTGCATGGTAGCAGAATCAACTGGGGGCAACCTGAAACGTCTCCTCTCAACCAAAGCTAAATGAGTCCAAACCTCCACACCAGGTGAAAAATGGCTTTTACATGCTATCATGTTGCTATGCAATTTAAATGCGCCTGTTCACAGCATAGGCTGGATATCCCAGCTGTACGGTAAAGGGCCATTAGTAAGTAAGAAGCAACTGCTGGTCAATAAATGCCACTGTGAATAACATTAGTGTGTGAGAATGATTGGACCATAGAAGGTCAGAAGAAACGGGTGTTATACACTGTATCACATCACTGAGGAGAAAAATGCTTAAGTTTAACTCAATAGCAAAGCTGGTTTCCCACATATTAAAAAGCCTGTCATTCAGGTATGTTACAGGTGACTAGTGGGTTAGTTGATGAATGAAGAATGAAGAAACACATTTTAGAACCATCCCTTTTCTCATACTGCAGAGTAGAACCAATGGTCCTTGCTAATTTGGTTGACAAACACACATCAAAATAAAAGCAAATTTAAAATTAAAATTAAAGGAATTTTATGGTGTCTTCTGTCAAAACAAGCAAGTTTTCAGACTCTCTCTATCTTAATAGACCTCACCCTAAAATAAAGAACTAATTTAACTAACAAGCTGTGCATGGCAGCATATCCTGGTAATTTTATATGAATCGTTTTATATTATTTTATAGTAATCATCACACAGAATCTGCTGTGCCACTCAAATGGGAGGTAGAAGGGACAGGCACATGAATTTATTTAAAACACATTTCACATGTTAATCACATTTTAAACACCATTTCACATGTAATGCATTCACGTGACACAGCCACATTTTCATGTAAAACGTAAATTTACATGAGCTGTTTTTGCATGGATTACTAAAGTTTGGATTACATCAAAATGTGTTTGATACATATTTTGTTTTTGTCATCAAGCCCCACTGAGATATAAACATTATGTAATCACTGGTTATTTTCATATGTGTGGCTGATTCTACTCTAATCTATTAATTGTAGATTTTCAATTTTAAAAAAGTATACATACATAATAATAATATACATATGAACCTCCATTTATTATGTAACCTATGGTGTGAAGTAGGTACCTACAATTATTTCCAAGCTGTCCAGAAATATTTTCAACCATGAGCTTTAATTTCTTTATTGTGAGCTGTTATCAAACCTCAGCAGAGTCTCCTTCCCAGAGCCTGAGGGTTGGATCTATATACGTGGAGCTGCTTATCAACCTTCTATTAAAAGAGATATCAGCTAATCAGTGCTACCCAGCTCTGACATCACTGTGTCCTCCCTGTATGTTGTATTATGTATTAGGATTATGTAAGTGATTACTGTGTCTGCTTATATTTGATTCATTTAGTGTCATTTCAAATAGTGTCATGACAAATATTTAAAATCTGTCTTTTTTGTTGATTTCAAAACAAATCTACTGAACTGCTGAATTCTACTGAAAATATCAGTTAACTGCACAGCTGAATAAATTACTTTAAAATTTAAAATAGTTTCTGATTTTTGAGCATCATAATGGTTACATTCAGGAGTGCTGAAAAATTCACAAAGTATCAACTTTCTCCAATTTCAGTCCAAACTAATACAACTGGCCTCCCACCAAGGAAATATTTTTTTCTTTTTTGTTCATTTTTGACTTATTGGTGTATTTCTCTGCAGCAGTAGTATTTTTACAGCAGGCCTTTGTATTAGGTATCTTTACAACCTTAGTATTATCTGCTGATTGGTGTCAGCTAATCAGAAATGGATCAAACACCTAATTTTTTGTCCTACTCTGCATACACACATAAGTGCATGTATAGAGTACACTAGTGTTTAAAAGTGCAAACTTGTTCTGGCATCAGTGTGTGTGTGTGTGTGTGTGTGTGTGTGTGTGTGTGTGTGTCTTTTGTTGAGCATCAGGGGTTAAAAGGCTAAACGGCATGAATCATTGTTCTCGGTGAAAGGCTCCTTTGACAAACCCCACAGGGACAAGTCCACATACACACACTGACAAAAGGCAGCGGCACTCTGGATCCTATTAACAACCACACGGACAGGGATGAAAAGCATGTGAGTGTGTGTGTGTGTAAATGCAAATAAAAGCAGCCCACTGGTAGGCCGCTCGTGTTTAAATGGATGCCACTTGCCGGTAATTTTACAGCAGGTGCCTTGATCACACACAGCAACACCACCCAGATGCAGTGACAAAATGTCCTCCACCTAACGCCTTCACAGTATGCACAGACTCTGACACTGTCGATTACATCTTACAATAGATTCAGAGAGGTCTTTGTTGCTGCAGTGGTACGCTACACTAGAGAAAGAGGGAGCAACAGAGACAGAAGGAGGGATGTTCCACCTCATCCACTCCCACTCATGCATCTCATGAAACACCCCGACACTACTCGACGTTTTCTCTCTTCATCACGTTGCAAACACACACTTGAAGTCAACCACAAATGTCTCGGGGTACGCAGAAGCCTGACCATCTTAGCCTGATATCCATCTCTTTGGCCTCAGTTTATCAATTAGAAAACCCTAGGGATGGCTGATAAGCATCACATTCTTTATCATAGTATACTCTGTAATTCTGTATCACTTCATCAATATATTGTGTGTTACGATACAACAAAGAGACTGGAAAAGCTATTGAGATCTGTTTAAAAGAACTCAACAGAACACCTGGTCAGTCAGGACAAAATGACCACAGTAAGTTCAATCATCCACTGTAACGCATGCACAAACAGTTCCATTTACACACTGTTGCAAAAAAAGAATAAGCTAAAATGGACTATACTAAATGTATGTGATATCAGCAGCAGTGTAATATCAGTAGTTAAAATCTCAGCTGATTAAAACATCTTTATTATCAGCTTTGTGTAAATATTCACAATAGTTTAATATTTCTGAAATATTTGCACACAGAGAGACACTGACACCACAGAAACTGTTTGTTTTTTCAGTTAAAATCAACCAGCTGATTTAAATATATGCCACAACAAAATTAAATAGGAGAACCATACTTCACTTTATTTGTAAAATCATTACTGTTTGTAAATCTGTCCACTTTTTTATCTACCATTATTTTCTGTGTACAGTCTTTGCTGCTCAGATTGCTCATTTGAAATCAGCAGAAATAAAAATGGACTAATAAAAGACAGGTACATGTAAAATGGGAAGATGAGTGTGTGAGGGATGGAGGGTGTGTGTTTGTGGGAGGGGAGGTGTTATTTTGGCTTTGGTTTGGCTGCATGTGGAGCGTGGACACCGTGTTGTTATCCAGCTACTCTGCAGGCAGGACACGCCTTCTCTGGGCTCTGTGGTTCTGCTGCAGCACCCTTCAAGGCATTACATCACCCAGTTAAGAGAGCACCCAGCACCCCACAAACGCCTGCATATCACACACACACACACACACACACACACACACACACACACACACACACACACAGCGACGGGCCTGCACCATACAGACATCTGCATATACACCACATCAATGTCTGCGTACACACCTTACCAGTGCCAGAATAGACATCACACACACATTTCCCACATACACACCAGAAAATTCTTCACACCACGCTGATAACTGCACGCACATGCACAAACGACTGCAGACACACAAAATCTATTACAACTGCACGCAAACAACCAAAAATGTGGATACACACCTCTCCGTCAACTGTACACACTTCCATATACACAAACATATCACTACACACACTCCACCAGTGAACACACCCACAAACACCTCGCCTTTTTCCTCACAACCACCAGCAGTTTATGTAACATCACACTGCCTTTCTCATTGTGGCACTGACATGTTCTTTTTTTTTTTTTTTTCCTTATGACATTTGATTTTGTTGTGATTTATCATGGCGTTTTTTTTCATCATATTGTATCTTTAAAATACTCTGGTACAACAGCAGATATTAAAAAGGTCTGAGTTATAACATGCTTCTGCATTTTTTTTAGAAATCATCCTCTGTATTTCACTTTCATTTATATTCTAATTTCCTATTTAAAAACATGTCTATAATAATGGGATCTTACAGAAGATATTTTAGATACATGAAATAAATAATATTTATGGCCCAGCAATATCACACACCATTGCAGCTGTAAAAAATTATAAACGGGAAAGGAGGGGGAGGGGGCGTAACCGTCTGAACGCAGAAAAACGACCAAATTAAAGAAAAGAGCATTCTCCAAAATCCTGCGTAATATTTGACTCTCCCCGCCCAGAGGGATTAGTGTTACCTTGAGAGCCCTTGGTTTTTGTTTTTTTTTTTGGTTTTTTTTGCGCCTGATTTGTCAGCACAGTTAATCGGCTGCCAACCAGAACCAAAAAAGCAGGACAGGCAAATTATCCAAAACAGCCTCCATCCTACACACAGCAACCCCAACCTTAAAAATCGGGGGGGTGGGGGAGCAGGAAAATTAGATATGGTGCTTTCATGTTTTGGAAAAAACACACGATGTACATGAAGGTTCCACTGCACCCAGAGGAGACACGTTTTAAGTATTTTCCGTGCAAAATGGCAAAATACCTTCAATCTGTATCTATATCGCAGCTGAGCAGTTGTCAGTAATGATCACACATTTCTACTCATATTTCATTTAGCCTTATTTTAATTCTCAGCAATGCAGCAAAACGACTTTTTAAAAAAAAGAAGGGTAAACAACATTAGGATCTTCAGGACCAACCCAGAAGACAAACACAAGTGAGAAAACGGAGGTGTTTTTGCTGTTTTTGCTGTTGGAAATAAATGTCTTAAGCGGTTTAAGAACAGGTGATCAAGCACCTTTGGGCCCTTTGCGAGGAAAAGACGCATTCTCTGACTGGGTCACGCCCATTCTGAATCTAGTTTTGGGAAAAAAAAAAAAAAGAAGAAAAAAAAAAAGCCTGATTAGGAATTCCCCCTGCATAAATACATAAACGCACACGAATCGTCTAATCCTATTAATTCGTCAAATCGAAATCTGTGCTGCAGCGACGAATAAAAAAATAATTGTCATCCTCTTGCTTCTGTGAATTTGCACCAATTTAGACTGTTAGAGGAGTTAAAACTGGAGCTGCTCTTCGTTTACAGACAAGCGTGTGGATATCAAAAGGCGCAGACAGACAGACTGAGGCCTCTACACCATTACTGCTTATTTTGCGGCAAGTAGTGAATTCTGTGGCGCACTGCATAAGGCCTCGTATTTTCCTGCGAATGATAATAATGTTTGCTGTATAAATGGACATCCTGCGTTCGTCGCAGTGTAAATGACAAACTGCAAAAAAAAAGGGCAACGCTCGTTCAGATCAAAATCTCTGGCAGTAAAACAGACTGGAGGCTGATCTGCAAAGCAGGCCCCAGAACTGTGGCTTTCCTAACGTGGATTGATGACCGACAAAAGTTGGAAGCTCAACGTGCAGCATGAGATGCAGTTTTATTGGGAGCACAGCGGCCACATTTCAACAAACCTCCTCCATGTCCCTGCGGACGCCATTTGATCCACCGGGGACCTAAAATAGACCCAAATCATTTTTCCCCACTTAAAAACTTTTTTGTCCCTCACACTTAATCATTCTAACATCACGTTTTAAAAAATTACACGCGGATTAGTTTAATTTATTTCGTTATTTCGAGCGCATTTTAACATGAAAAGATCATGTTTAGATGCCTGTTTTTTGCGTAATGTAATGTCATGGCTTTTCTGAAGTGCAGAAAACATTCGTTTAATTAATCTAGCTAATGTTGGCGGCAGGTCAGCCAGCAGCTGGATTTTTTTAATACAGAGGGGAAGACGGATAATGGAGGAATGTGATGTTATTGCGTGACGAGGAGCGTGCAGCCTGGTGGTACTTGCTGTCCATCTCCGATAACACAGAAGGTCATATATCAAACTGCATGTCATAGCCTCCTGAATGTCTCGAATTACATAAAAATAACAACATGCATTTATATTTAAAGAGTTCATTAGCCACATTTGCTCGGCGGACAGGGGCGTGCGCGGCGTGTCAGGGCGCATTTGTTTGACATTTTAACATGGTGCTGCAGACGAGAACAATGCGTGGACATCGGACACCTGGCGTTCACGTTATTTTATTATTCATCAGCCTAATAGCAAGGTGAAGGAAATCCAGCAGATCCCGGTTTTAGCCTATTTTTTCAGTGTTGATGCGCTTTATATTTGACACACAAGAGCGGTTTAAAGGCTGCATGGCCGCATTAGCAAAATAAAATGTAAATAAATACAATTGATAATTCATATAGTAAACATCGCCTCAGGGGATCAGAGAAGACTTGTGTAATACTATACCCGCCTGTCACGTTGACTCTGTTCCACCGGGGGAATTTAGAGGCCAACATGGCAGAAATTCCCTTTTTGACTCCCACAAACGCCGAGGTTCCTTCAAGGAGACTCATACCTGCCCCCAGCTCGTCACATTCACCGTTCCGGTGCTCACAAACTGGGAAAAGTCCTGTAAAAGTGTTGAGTTCCGTGAAACCTGCTCATCAGAGGAGGAAACCCGAGCCTTTTCTGCTGCAGATCTCCCCTACAACCTGCTCCTGTTTTTGCCCCGCAGCATTAAATTCAGGGGGGTTTTATCCGCGGACAAGCAACATGAACAGGTTGGAGTAAAAAAGACGACGCTACTGACCTTAGTTAAACAGACCACCATGAGTATCCAACTGCTAAAATCCAGCTGTAAACTCCACAGAGCTGTAGTTTTTAAAAATCCAGGATTGTGTTGCTGCTGAAGGTGCTGGTGCGGAGCGGCGGTGGGGGGGTGGGGGGGGACCAGGCGGTACCGGGCTGGGTTTATTGTTTCTCACAGGTGCGTCGACCACGGTGCATCATACGCACAAAAGCCGCTGTTAACTCGGAGCGACTTGCAGCGGCTGCAAGCAAGAGGCGCACGCGCACGCATACACACGCGCGCGCTCGCACACGCGCGCCACTCGGGTCCGCCCTCCACTCAGCGCCAGCACACGCCATTTAAAGGCGTACGGGCTCGCGAGCCTGTATGAGCAGGCAGACGCACACACGCATGTGGGTTTATGTATGCCTCAATGCACCTCAGGCGTTTATTAAATCAAATGGTTTTCCATGATTTCCACAGCAGAGTAGGCAGGTTGGATAGTTTACACCTCAGTTTCTGAGTGTTTTCACTCTACACATGTCAAGTCACACTGTCTGTTAAATATCCAAATGTGACATTGGCAGCAGTGGTCAAAGCTGCAGTTGACTAAAGCATACTACATGCCTTATATCATTTCCTGTTGGAAAGTAGTAGCCTACAGTCCATTCACTTCATGCACACTAAACTGCAATGTATATACATTAATGTATGGGCTACTAGCCTCCAATGTCTCCAATGCAATTTGGATGAAAGGGTCATTAGGATGCTAATTGTAATTAGCAATAACAATAGCAATAGCAACAATAATAATACTGCTAGTACTACAACAACAACTAATAATGATAAGAAGAAGAAGTTGTGAGAGAAAGATGAAGATGCAGGGTTCTCATCACTTTCAGCTGATGAGCCCCACAAGTTGTGAAACTGATTAAAAGCTCCATGTTTCATTCTGCAGACTGTCATCGCTTTAAATCAGCTTTTTCACCATGAGTGTGATCTGTGTAGGCCTACGATGGAGAGAACAAATCAGAGATTAAATGATGTACATTCCCAAGTTTCAGTGAAAAGTAAGATACAACTTGACATGACCTGAGACTGAGAAGTTTTGTGAAGACAACTTATTGTGAGAGAGAAGAGGAAATGGACGTAGGTGAGGTAAGTCTGCAGTGTTTATTTCTATCTTTCTAGTTTTGTGTGTTTTGTTTTTTGTTTCAAGTCAAATTTAAAAAAATGAAAAATATGACTTAATCTATCTGACCAGTAGTGCATCTCTCTCACTGAAATCAGTAGTGACAGCAATGAATACTTACCATTAGCATCACATGTTCTCCATGAGTTACAGTATAAAGACAGCACTTTGGAGAGCATTGGTAAACTGATACCTCAGTTATTGAGTTAATTGAACTTTAAGCAGGTAACTGGATTCTCAAAGCCTCTGTGTGTTAAATATTGACATCTTTCAAATTATTCAGATTTCATACATTTTTGTTCAGAGAAAACTGAATATATGTCTCTGAGAAAAAAATTGGCCAATTTGTGGGTTGCTTTCACATCCTGCATCAGAGTCATAAGGACATGAAATGATGTCAACAGAACAGGTTGTTAATTGTCTTCCAAAATAAACTATATATAAGGGTGTTCTCTGATCTCTTGTCTTTATCAACTGAACAACCTCTATGGTTAAACTGATTTAGAGTGGCATTAATATAACATTGTTGGACAGTTTTGTTTTTTTTAAACAGGATCCAAATTGATGCAGCAGAACCGGAGATATTGTCTTTTTTCATTCCTGGCCTACTTTACCCACAATGCAATTAGAACACCAACAGTTTGGTCAGAAATTCAGGTGTGTAATGCTAGCAGTGGCTAATGTAGCCTCAAGCAACAAGCTTCAGGAAGAGATGAAGCTTGCTGCTTGAGCTTATACTAGAGGCCTGGTATAAGATCACTTCTTTCTAATTCCACACCCCCAGATTTTTTTTCTTTTTCAGAGTGGTTAGGTGATATCACCTGAGGTCATCTATCTACCTCTGGAGACACAAAAGACTTTATACAGTTTTTTTCCTATGTGCAGCAGTAGGCTAGTCTCCAGCACCTAGTAACAGACCTTGTTACAAACAACTGTCATTTACTGTGACACAGTGTCTACACAGGAGGCATAGCATAAGCAACACATTAGCAGGGCAACAGCAGCTTCAGTGTTCCATGTATATGTATTCAGACAGGCCACATTTAAAATGGAAGCATATCTGTTCTATCAGATGCCTGTAAGATGGATGACTGAAAGACCTGGCTGAGAAGCCTCCTGTGACAGTGTTTGTAGAAGATGTGAACAGTGGTCAAAGTCAGACACTTTGTATGGCCAATGATCCACCTCCAGCCTGCTTTTTAAGAGCTCTTACAGTGCAGTGTTTGCAGTGCAGACAGCAGTTTAAAAAAGCTAATGTGCTGAGCTAAATAAACAGCACAGTAGATTACAAGCATTTCTCAACAGCTGTTGACAAATAAGAACACAGTGTATATTATTAAGATGGGGTGAATATAGATACCTGTGAAATAGAGGAAAGAAATGATGCTGTTGTTAAGTTTCTCTGGTTCTGGGTGGGTTACAGATGATGTGTGCATTTGTTTCAGCTTCCTTCTTCCTTCATTTTATTTCCACCTGTTTACCCACCTCTCCACCCTTACTCCTTCACAGGACACTTCCTTTCAATAGCACACCTGTTGTCGTCTGGTATAAAGTTACTTTGATATCTAATTCTGTCAGGACGACACATGCCACTTGGTGTATTGTTTTGAAACCAAAACTATATTGCACCAGGGAACAAAGCTGTACACTATATTCTGCATTTCAAATCTGTCTGACACAGGTTACCATATGCTCTCATTTCCATTTAAGGTTCTTTCCATTCCTGTCTTACACCCTAATGTGCTGTGACACCTAGTAATTCAGAACTGTATGTGCAGCCTGCACATTTTTGCAGCTTTGAGCCAATTGCTGACAACACTGGGAGTTTCTTCAAACACTGAAAATAACCTGTCTATATTTCCTGCCAAGTGACCTCTTGTGGTCTTGAGCAAGATAGCAACATGTTTACAAATAAAAAAATCTTGGTTAGGATATTTGGTTAACAAAACCAAGCCTGCCTTCTATAAATTATGTTTTTATTAAACTAACATGCAACAGGAAATTAATTCATTCATTATCTATACCATTTATCCACGGGTCATGGGGGAGCTGGAGCCTATACCAGCTGACATTGGGTAAGAGGCGGGGTACACCCTGTACAGATCACCAGTCCGTCACAGGGCCAACACATATAGACAAACAACCATTCAACAACCATTCCATTTGACAATGCGCAAATATGTTGATACTGAACGTATCATTAAAGTTCACAGACAACATATTTATTTTCTGCCAAAAAATCTATTCATGCAATACAATATCCAGTTGTTTTTTTAAAAGTTTAGGCACTGGCAGCACTTGGTTAAGGTCAGAAAAGACTATAGTCTTCTTTAATACAGAGAAAGTTCACAGTGACTTAAGACAAAATGTGTTTATTTAACCAAAACCACAGTCTTTCCCTAACCTTGACCAAAGTTAATGAAGTTCTGCATATCAGAAATCAAGCTTATTGTGCTCTATTCACTCACATACATAGCCCAAAATTTGATTTAGCCAAAAGATGTGCAGAATTCAACCCAATCCTTCAGGTCTTTAAGACCCTAAAGTAAAGCTGAGTCATGACTTCTTCATAGAGACCTTCCTGCTCCACATCCCAGTGACTCTGTGTCTCAGGGTTTTCCCTATGGTTTCAGGCTCTCAGATAACAGCCTCCTTTGTTTGATATCAGTGCTGCTGATAATCTTGGTTTCTCCCCTTGTTTCGGTTTGACAGTGGAAGCTCTGTGTGCTTGGTTCAGCTCTTGGGGAGACTGTGGGACCAGGTTTCATGATTTTCATCAGAACCTTAGAGGGGGAGGCTGTAGACTGGAGTAGAAGCTGACCATTTTGGTATTATTTCTGCTGCTTTGTTCTTCAAGGTCAGTGTTTTTAGTCCCCAGACTTGCAATCCATTCCTTGTGTTCAGTCATTGCGGTTTGTACTGTATCTAGCTTCACCTTGAGGGAACCCAAAGCCAACTTGAATTCCATTTCTCCAACTTGTGGGAGATGTTGATGTATATAAAGTTGCAGTGTTATTCAAGGAAACAAGTTAGGGCAGTCAAACTAAACTGTTCAGTGTCATCAGGGACCTCTGCATTCTTTCTTGTCATCTCTCTGTAGCTGTGTTGGCATTCCTGCCATCATTGGTCTTTAACTGTTATAAATTAAAAATTATCTTGAACACATTTGTGCCAGCCTGTGATAGGTGAAGAGAAAAGAGGAGAGTAAGGCAAACACATCTACTCCATCCCTCTCTACCCACTGCCCCATATTCTCTGACTGAGTGAAGCATCATCAGGCTTGATTCAGGTTTGAGACCTGTGAGGTGTACAGATTTGATGATTCCAGTGTAAACAGCCTCTTGCCATCTCTACACCCTGCCGGACACACAGATGCTAATTGGATACTTTGTGAGACTAAATTAAGTCTAAGAACCTAAACATAATTCCAAATAGAATGCTAAACTTAAAAAAAAAAAAATCTAAATTCCAGACCAGCAACCATCTTGTGTTCCTTGTTAGCACATTTAGTTTTCAGATTTATTCCTTTTCCTGGTCTCTCTCTCTTCTCATTCTCTCTCCCTCGCTCCACATCTCTTTCTCCTCTCTCCTTCATTTCTCTCCCTTTAACCCTCCTGGTTTAGGCAGATGGCTGCCCTCCCTGAGTTTGATTCTGTTGAAGGTTTTCTCCTGCTAAAAGTTTTTCCTCTCCACTGTCACCAAATGATTGCTCATTTTGGGAACTGTTGAATTTCTGTCTATAATGTTGTAAGGTTTGGAATTTTCCCTATAAAGTGCCTTGAGATGATGTATGTTGTGATTCGATACTACACAAATAAAGGAGCACAAAAGCCACGAGGTACAGGAAACCCACTCACTTAGACCAATATCTTCATTTGAACTCTAACCTCCACTTGCAAAATAAAAGTTCAGTGGTGGGGACCCTCCTACACAGAGCACAACATCCTGTCAGTACGAAGGAGGATAGAGTTAGGGAGGTGCAGCAGAGCACTTTGGGCCAACAAGTAAAAAGGCTGAGGTCAAATAGTATTTTTTACTTAGGGGAGGTTCCTCACCAAATGAAATGCCCCAGAAGTATCTAAGTGTCAGACATGATAACAACTGGTTGGACAACTAAGGAAAGGTGATTCAGCGCTTCCTTTTTAAAATCTCCTTATGGAAGGACAAAAGGAAAGGAGATAATGAAACAGCACGGACCTTATAGCATTGTTCACCATATGAATTTCTATGGACTGATTCAAGGCAGTACCACGCAATAGCTTTTAGTTTAGCTTTAGCTTTTTTAGTTTGTCACAACAGTGACAATTCTCTGTGGGTTTGAGCAACACCTTTCACATTTCACATTTAACGTGTCACAGCACTTTTTACACAGTCATTTGATCCATTGTTAATACAACACTGATTAGTGCAGCTGTAATTAAAAATATATTACTGAAGGCTATGTCTTGCCTTTCCTCCTTTACTCTGTTTTACAAAAACATGGGTAGCTTCTTGCATTGTCTAATAATGCCTCTTCTCCTCATATCATACACACAAACTTGTCTCTCCATCTCACCCATATACAGTATATCTCATATCTTGTATGATTAGCTCATTATTTGCTCTGTCACCGTGAGTACACTGTAGCCTTCCAGTGAGCAGCGTCTCCTGTTATCTTCCTGGCTGATATGCCTGCTAATAAGCTTGTTGTGGCACTTCCTCTCTGCCTTGATGGCCTTTATCTCTCCTTAAACACCTCCAGATTTCTCACTCTTCTTTCACTGGATCATTTATTAAACTTCTGGCATGTAATCTTGTCTGCCTCAAAGACTGCATTCCATTAAGATTTATGGTGTTTTGTTGTTTTGTTTTTATGAAAGCAGACAAAAAATATATTTTAAGGTTAAGGTTTTAAGTTGTTTTTTTTAAGGCAAATGCCAACACTCACACACAGTGAGCACTTTATTAGGAACAGCATACTAATACTGGGTAGGGCCTTCCTTTGCTCTCAAAACAGCCCCAATTCTTCATGGCATGGCCACAAGATATCTGAAACAAGATGGCATTATATAATTTCTGCAGGTTTGTAGCAGCTGCATATTCATACTGTGAATCTCCCAGACTACCACATTCCAAAGGTATTCCTTTGGATCCAGATCAGGCAACTGGGGAAGCCACTGAAGTACACTGAACTCATTGTCCCATTCATGGAACTAGTTTGAGACAGTTTTTCCTTTGTGACATGGTGCATTAGCATGCTGGAGGTTGTCATTAGTAGTCATCCCATAAAGGGGTGCACATGGTCAGCAGTAATACTTATAGATTCAAATGGTGGGTTGTTGATATTAAGGGCCCCAAAGCATTCCAAAAAAAACATCCATATATCTATACCACTTATCCTTAAGGGTCATGGGGGGGCTGAAGCCAATCCCAGCTGACATTGGCCGAGAGACGGGGTACACCCTGAACAGATCGCCAGTCTACTGACATACAGAGACAAACAACTACGGGCAATTTCGGGTCACCAATTAACCTGCATGTCTTTGGACTGTGGGAGGAAGCTGGACTGCCTGGACAGAACGCACACAGGCACAGAGAGAACATACAAACATTGTACAAAAAAGCACACCATTACTCCACTGTCAACAGCCTGGACTATTAACACAAGGCAAGTTGATTCAATGGATTCATGCTATTGACACCAAATTCTGACTTTACCACCAGTGTGCCTCGGCAAAAATTGAGATTCAAGTCAAGTCAAGAGTCAAGAACTTTATTGCCATTGTGCAAAGAACAATGGGACATTGTGCATGACAATGAGACAGCAAGGCACCTCCAAGGCAGCGTAGTGCAGTAAAGTCCACATATGAATAAGAGAAATAAAAAGAAATAAAATTTGAAATATATTTAAATGTAATTAAAAATAATAAAAAAACACAATAAGGAATATAACATAGCATATGTGCAGGAGTAGCAGTTTGGGGCGAAGGTGAGGTAGACAAGTGGCATACACAGTGTGCAACAGAATATGACAGGCAGAAATGGCATACACAATATGCAAGATGATTATGGGAGATAGTATGTATTGTAAATGTTTTACTGTGGGAGGGGAGGGGGCTGGGGGAGAGGTAGTGGGGAGGTTTTGTTCATCAGTCTGACTGCCTGCGGGAAGAAGCTGTTGGCCATCCTGGTGGTACTGGATGTCAGTGACCTGTAGCGAAGGAGGTCAAAGAGGTGGTGTGCTGGATGGGATGGATCATTGATGATCCTGAGGGATCAGCGGAGACAGCGGGAGGAGTAGATGGAGATAATGCCCAGGAGCTGTGTCCCTATGATTTTCCTGGCTGTCTTGATGACTTTCTGCAGAGAGTGCTGCTCTGCCTTGGTGCAGCTGCTGAACCACACTGACAGGCTGTTGGTCAGCACACACTCTATGGTGCAGTGGTAGAAGCTAACCAGGAGTTTCTGGGGCAAGTTGGCTCTCCTGAGTTTCCTCAGGAAGTAGAGGCATGCAGGGCGTTCCCGAGCAGAGCCTCGGTGTTGGCGGCCCAGCTCAGGTCCTCTGTCACTCTCAGGCCTAGAAATGTAACACTGGCCACTCTCTCCACTGCCTCGCCATTGATATAGAGTGGTGTGTGTGTGTGTGGTGATAACCTGACCTGCGGAAGTCCACAATCACTTCCTTAGTCTTATTGATGTCCAGAGTTAGGTTGTGGTCATCACATCATGTTGCTAGTTGTTGCACCTCTCTCCTGTGTGCAGTCTCATCATTTAACAATGGTGTTAGAGGGGAAGGAGGGGGAGCAGTCATGTGTGAAAAGGGTGTATAGAAGGGGACTGAGCACACACCCCTGTGGAGCTCCAGTGCTTAGGGACAGAGTAGAGGAGACATATTTGCCCAATCTTCTGATTGAGTGTGTGTGGTCAAGAGGTCCAAAACCCAGGTACAGAGTGGGGAACTGAGACCAAGGTCCTGTAGTTTGAGTGTGAGTTTGTTTGGGAAGATTGTGTTGAAAGCAGAGTTATAGTCAATGAAAAGCATCCTTGCATATGTGTTCCTGTGTTCAAGGTGCTCCAACACGGTGTGCAAAACAAGAGATGTGGCGTCTCCCTGTAGGTGAATTGATGTGGGTCGAATGAGGCTGGTGTGATCCTCCTGATGTGTCTCAACACCAGTCTCTCCAGGCATCCAGGGATTGTGGATGATTTGAAGCAGGCAGGTTCATCAGAGCAGGCTACGTTTCTCTAGTCCTCAACTGTCCAGTTTTGGTGTGATTGATGTGTTTTCTGATGATTTGAAATTGTGGTGGGGGCAGCTAAAGAATGTAGCGATCACTTTTCAATATTATGTAATAAATTAAAGAACACAGAGTCCTATGTTGCAAACTGATTGGGCATTTTTATCTTGTGGCCATCTACAATTGTAGCTTGGTCAGGAGAAGGTGGGCATACTCTGAGACATTGTGGTTGTTTATTAAATCATTATAGCTGTGGAGCTAGCTAGTGAAAATTTATTCCATAGATGTCAATGGTATTTTCTGATTTATGGGGTGATAGAAGGAGATATCCAAAATTCCCTCTGTAAAAATCCTTGATTGGATAATGTCAACAAAATAAAACAAGAATTTTGACCCTGGCTTTAATTTGTGCATTTTTAATTAGATAATGCCCCATTTACATATCAGTCAGCCTCACTCCTCTGTCAGACTTGGGGTGGGAGGGTGGCGAGGGGGGTGAATGAGAGAAAGAGGGAAAGAGACAGGGAAAGAGACAGTACCATAAAGCTTATAATCAGCTTTATGGTACTGATTATCCAGGATCACTATATTAGTTTTAGTGAAGCAGGTGAAGCAAAGAGAGAGGCCTCAGGACAACAGCTAGTGATATGGGGGTTGGCAGCCAGCCAAGCTCTACAAACTTTTTTCCTCACCCTGTAAAAATAATCCATACAACACACAACATCCTGCCAACAATATTGTTAAGTGAGTGCTCCAGCTCCATCCATGACTCCAGCTTTTCCTTGTATTTCTTTATTCCTGTCTCTAAAGAGACATCCCATAGTCTGTGTGTGTGTGTGTGTGTGTGTGTGTGTGTGTGTGTGTGTGTGTGTGGTGTGTCACCTGGATCCTGTTTCATCTCATATTTGCCACTCTTTACCAGATTGTTCACTCTCCCTCTCTCCCTCACCTGCCTGCCTGTCCCCTGCCTCAGCCAGCCCTATCATCTCCACCATCCCTCTTTAATCCACAGTAAACATGCCGTTCTCAGTGCTGTGTCTGTGTTTGGGTCCAGATCTAGCTAAGCCTTAACAAAATACAGTGTCTTGCTGTCCTCAAACCCACATCTTATCAGTCCCCTCTCTATCCTCAATCTTTTGCCTCTGTTGTCTCTTGCATGCACATGCACACACACCATGCCCAGTATGTTTTCTTTTATTTCTTTTGTGGTATACCACTATGCTTAGTACGATGAATGGTACCTCCACCCGACAGAGAGTACAAGATAAACACAGAAAAGTATGAGCTTGAACTCGTGTTGATGGATGACAGCGTTAGTGGACTCAAATTTCCCTCTCTCATACAACATATGAATGGAGATAAGTCAGAGTGAGAGTGAGTTTTTTGAGAGAATGGAGACTTGCTCGGGGTGGCTGTAGAGACTAGCTCCTGTGAAGGAAAGTTGCTTAAACGTTATATTACCTGATAAAATTAGATGGTAACAAGTGAGTAAAAACTGAAGAATAAGCAGATAGCTTTGTTGCAGCAACAGAACTGCCAATTCCCTGTTAAATAGCATTTGTACTGGAAATACTGGTGAGTTAGTGTTAGCTAACTAGCCACAACAGCCACGGAGCTACCGACATTGTCCAAACTGTGTTTGTATCGGACATTCCAGTGAGTTAACTGTTGGCTAACTAATTTAATTAGCACTTTGGCTGTAGTTTATTGTGAGAACAATTATATGAAAAGTCCAATGAACATAGAAGGAATGAAGCTGCATTCTGCCTAAGATGCATTGCAACCATAAAAGGTCTGACCTAAAACCATAGTTTAATAAATTAAGATTAAGACAGATTAATCACAGGATTCTACTGAAAATAGAAAAAGACAAGAGTCAAAGTAATCACAATGCCTTGACTGAGAAAATGTTACCAGTGAACATATTTGCAGCAATAACATTCATGTCAAAGGTAGGGGGAGTATTTAAATGTATATACAATATAATGTAATACATAGGAGGAAATAAAACATTTTAATAAGGTGCACACACATTACTATCTTGTTTGCAGAAGATACCATTCTAAAGATAAACACATTCATTTCTTGTGATAAAAAAAACAGTATTAGTATATTACAGTACAATAGTACAGTATTGTGTTTGCAATGATGAAAAGCTGTGTTTATTAAAGCTGCAGTATGCTTGGCCTCTGTATATACTCATTATTATAGATCTGAATAGTTAGAACTAAAGAAAGAGTAAAAGTAATTCTACATTAAAATATTTTGATTATAGCCCCTGATTAATATTTTACTAGGAGTTGAATCAAAAAATATTTTCCCTGCTCCTCAGTAAGTACTGTATAATAACTGATCCAGGCAGCATTTTAGTCTTTAAAATCAGAGGAACTTGTTCAGTATACTAGGACATTCTGCAAGAAAACCACGCAACACATTATTTAAATTAATCCGAACAATTTCATAATTAATATTACTATGATAAAATATTTAAGGGTAAATAAATTATTTACACAAACCACTCAAGCATTTGCAAACCACTCAAAGGGATTTTACTTTACTACAAATGTTTGTTCTTACAGTACAAGAGGACTGGTATCAGTGGGGTCAGCTTTAGGCACAGTCCACTTAGGCAGCCCATATAGGAAGCCCATGGGCTATAAATCCAGATGTTTGCATCTGGAATGACAACTGTCACAATCACCCCACTGTGCTCCACTGAATCACTTAAGGCATTGCTTTGGCAGTGACCCAGGTGACCCACTGAGCAACAAAATATATAGAAAACAGGAATTTAGTTTCAGTTTAAGTTGTTTTGGATCTGTTTCAGTGATATTTAACAGGTGAATACACTTCTACAATGCTGCTGTTAATGCTGACGTTAATGAGTGTCTGTCTACATCCAGTCCAGATTCATACTGACATCCTTTCTCCTTTCTATAGGCCTAATGTTTGCACTAAGACAGAGAAAAAATAGACTTAAAATAAATACTCTGTACTCTGTGTCTGTAATGCAGAGGCATCAAAGACACAGAGGAAATATGATTCGATAATGCTGGAATCATATAGAGATAATGAGACAAATAATCAGGTTATGTTTTGTATCATTATCATATCATTTCCTGAATATAGTTGAAACCAGGATAATGCATAACAGAGACTCAAGTGCAAGATGTTAATTAACAGATGATGCTGATGGCATTACAAGGAACAGAATATGAAAGCTGAAATAATAAGATATTATAAAATTATTATAATAATCCTAAAATATTCTAATGAAAAAATCAGGCGCCCTTGGGGCACCAGCAGCCATCTCACCTAGGGCACCAAATTGTCCAGAGACGGTTCTGTCTGTACGCTGACAGCACTGACATTATCATTACTTTATTACACATGCAATTATTAGACTGTATAAAAGCAGACTAGCCAAACAGAATCACCTGGAACATTTTTTACAACAGGCAATTTTATGATTATTTTTTTCTTGTGAGTGGACTATTGGTATAAATGAGCTGCCATCTGTCAGTTTAGCAAAATCCTTCTCTATTTCTTTGACTATCACACAAAACTGAAACCATGCACTGAGCCTTTGAAACTTACTAACAGAAACGGCAGCTCTTTGTACACAAAACTCAAAAATACACTTGCAATGTCTAGCTTTTGACTAGCTTTTTTTTCTACATGCAAATCTCCTGTAGAAATTTTAGTATAAATATAAAATACCTAAATATACATAATATATGTTCTGAATTATAAAGTAGATTTGTTTATCATGATTGTGCCATCTCTATGGAATTCAGTCAGTCAGAATGTCCCTATTCATCATAGCCAGACAACAGCCTACCACACTACACAGGAACAACCAATTTACATAGCATTCGGCTGTATCACGTTGTGTCACCACTATGATTGCCTGAGATAATCCATTACCATGGGAGCATGCGTCCACTGGCTTTGTGTCCAGAGTATCTCATGTGTGCTTCTTTCCCACTATCTTGATACACAGGGTCTATTTTTGTCAGAGCTGAACAACTGTAAATGTATATAAAGGTCTGTATGTACTACATTTTATTTGTTTCTACCTTTGTCTACAAAGCACAACTACTCTTTTATTTGTGGTCAGTGAGTGAGAGAGAGAGAGAAATAGAGAAAAAAGAGAGTGGAAGGGAGGCAGCCATTTAAACCTCTATTCTGGTCCCCTCCTCACATTTACATATGTTTCTGTTTCTGTCGTCAGGAAAATGATTTAATATGAAATTTGATTGTGGCTCAAAAGTTTGTTGAATAGCAGTCATTAGCAAGTCGCTGAGCTGCATATAAAACCGTTATCTTGCAATCACGATATTGACAGGCAAAATAAAAATAGAGGTTAATGGTAGTAGCTGTGCTGCAGGATCAACAATATTCACAATCAAAATGAGTGATACAGAGAAAGTTGAGAGCAGCAAGTACAGCACCTAAGTATCTGCTACCTGCTCTAAATGGGCTGTAAACACATATTTATGGTTATAACACATGCAAAAACAGCTCTAAACTATACAGTGGTGGAAAAAAGTTTTTGGACACCCCATGCATTTGTGAAATATTGCGTTAAGAATCACTCTTAGGTCTTCAAGTGCAATTTCTTTTAGTACAGTCACAGCCAAAATACTAAACAAATCCTTAAAAAGCCATTCAAAACATAAAATTGATTGGTTCCACAAAAATACATACGAAATTTTGAGTATTGGGTTATTTTGGTACCAGTGATCCACTAATGAAGGCCGTGCTTTTTATTAAAAGACGCAATTTTTGTTGCCATGCTTCGTGTCTATATAAAGCCAGCACATTTGAAAGTTCTTCAGAGAAAAAAATGGCTAAAACAAGGAACCTAACGCAGGGAACACGCCTGAAGATACAGACTCTCAACCAGGAAGGGTACAGCTGCTGCCAGATAGCCAGGAAGTGCAGATGCAGTCCTTCAGCAGTTGGATACACTCTGCAGAAATACAGACGAACCAACAGCTTGGAAGACAAACCAAGATCCAAGGGTTTCTTCAGCAAGAAATGACCGCATCCTGATCTGCATGTGCAGGGAAAACCGCCAAATGACATCACAGGAGCTTCAGCAGCAGTGGTCAACCAAACTGGTGTCCAGTGTTCCACCTGCACTGTACGTGGCCGACTCTTAGATCATGGCTTAAGGTCCTACAAGGCTGTCGAGAAGTCCCTGATCAATGAGAGATAGAGGTTAGCCCGGCGTCGTTGGGCCCAAGCACACAAGAACTGGACAGCCAGGAACTGGAAGAAGATTCTGTGGTCAGATGAGTCCAGTTTCCAGCTTTATCCTCCTCCTGATAATGTGAGGGTACTCAGAAGACCAGGCGAAGCATTATCTCCAGCATGTACAGTACCTACTGTCAAGCATGGTGGAGGCAGTACCATGGTTTGGGGATGCATGAGTGCTGCTGGTGTTGGTCATCTCACTGTCTGTGATGGCACATTGAACTCTGCCAACTATTGTGCCATTCTCAAAACCCACATGCTCCCTTCTGCACGTGCACTGTTCCATCGAGGTCAAAACTGGATGTTTCAACAAGATAATGCCCCTTGCCACACATCCAGGGCCAGTAGAACTTGGATGCAGGAGCACTGTATCCAGGTCTTAGAGTGGCCAGCTCAATCCCCGGACATGAGCCCATTGAAAATCTGTGGTGGATTATCAAAAGGTCTGTTTCAAAGCTTAAACCAAAGAATTCAGAAGAATTAAAAGGCTCGTGGGGAACATGCCAGCCAGGATTAGAGCTCTACTGCGTGCTAATGGCAGGACTACTAAATATTAATTTGATGATGTGATGGTTTATTTATTTTTTGTTCAGTGTTGAACACATTCTCTGTTGTTTGTTGACTTTGATACCAACAATGTTGAGAACTGACATATTGAAACTGTCAAGAATTTAGTTTTGTTAGTTTTTCTTGTAAACAATGAACAAAAAAATATCATTTGTATTTGTGTCTGTCTAATGTAGCCACACCTTTTGCAACACAAAAAAGATTTTTCCTCAAATATTTCATGATAATATTTGAGATTGTGTAAAATTTTAAGGGTGTCTTGTCTGAAAACTTTTTTCCACCACTGCAATGCAGCTACTTAAGAACAGTGTTCCTTGTGCTCATTCAGCGTAAGAGCCACAAAATCTGAATTAGCACATTAGCTTTCTTGCTAATATGTCCCTTTTACCTGCTAACATGGATATCCTGCACTTTGACTAGCTGAACAGGCTAATGTACAAACAATGACCAGAGGAAGTATGCACTGCTAATATCAGCTGTAGCACACTGAACAGCCTAAAATCTTACCTACAAATTTTGAAATCAGTCAGTTTCCTTACTCTGAAGCCCCACTAAAACAACACTGTCTGTCCTTGGTTTGTAAGCTACATACACTTTGGCACTATAGCACTACAGTAAGGTACTTTAGCTTACAAAAGTATAATCATTTTGGTATGACTTTATAAAAAGGTATGATTACTTAATGATTTCAGCTAGACATCTTCAACAAATTAAAATGATCTGATCCAATGTGACACACCCAGACTGCCTCCTAGAGGTCTCCAGCTACCTGCTGTCTTTTTAGCCTTCAGGCTGTCCACTGCAGGTATCCAGCTTCCTGGTTCTCCAGATCCCAAACTGGCTTTCCCACCACTTGATGCCAGATAGTTCTGCTTTGCCATGTGGTAATCATCCAGGCTACTATAGTTCCTGGTGTTTCTAGTGTTTCTGCTTAGAGTTATTCTACAGTGTTTTTTGTGTGATCACTTATTCCTGTTTCCCTTGTGCTTCAGTTCCTGCCTGGTCCATTCTTGTTGTCTTCCTCTGCTGCTCCAAGCCTCCTGTCTCTGCCACTCCCCCAAGCCACTCCATTCCCCTGCCTCTGCCTGCTGGTCTTCACACCCCTCACCGGTTCAGCGCCATTCCCTGGTCTCCACACTAACCTGACTGCCTCCTGGTTTCCCATTTCTTCGTTGTTCCCCTCTCATCTTCCCTCTAAGTACTTACCTTCACTACCACTTGTGTTCTGTCTGTATTGGGGTTTAAAACAAATCTAATCTAACATGTAACATGTTTCATATTTAATTATTTTCTACTTGCAGTTTTGACTGTGATTTTAAGCTCACCTTTAATGTTAGGATCTGTAACACCAACACACTAACCAATCAAGGTAGTGGTATTCCAGCATCTCTCAAGTTCTGTGAGGTTTTTGTCAATGGAGTCTGGTAGCAAGGGGCGGCACGGTGGAGCAGTGGTTTGCATCGTCACCTCACAGGAAGAAGGTTCCGGGGCTTGTGTGTGGAGTTTATATGTTCTCCCTGTGCCTGTATTCTCTCTAGGTACCACAGCTTCCTCCCACAGTCTGAAGACATGCAGGTTAACTGGTGACTTTAGATAATTGTGAATGTGAGTGTGAATGGTTGTTACATGTCTATATATGTTAGTCCTGTGATGGACTGGCGATCTGTCCAGGGTGTACCTGACCTATCTCCCAATGTCAGCTGGGATTGGCTCCAGCCCTCCCCCACAACCCTTAAGGATAAGCAGTATAGATAATGAATGAATGAATGAATGAGTCTGGTAGCAATATACTGTACTGCTCTGCCTACTATGCAATTCCAATCCACAGCCACTCACCTGAGAAACGTCATCCAGTCTCAGTCATTCTCCCTCACCTATCGGCCTGGTCTCCTGCCTTCATCGCTCTCATCAATGGGAAAAAAAGCCAGGACCGCTCTCCTCCACACAGTGGTATCAGTGGCTAGTGGACTGCCAAAACATCCCAGCTCCTGCCTCCCAGCCCAGCCAAAAGGTGTGCCTCTCCACCCATGACCTACCACTCCAGGGTGAGGCCCATAAGTTGGCTCCTTGGTTTGTTGGTCCACATAAGATCAAAGAAAATCCTTAATCCTGGCACTCTGAGACTCAAGTTACTTACCTTTATAAAGATCCATCCCATGCTTGATGTGTCCTCTGTATTCCAACTGTAATGTGGTCGCTAGTCTTTTTTCAGTCTCTCATATAGTTTCTGAGCCTTATTCTCCTGTGTTATTTTTCTTTCCTGTGCTCCAGTGTCTCCGGTGCTGCTCTGCCTGCCCTGCTATTCCAAGCCATGCTAGTGCATTCCAAATGGTGCAGCCAGTGATATATGAAAGGTTTTGTATAGTGTTTTTCACAAAAAGTCTAGTGTTTATAGTTTTGGTAAATGGATCTGTCATTTGGATTTGTGTTCTTCATACAGAATAAGCAATAGAAAAAAGAACCTGCTATATGCCTTCTGCATATAGTATTTAAAAAAACAAAAATTAGGAATTGCCCTTTACTTCATCAACATCACAGGCAACGCTTTCCCTGGCCAAGCAGCTGGGAAAGTATCACCTGGTATGATGACCCCAGCCCGGTTACGGTTCAACTGCTATATCACCACATGCTTTCTCCATGATAGCTAGGAGGGGTATGAGCTCATAGGGCCTCATGTTCCTTCCAACGCAAAGCTGACGCAAAACAACTCCTCAGTCGGATTGGGAAATGGAGAATATGGTGGTAGATTAACACAGATGAATGTGGGAGTGGAGTGTTGAAAAAGTAATTCTATCAATTTTGGAATATACCTTGGTCTTCAGGGATTGAGTAAGTGTCAAAAGTCTTCCTCTTCCACAACTACATCGTGGTCCTGTTTTCATACTTGCGTGAAACATATTTTTTACAGTGACATGTCAGATTAGTGCTCCGAAGACTGAAAACAAATTATTTGTTGATAATCAATTACAGTAAGGTGGCAGCACCCCTCCCTGAACTCACGTCTCTGTCACAACCTGTTTTCCTGGTCTCCTGAGGCAGATGTGGCCTTTTTCTCATTACAAACTCTCACTCACCCTGACACCTCAGTGAATATTGCATCGGGAACCAGGAACTTCTGGTGGTGGTGCAGGTGCTGGAGGCCATGATGACACTGGCCAGAGGGGCCCAAACAACCATTAACCATTCCCTGTTTGGACTGACCCTAAGAACCTTGCCTAACTTCGCACCACCAAAAAACTCAACTCTCAACAGGCCCTCGCTCTGTTCCTCCAGTTTTACCCTCACCTAATGGTCTGGGTCCCACAATCTGAAATGGCAAGAAAGCTGACTCCTCAGCTGAGACAATCCTATCTACATCCTGCATGGTGCCCACCGCTATGTGGGAGATTGAGACCTTGGTGAGGTAGGTCCAACACACACAGCCGGACCTAAGTAACAGTCCCACTGCATTTTTGTGCCGGATTCTTTGATTCCGAGATTCTCTAGTGGGTGCACTTCTCTCAGCTCACCTGTTCTGGTCAGCCCTCCATCTCCCTAGACACCCATGCTTTTGTCAGCACCTGCCCCATCTGTGCCCACAGCAAGTCTTCTCCACCTTCAGCCACCTGCTGGACTGTTGCGCACATTGCACGTCCCAGTTCGCCACTGGTCCCATATTGCAGTGGATTTTGTCACTGGACAGCCACCTTCTGAACATTACACAACTGTTCTTACCATCATTGACTGCTTTTCCAAGGCAGTGCACCTTGTCCCTCTCCCTAAATGACCTTCATTTTCGGACTCCATAGCATCCCCAACCCCCCCAGATACCACCTCCAGACAGACTAAGCAAGACCTAGAGGTGGCTATCCACTGTGTCACTGCACACCACCTGGCTTCCTGAAGTTCTCACCTCCCATGGATAGAATATGTACAGAATTCCCTCTCCTGCTCAGCCACAGATATGTCCCCCTTCATGGTCATGCTTGGTTGTAAGACTCAAATTACCTGCCTTGTTGAAAATTCATCCCACCTTCCAGATTTTCACTGCTCAAACCAGTATCCTCCAGCCTCTTATCTTTCTTATTTCCTCTCCAATTTATCATCTAACAACTCCTCAGATTTATCTGGTGTCCCTGTAAAACTGTAAATTAAGTAGTTCAGATTAAGTAGTTCCACCTCCAACAGCTACAAAAGCAACTTGATGCTTCAGTATTAATGATCATCTAATGATCCATCCATCCATCCATTATCTATACCGCTTATCCTAAGACGTCGCAGGGGGCTGTGGAGCCAATCCCACCTGACATTGGGTGAGAGACGAGGTACGCCCTGGACAGATCTCCAGTTTGTTGCAGGGCTAACATATATAGACAAACAACCATTCACACTCATATTCACACCTACTGGTAATAGTTACCAATTAACCTAACCTGCATGTCTTTGTACTGTGGGAGGAAGTACCCAGAGAGAACCCACACAGGCATAGGGAGAACATGCAAACTCCACAGAGAAAAATGGAACCTTCTTGCTATGAGGCAACAGTGCTAGCCACTGCACCACCATGCTGTGCTACATCTAATGATGTTATATATAATCAACTATCAATCAGAAAGACAAAACCAGTACTTTTACTGCATTTTGCTGCTACGTAGAGTTTCCAATGGAGTGTTTTTACATTCATGTTTTACATTGGAATTTTGTTGTGTTTTGTGAGATGTCCTGTTTTCTGAGATGTTTTTGTGTTTTGACCCTCAGGGCCACCATATGTTTGTCATTTGACGTAAACAAATATTTTTGGGCATTTACCGAAATAATTATACAGTCAATTTTCTTGGGGGGACAGACTTGGAAAAACAGTAGGGAACTGGAATTGTTAAAGGGTGAAAAATCACTGTGGCCCAGCTGCTCAGTCGGGGAATTAAGTACTATGTTTTTAACCTGTGTTCGAAAGATGACAACTTTAACAGTATTTCAGTTGAACATAGTTTACATTCCTGCATATCACACCCTAAAAAAAATAAAATAAATCACATGGTTACACAGTAGGCCTCCCCCCACCCCCCCCCCCCCCACCCCCCCCCCCCCCAAAAAAAGGAACTCCGCTCTCGCTGGTTGTGTTTGAGTGGTTGCCATAAACACTGATTATTCCGTCACTGCAGAGGAGAGAGAAACCAATGATCTTCACACTACATGCATCTCAAAAGCCATTTACATCTATTGGGTCTACAACATCATAACTTTCCTAACACCTGTACAGAGCAGTCAATATTCAGTGAAGCAGGCTTTCAATGTGCAAAAATGGACTGTTTTTCTGTGACCTCATGGCAGTGTGTTCATGTTTTAACAACACAGCAAAGATATGAGAGTAAGGGCTGTAATTCACCACACTGTCACATGTGAACTATGCATATACAAAGACCTGTTACATAGAGAGGTCCATTAATCTTCAGATACTGAAGAAACAAATCCTGAATTGAGATGTAAACATAAATAATCTATTTTTTTGTGGAATTAACAATAAATTTCAGGATTACTTATTCTGAAGGTCTCTGCAAAATGTTTTCTGTAAATGTTTTTCATTTGGGAATTCTTTTGGTATGTGTGTGGCAACTTATAATCATTCCCTGACCTGTTTAAAACCACTTGGTTAGGGTTAGAGAAAAATCTTTATCATAGTTATAAGAGAAATTAATTGACTTATGATACATAATAACTTCCTTGGCATAATAACTTCCTGATTTTGGAAATGAAGATAAATTAGCAGTGCACAAGAGGCACACTGTATCTGTAATTCACGGATTCACAGACCACAAGATGTAGATCAGATGCTTTATTGCTTTCACAGATGATTGGGTGACAGAGTTAAAGGAGGATTTTTATGCTGACTAATGACAGAGGCTGTAATGTCATAACAAGTGCAGATCTTTTCATGAGTTTGGTAATTACCAATGTATAGATGGATGGATGGATGGACTTAAGGTGTGTTGTCTTCCAGTAAAATACTTGTTAGATACACCTGAGGTTTGAGACTTTTGCCTCGTAATGTAAATTAGCAGTGCACTAGAGAGACACACTATGCTGGAAACAGCCATCAGTAGATGGCCAAATTGTGGCAATAAAGGGATGCACATGCTCAGCAACAATATTCAGACAGGCTGTGGCATTCAAATGATGATTGATTGTTATTAAGCCCATGTGTGCCAGGAAAACATTCCCCACACCATTACACTACAACCAGCAGCCTAGACTGTCAACACAAGGCAGGTTGAATGAATGGATTCACGCTGCTGACACCAAATTCTGACTCTACCATCTGCGTGCCTCAACAGAAATCAAACTTCAGACCAAGCTATATTTTTCTGGTCTTCTTTGTCCAGTTTTGGTGAATCTGTGCCCATTGTAGCCTCAGATTTCTGTTCTTGGCTGACAAAATGGAACCTGACATGGTCCTGGCTGTTGTAGCCAATCTGCCTCAAGGTTTGATGTGGTGTGCATTTTGAGATGCTTCTCTGCTCACCACAGTTATAAAAAGAGGTTATCGGAGTTGCCAAAGTCTCTGGATATTCTCTTCTGGATGCTGCTCACAGGATGGTTTTTGTTTTTGCATTCAAAGTAAACTCTTGAGACTGCTATGCTTTATCACAGAGATCACATTTCCTCCCCCTTCTGCTGTTTGATGTGAACATTAACTGAAGCTGCTGACCTGTATGTGCATGATTTCATGCAATTATCCAATCTGTACAGGTGTTCCTAATAAAGTGCTAGGTGAGTGTACATTTAAACCATGATGGCATCAGGAAAGCATAAAGTGGATAAATCTTGTATTTTAGAGACAACACAAGTTTTTCTTTTGCACTATATTTATAATATAAGCAATAATGTCAACTTTGAACACAAGAGAGTGGTGCAGGAATGACTCATAAAATAGGAAAATAAATTAGCATTTTAGCTCTTCCGGTTCCAGTCTCAAAGTCGATGGGTTTTTGATTAAACACCTGAAATAACATGAGTGGTTTTAACACAAGCTCAAGCCATTTTCACATTTTATTCTACGACATACAGTAAGTAAAAAAAATACTTGGGATTTTTTAAGCTTTTATGTGTCAAAAATGCGGTTGCTAACTAGTGTCTAAATGAGACTACAGATGTTGTCAGAGACGTTAATGTGAAAACCAATCTACTCACTAGTCCACCTTTACAGCCTCGTTGTGTTTACACGTCACGGAATGGGTTCAGCGATCAGGGGGTGAGGACCCAAAATGCAGACAAACAACAAAAGTCCAGGAGAGATCAGTGATTTAATGAAAAGAAGAAAAAAAAAAGAGGCAAAAAAAAAAGAAAAAACGTACCAGCAGGTTGATTTGATTTCCAAAGCTACAAAATCCAAAAGAACAGTTAAACCAACCAGGAACCAGGAAAAACACAAGACAAGGAACCAGGACACAGGAACACACACACAATACTCTGACAGAGAACTCAGGAAAGACAGGACCATATATACATACTGGGATAATTACAAACAAGACACAGTTAGGGCTGAAAAAAGGAGAGAAAACAAGATCAGAAGTAAAAACACACAAAATAAAACAGGAAGTACAAGGAAGTACAAGACCATACAATACCATAATAAAACCAAGACACCAGAAACGCAGGAGAAATGATAACTACCAAAGTAACATCAACTGAAACACTAGAAACTGAAGAGAAAATGCTAAATAAGAGAAACAAAGAAACTAAGGTTCACACAGCATGACAACACATGCTTTTACAAACTATTACATTACAAGTCAGAAACTTGGTGATGGAGATGTCGAAGTCATGCAACTGTGGTGTAGTTGGTTTATAACCTAACATTAGCTTTTCACCTCTGGTGATTGTATTTAGGCTTCAAAAAACATCAAAGTGGTGTTCATTTGTTAAAATTATCTTGCTGAACAAAACATTTCAGTATCACACACTTCTGTTATTTTCTGTAATAATGTAAAAACAATGGAAAAAATCTCATTGGCTTTTTGTCAAGGGAACCACGATGATGCTAACTTCAGGGTTCGTAGTGGAGCTGAACAAAATACATAAACACTTGCAGGTTATTTCAAAATGGATCTGGCAGTTTGCCTATGAAGTTTTCTGAACACAATCATGATCCCAAGAGAATGAATACTTGATTTTAACAACCCCATGCGCTTACCACCAGCAGGATAAATATTTGAATTCCTACTGGTAAAGCTCTAAGAATAGCAAAATATTTACAATGTTGTTTGTTCCATCCAACACAGTACACAGAATGTTAATCAAGACCAAGATCAAGAATTCTTTATTGTCATTATGCATACACATAAAAAATTTTTTGGTAGCTCTCGGCTTCAAAAAGGCACAATACTTGGCAAAATACACAATCCAACTATAAGAAAGTCAAGAGCCCTGAGCTGCTGCATACACACGCACTGCCATCTTGTACACAATGCACGTGCAATGAATTGTCCAATTCACAAACAAATATCAAACAATTCAACAAATGTAAATCCATTTTATAAATAAATACATCACTCTATATTCCATGTAAATCTAATCACAGGGCAACAAGCTATTTAATCTTTCCAGAAAAGCACTTTTCCTGTTTTGAAATTTGGCTGAAATTGTGCTGAAATGCCAGACACACAAGTTGTCAGAAAGCACTTAAACGCAACTTACATTTGTGAATCAGAACCTCTGAGTCCTAGAGCTCTGCACATGAATATAACCTGGTCCCTGTGTCATCCATCCTTCCATCTAATAATCTGTAAATAAATTCAAAAGAACTTCACAAATATTTGTAGGTATTTATAATGAACAGGAAGCTTTTTCAGAGGCAAATTTGATCAGATCTATGAACTTGAAGTTTAATATGTATTCAAGTTGCAATATATTTCTTTGTAAAATTGTTTTACATATTTTCAAATCTGTTAGTGTTTGTGGATTGGAGAATGCATTTGTGAACACCATAAGCTACCCATGACTCATCATCAGCATTTGTCTTTATTTGTATATCATGAGATGTGCATTTGACTTAATTCTATCCATAGTACAGACACTTATGGTCACAGAGATCTATTAGTAATGTTATCTTTCTCTTACCCCATCTCCCCACCCCCCTCTCTCTGTCTAAACCCAACCAGTCGAGGCAGATGGCCGCCCACCCTGAGTCCGGTTCTGCTCGAGGTTTCTGCCTCTTAAAAGGAAGTTTTTTCTTGCCACTGTCACCTAGTGCTGCTCATGGTGGGATCTGTTGGGTTTCTCTCTGTAAATAAAGATAAAGAGTACGGTCTGGACCTGCTCTATATGTACAGTGCCTCGAGATAACTTCTGTTGTGAATTGGCGCTATATAAATAAAATTGACTAGACTTGACAATCTATAAATAATTATCATTAATCAACCACAGTATGTAGCCTCATGATTGAGTCAAGGAGGGCTACAAGTGGAATATTCTTTTAGTTAGTACAGTACACAGGCTAAATATAACTTACCATGGATAACTATACATATTGCAAATGTAAAATTAAAATTTTATTAATTAATAAATTACATTTTATTTCTTCTAAATGGAGTTATATTGGGCTTAGTACATTTCTGCTGGATCCCTACTGTTAAGGCTAGGTTTTTGGCCAGACCCAAATGCAGACACAGACTGGAGGTAGGAAAGTTTAGGATGAATTTGTTGTAGAAGGGGAGAAGATGAAGGAATGAGAGTGGGCTGGAGATGGCAGGGCATGGGCAGGCAAAGACGAACAGTGATGGCAGAATCCAACCAGTGACGCTGGCTGGAGGGTGAACAGCTGCAGGCAGATGTTGAGCATGAGTGGCAAAGGCTGAGCAACAGAGCTGGGAGCTGGGAGTCCTGGGAACAGGACACAACTGGTTAGCAAAAAACACAAGAGAATACACAAGAGGACTGAAGCAAGCAGCACGAGAACTAAGCAGCCAAGGCTAGTGTGAGCTGTAACAACCTGCTGGTGGGTGGAGCTGATGAGGTGATTGAGAGCAGGTGTGGAGTCGAGCCAGGTGCCAGGAGAATGAAGCCACACCCACAACACATACACACTCATACAGGCAGACACAGGAGGAGGGCATACAAAGTGGGAGTCTTGCAAAGTGGTCACATGACAGTAGTTACCGTAATTTCCGGACTATAAGCCGCTACTTTTTTCACACGCTTTGAACCTTGCGGCTTAAACAATGATGCGGCTAATTTATTGATTTTTACGGGCTAACGAGCTTCATGCCGCAAAAACATTTAGACACCTGCGGCTTATAGACAAGTGCGGCCTGTATATGCGGTTTATATTCAGGTGCGCTCAATAGTCCGCAAATTACGGTATTAACTCGGTACGTCACCCCAGGATTTCCCAATCTAACCATGAGCGTGTTCATGTGAAAGAGACAAAGTTGTTAATTACAAGTAATATTGTCAGGACTGTGAATAAAATACTTAATATGTTATGAGAAGAAATGCTGATACCTGCAGGTACATTTGTTAATAGAGATCTCCAAAAGTTTAGTATATTCAACAGGGTGGAATGTAAACAATATGATCAAATAACTACAGAGAGAGAAACAATACATTAAAAATAAATTCCAGTCGTTGATGTCTAATGAGGTCAGTCATTTATAATCATGTGAAATATTTAACATGGATTATTCTTCTAATAAAAAACCTCAGAGGGTTTAGTTTTATTTCCAGTTATCGTCACAGAGTCTCCTCATGTTATTCTGAGCTGCAGTGATGGAATACGAATAAAAGCATCAACACTGTCAGCAATTCTGTTGGGATTAAAGAATCTTTGTTCAATTAAAATGAAGCAATAATAGTTAACATGTATTTATTTCCCCCTCTGTTAATTAAAATCTCTGCTTTATAACCAGAGTGGACACATGGAAAATATGTAACAGTAAAACAAGTCCACTGAAAAACTATCTGTTGATCTTTATTATTTGTCACTTTATTATAAACTCTTTTGTCCATGTTGGGATCCTGTAGGAATTATGACTCCAGTGATCAGATTGGTCAGTAGTTGGGCTGTTGACAGGTTTCAATCCATTCCCCTCAACATAATCTGCTCCAGAGCAGGTTAGCTGTTCAGTATAAGTTATGATGGTGATTTACCCCTGCTAAGAAGTGAACCATTTTTGGTTCCTGAGAATCCACATCACTGAGAACCTATCATGGTCATCTCACATCTCCACCCCTCCCTGCTGCCAAACCATGGGGCACTGTTCCAGGACAAAGCAAGATAACAAAGAAACACCAACTTGAGTTAGTGGTATGGGCTGGTAAACAGGCCTTGTCTTTAGACCTCTGCATTGGCTGATCCAAGTTGCTGACATCTGAGTCAGGCCTGGGTTCCAGATAAAATAAAGAAATCACTACATTACACAAACAAATCAACTCTTCCCTCCATGTGGCATGACAACAGACACCTCATGGTATAGAATCATTTTAGTCGGTTGTATCCATAATAATAATAATGCTAAATTCCTTTGGTTGCCTACAAGAAAAGATATAGGCCGTACCTGAACCTCTGTGAATCTGAGTAGCTTCCCACTGCTGCTTCAGTCACTGGGGGGCAGCCCACTCTGATCTTCTTGTGTTGCCAATCTAGGTTGCCACTGGCTTCACTTAATTTAGGTGAAGTTAATTTAGGTGGCAAGCTGGGTTGAGAGACACTCCTTAATTGTCTCAACAAAATGGTGTTCCTATCCATCCCTATCTGTCAAGCGCAGCTTATTGCCTGTGTGGACCCCTGTTTTGTTTGCGTCTCATGAATCCCTTCATGTCTACACATTTTCTTGGGTTATTTTAACAGCTTTTTGTCACTAGGTGCAGAGTCACGCTGCTTGTCAGTGTCAAACTCAAGCTGGACAGCCCCAGGCACACTGGTCTGTTTTGGCTGACACAGTCTGCCCTAAGAGGCTGTGTCCTTAACAGTTAGGCTTAAACCACCCTAAGGTTTAACATTCAAAACAACCAGTTCATAAAATGTGATGCATAAGAGAGTTTAAACTTGTCAGCAGTATATGAAGCAGAGCTCTGCCTCTTACAGGTTAAAGACGTAGCAATGTGGGATCTGATTTTCTCCTGTTCAGCTGCAGCTACAGGTGTGACTGTCACTGCTAACAGATACAACGCAACAGACACAAGCAACACCAAGTTCCTCTGCACTGCAGGATGCATCATGATGATAGTACAGGTGGGGAAAGTTGAAGTAGAGAGTGTCAGTAGAGATATTTATGGACACTATTTTCATGCATTGAATTAAATCTGTGCAACAATCACTGCAAGCTGCACTCCAGTGGTTATTTCTCTAACCTTGAATGTCTCTTTGCCAATCCGTGTGGTATTTTGATACCCAGCACAGCACACACAGTGGACAGGTGGGAGGAGAGGCATATGCAGGTGGAAGGATCATTCAAATGAGGTAGAACACATCTGTTTATGGTGCAAAGTCACTCTGAAAAGCCAGTTTGGTGATTTTAAAACAAAGTAACAAACTAACTAAATACTTATAGTAAATGTCAGTATAATTGTTAAAATAGGTTGGTCTTTTTTTCTTCAACTGGTTTGGAGCATGGTGCCATTACACACACTCATCCACTGTCTTTACCTCTAATAAATCTCCTCCGAACCACACCAGGCTGCTACAAAATAACCACACAACTTGTTATTCTGTCTGTAAGTATGAGACATCAGAGGGTATAAGTAGGGTCATAAGTATGTTCATTCATTCTGTGCATCACTTGTCAAGTTTGATCCAAATGCATCACACATTTTATATATTAGGAGTTGGTTCATTGATAAACAGTTTGTGGTGCTAGTTTTTGTCATAATAATCAGGCTTCATGATTTTTAAAATTTTCCTGTTTCCATTGCATTTTGTTGTATTTTATTGATACTACTTTTTTATATATTTGGTAGCTCAACACATACACAAATTTATCATTTGCATAGTTACACAAGTAAAACAGAGTCTGTTTAAACTGCAGCATCACTAATGCATATAAATCAGTCTGCTACTGCTGTAGATGAACACATCTTGACTGATACTTTCCAGTAAAACAGTTTGGAAGATGATTTGAGTTTCATGCAGTCAGTGTTTGAAAAACTGGGTCTGTTGTTGATTTGTCACTAATCTGTGTTCACAGTAACTGAAAAGGTTATGACTGTGTTGTTGGTCAAAACACATTTACATTCCTTGATGGCAACTCTGTTACTTCTCTACTTCTTTACTGTAGCTCCTTGTTAAAGACACAATATTAAAACAATACTTCCTCTGTGAGTACAGACACACAAACACAGCTCTTACTATAAGGACCAAATGGCTCATAGTAACGCCCATGTCAAAATAAGGTTCTGGACTTCAAATCAGACATCCTTCTTTACTGAATGAAGTAAAGGAATACATGTTAGCTCGTGTAAATGCCGAGTGTACAACTTGGCAATAACAACACGAACTAGTTAGCTTCTTAAAACAGTCTGCCCCATAGGCATTATGAGTAATAACGTCCTTATTGAATACAATGTGAGGCATATGGTCTCTAAATTAACTTCTCTACTTATTACTTCACAAGTATCAAATGAAATGTAGAGTGTTCTTTTAACTCAGTTTTTTCACATGAATTATTAACTTCTTCACAGCCCTTAGAAAATAAACATCAGTTTCATAAAATAAAGTCATAACTCACACTACTGCAGCAGTTTAACCAAATTTGCAGAAGTGTAGGGAGCTGTTGCAAAAATGTATGCTCTCTACATTTAGATTCTTTTCAAGTAAGTGAGATTTTATGCAACTGCCCAATGAAAGATAGTGGGGTTTTGTTTCTATTACCTGGAATGTAATGTGTGAAATTGAAAAGGTGAGCAGGTCACCAAAAATTTTAAGATTCATGTCAAGAATACTGTCACAGCAAATTTTCATTCGATTGATCCATTAAGCTTTAATATACCAAAGTGTTGCTGAAGAGGAACTTCTAACATGAGCTAGAGGAAAGGTCAGGAGGTCAGCAAACACAGCATTCATCTCCTGGGTACCACAAATATCCTCACAAACTAGTAGTGCCAGTAATTGTCAAAATGTCTTGCTATGAACCAAAGTGTTGGCCGGACAGAGACACACAGAGGGACCATCGCTGCCAGTAGACCTGCAGCTTGCATGGCCAATAGTATTGAACATTGAGGAAAGCTTTTGATTTTTTAAATGGGTGGACATAAGTGAGTGAAAATATGCCTTTGGAATCAATTCAGCCAGCTTCCTCCAGCAGACAGCAAGTGTGATATTGATTAATTCTACTATAAATTTCAAATCAAACAAACTGCATCACATCTATCATGCTGTAGGCGGACCACAGTGACTGGCATATTGTATTTTTAATAAGAAGAAAATATCAACTTCACTGTAACTAAGGAAACCATTACCAAAAGGCTTCACTGAGTGAACTTTCTGTCAGGAGAATAAAAAAGAGAGAGCCAGAGGGAGAGAGACAGAAAGAGGGATGGCGGGAAGAAAAGAAACACTTACCCTGTACTTACCTCAGCAGCGAGTGAGGCAGAGTGTGGTCTGTGCTCTGTTGTGAACAGCGTGGGCCAATCGACTGTGACACCTCATTTATTACCCAGAACACACTGGAACAGAGGTACAATGACATTGCTATCGCCCACACTGCAGTGTAGGCCACCGGCATCTTTCTCCAACACACATGGCATGACCGGATTTACCCACCATATTACCTGAGCAACGCTGAAGAGTGTTTCAAACTGTTTTTTAATACAATGAATTTATTCTGAATGTGCTGATCTACTGTGCTGAAAAATCCTACTGTTTGTTTATAAAATATTTGCAATTACACCTTCATGGAGTGTGATGCATGCAGCCACACCTGGGCCCAGGACAATTTTAATTTGTGAATAGTTCAAAACTTGTAGAACGATGCAACATAATTAAGAATTTTATCAGTATGGGTTATGGTTAAAGTTATTATCATGCCTTGGTATAGGTCAGTGGTGGGTCGTGCGTTTCACACCTGTGTCCTACCTGAATTAACCCACCTCTTAATACCGTCATTATGATGTCACAGCTATAGAAACCATCAACAACATACAGAAACACAGTATAACAGAACTTTGCATCACAGACAGACATGTCATGTAGCCAGAATAAATGTCATTGCTAAAGCAATTCTATAAAAACCCAATGAACACAATTCAATAAGTCTCCAAACACTGCAGCCGCAGCTGCTCCACACACATCATCTCCAGCAGAAGCATCAATATTGTATACTGATAAAATGACAAAGACATAAACAATAAAATATATGAACATTTTACTCACTGAAACTGCTGATTATCTGTAGACAAATCAAAAAACTACTTCTGTCGAGCAGACATTCTCAGCCCTAAAGCGAATTAAAAAATAGGAAAGGACTTATTGTTGGAACTGAGACACACAGATAACCTCTACAACAGAGTCATTGAACTCTTCCTCCTCCTTCAGCCATTGTGGGTTAAAAACAGCTATTAAATCTATACTAACATGTTTTAGCTTGAGCTAGTAGCTATATATATAGCTGTATACTCTCTGACCATCCAATCAAATGAAAATGTTGGCGTTAGCGAAGTCCTGCTAGATGGCTCCTGGTCTCACCAACTCAAAATCTGATTGGTTAAAGGATCTGTGAGGTAACAGTTTCATCACCATTTATTTTAAATTACAGGGGCTGCACTGTTGATTCTGAAGGATTATTTTTAACCTGGCAACACAGAGCTGAAATCTGATTGGATAAAAGCTCTAACATAAACAGAATATATTGGAACCAACGTAACCAAGAGGATGAAGAGAATAGACTATTGGGAACAATTTAGTACGTAGCCTAGTATTAATGAAAAAAAAAAAAACATATATAAAAATATCATTTAGTGATGACAGTGCAGGCCAGCAGAGAAGGCCTTGCTGGCCCTGACAGCTTGGACGTAACTGAGGTGTCCATACGACTTATGTGCTTTTGGTAATTTGTTTTTTTCAACTGGTTTGGACATAAGAGCCCAGCGTGGTGTTGTTCCACCAGTGCTCCGAATGCTAGCAGCAAAGTCAGCCTCAAATACTTGAGCATGAATGTTCATACTTGGTCTTTAGAAGCAGTAATCGTATCTCACAGCCTTCTTCAGAAAACATCACATTTATTTTAAAGGATAATTCAAGGTTATACCACAAGGCTCATATTTTAACTGGAATTATCCTTCAGGGTCCAGTATAAGCAGGGATACACTTGTGAAGTGTTTGTAAGACTCTCTGAGCACCATAAATATATGTCTTAATATATTTTCTTAAGATAGGTCATAAGATGACCTTTCATCCTCCTCCAGACCACTTCCACAGAGGGAGTGAAGGTGATGAGAGGGAGGGAGGACTTGTCAAAATGTTCATTCTTTCTCTCTCTTTGAGAGAAGTAAAGAGAAAGCTGCTGTTATTAGCTATGGCAGGCCTGGGTGGCTCTGTGTGATAGAGATGGATGTTGCTCCTGTGGCTAACACATACACACCAAGACTATTCTACACATCTGTTGCTATCACACTCTCCATCATATATACAGCCATGCTGGGAAAACACTCCCTACTCTAGGAAGCTGGAAGCAGATTGTGTGTTGATGATGCTAAAAAACATATATTTTATCACCAAAACAGTTGTTGGAAATTAGCAATACTGTGTATTCAGCGCGTGCATGTAGCTTGTATAATGCTGGTCTAATCCACTGTCACAAATTCACAGCCCAGCTGTAGAAAATGTGTTCCTGACATGTAGAGAATATGCCACCAAAACTGAAACTAATTTCAATTCACCTGATGGGGCATTGCAAATAAGCACAGTCACTATCCTGTTAAAATACCTATTGGTTTGGCTGTCCAACTTGCGGTCAAGAAATACTTTCCCCCTTTTGGTAGTTTTTGCAATTATGCACTTTGGCTGGATGAAGTGCACAGAGAGGCAAATTATCAGCAGCCTGACTGGTGAGTGTGTCTGTGAGATTGACTGCTGCAGGGATTATAGCATGTGAGGCTGTGGGCCTGGGTTGAATTTCAGAGGGGGGGAAAAAAGAATGCAAGTTAAAAGCTATTTATTTCATCTTGTCTATGTTTAGTGTCCAGAGGGTGCCATCTTGGGATTGCAGTGTCTGTGGGTTGGTACCACACTTCCAACTCTTAAATGGGCTGCCATAAAATTGCAATCAGTGTGGGAAACACACACGTTACTTGTCCAGGCTGAGTCCAAAAAACTCTGTTATAACTTTGATGACATAAAATTAGCTAAGCACATTAATGTTATCCCTCAGGATTAATTGTAATAACTTCAGTGATCTATTGATTTTTCCTCTTTTTGCATCAGGTCAAAATTTTCAAAATATCACAGAGCCATAGTGTGGCCGTAGACTCTAATGGTGGAATTATTTGTCTGTGTTAAGGCATGGTAATAATAATAATAATGTTTCCACTCAATGAAATTTCCCCACGTTCAATTAGATGTAATGTTGTGATTAGATAGATGTTTAATGCAGGTAATGAATATTGATCAGAGGGATCACAGAAAATAATCAGCCTGTGATAGAGATGCTACAGTGTGAAGTCTGGTAGTGTGATAATGTACTAAATATAGTGATAAAACACATTAGAATATGAAGTTCACCATTTCCAAACACAGGGCATCAGTGTCTGTGTTAGCTGTCTGAGCACATCCGCTCAGTCAAAGTTAAACAGAGGTGAATCCACAGTGGGGCTTCAATTGATCCTTTTCATTGACTGTCTTTCCAGTTTTAATCATGACCATGATCTTTCCCTAAAGTTTTTGTTGTAAACTTGACCAAGCCTCGACCATAGAGATGGAAAAAACAGACACCGCTGATGTACATTGTTTTTTGTAGTGGTCACATGGTTTTTCAGAATTGCACTGATTGACTGAAGGGAGGCGCCACTGCTGTGGGCAAAATGAGCAGAGTCTGGAACCAACTTTTCAAATGATGCTACACTGTAAAAACTTGAAGTACCTCGAATCCCCAACTGGGTACCCAAAGAACTTAGAAATACATCTGAGGTCCTACTCATATGATGAGGTTACTCAAATATCCAGTTGGGTACTCAAAGAACTTCAAATGACTTTGAGGATACCTCGAGTAACCATTCCATTGGATGAGGCTACTGGAAGAACCCAAAACAACCTCACTTTTTTCACCTCAGTCTTTCTTGTGCTAAAATGAAACAAAAAAAATCCCTCATCAGTCTATAGTCAATGCCCCCTAACGAAAAAGCAAAAACAGAATTTTAGAAATTTTTGCAAATGTATCAAAAAGGAAAAACTGAAATATCACATTGACCCTTTACTATGACACTTGAAACTCCCATTTCTCTTCATCATCCTTGGGTTTTCTGTGGTAAAGTCAATTGATTGGACATAATTTGGAAAGGTGCACACCTGTCTATATAAGGTCTCACAGCTGACAATGCCTATAAGAGCAAAAACCAAGCCATGAAGTCAAAGGAACTGCCTGCGGAGCTCAGAGACAAGACTGTGTCAAGACACAGATCCTGGAAAGGCTACAAAAAACTCATTGAAGGTTCCCATGGTGTGTATGAATGCATTCATATGCTTAACTTACAGCTGTTAGCTGACAGCCCATATTCTGTGATCTGTAGTGATGTCAGAAGTAGTCAGATTCTTCACTGAAGGTGCATAAGCAGCATTTTATTGTTGTAGCTGCTTTTCCCCTCCTGACATGCTTTAAGATGTAACCTGTGTACTCTACTTTGAATAATCACGTGTCTGATATAGTTTTTCCACAAAAAGGTTAAATCATCTTGTTAGAATCCTTAAAATGACACCTGTTCCCCCTCTCTCATTATCACTATTATAATCTAAAGTTGCAAAATTAGAGTATTTCACTTTGAGGCACTTGTTGAGGCTTGGGTTAGATTGACTTAGACTGACACACTCTCATTGTTTTTATGGTTCTCAATCATGTTTACTCATAGTGAACTTAGCTCAGTGACACTCAGTTTAAAATGTTGTTTATAGAAATCACATACAATCAAAATGTCATCTGTGAGGCAGTTCTAATAACAATAGCTGTCAGCAACAATTTACTGTCTGAGGGATGTAATAAGTTGTGTCACTGGTTGCATTGTTAACTGCATTTAAATGGTGTAATCAAGGCGCTAAAACAATACACGAATAATGGGTAAATTTTATGTTAAAGTCTGGTGTATATTTTTCTTATTGTCAACAAATCTCTTGAAGAGACAAAAACAAATTATGTTTTTGTCCATGTCTCAATAGTGTCTGACTTCTTTACCATATCTGTGTCAGCCCCAAGCCCAGTGGCTCCTACTGAAGATATAAAACTTCATGGACATGGTTTCATTTTTACAAAAGGCCCAGTTATTTCCAAAAACTTTGTTGGGGACTATTTTCATTGCTGGACTAACACGCATTTGGTGCTTTAGTGAATATTTCAGACAGCACAACAGTGTATGTGGAATTGAGTCAAAATAAACTACAATGTAAGTGTTCATGGTGATGAAGGAACATGTCACCCAGTGCAACAGTCTGGCTCACTGATGAGTTTTAATGGTTTTTGGAAAACAATGTAGCTCTATGGCACAGGATATAAGATATATCATGCTTTGAAGACACACACAGTACAGAGATTTTCACAGTCGTCTCTCATTCCTCTCCTTCCAAGGTTTTATGGCAACCTTTTTCTTGTTTTCCCTTATTTTCTACTACATTCTTGTTCCACACTACACACTAATTCTAGAAAGTGTACAATATGTATTCAAGAAGGTAGGTAGGTAGAAACAGCACCGTGTAATTTCCTTTGAAGCTTACAAAGCCCTGTCCAGCAGTGATCCGAGCCACCTATGACTCCCTGAACATGTCAGCAGATAAGGGAGGTAAAACAGGGCTGTAATAAACGACACTGTGCGCTTGAATTCATATTTTTCCTTCCTTTTAGTCAATCTATTATTAAATTACGAGACAATTATTTAATTATTTTTACACAAAGGCAGGTAATTCAGAGAAAGGAAATTGAAGAAACAGAGGTAAAGAAGCTAAAGGGAGTAACAATGGGAGGTATGTCATTCGTCACATCCTAACTGCTTTGCTAAAACAGACACTAGAGCTGCACCTGAAATGGCTCTCTTGTTCACTCATTCTCAGCCCTCTACATAATTGACAAACAGTTTATCTCTATGACTCATTTTGCATCATTACTGTCAGGTATAGTGTCACATAACTATACATTACACAGGTTGTAAGCTGGAAGTCGTGTACATGCCAAGGACAAAACATTTTGAAGCCCATTGCGTGGATTGTGAAGCACTCAACAATGCAAACACCCAACACTTGGAATTCTGTCACAGATAAAATGCTGTGTGATATAGTGTATCTTCTAGTGAATAGGAACTGAATTTAGACCCAGCAGAAAATCCTTTTGACACTACTACTCAACTATTCCCAACAATGCTCTCCAATGTGGCAAACCTCAAAGTAATATGACAGGTTGTCCCATAGATCGTCTATAGCTTTAACATACAGTGACTCATACACAAAACCATTTTTGGAAAGAGTTTTTGTGACACAACAATTCCATGCAGCTTTTCACTCTCCTAACAAACACACTTGGATCTAATCCTGCACACAGATTTATCACTTTGCTGTGCTGTATTCCTGTGTTTTGCCTTGTGAATTCTACATAAAAGTCTGTAGTTGGGTTACAGTTGACTACTAGTAAAGTCAAGCCTTCAGTGTTTGTGAAAGTTTTCAAGAACTGCCCACCATGACTGCATAAAGACTTCTGACTGACATTCACATCAGCAAACCCATGGATCATAATTTTGTTGTGACATTGTGACATAGTCAGGTCTGCAATGGTGCAAGGAAACAGTCTATGAAAAATGAAAGAAAGAACACGGTAAATGTAATGATGGCTTGATAGTAATGACAGAGACAAAGATGGGAAGAGGAAAATACAAACTTTGAATCACTTTCTGAAAAAAAGATTTTAAATAATGAAATGAGCCACAGAGCAGAAGCTTTTCTGGACAGTCATACAACATTTATCTAGTAACAGGAAAAGAAAGAATATCAGCAGGAATGTAAAAGCTGAAGAGAGAGTCGTTCTTTTCTGATCACATTGAAAATACATTCGTAAATAACACCTGGTATAACTGGTGTGCTTGTGGACTGAGTGTACAGTATTTGACGTAGCAATGAAACAGTAAACATAATCCATTATTTGACAATGACAATGAAGAGACTGGAACTATTTAAGCATTTAAGCGTGTGACTTGATGCAAACATCGTTCTGAGGTATTTTGTTGAAGAGCAGGAATGAATCAGTGATCCAACATCGTCCAGGTAGGGATGCTATCAGGATGGAACTACAGATCGCCTCTGCAGTGACAACAACTCAAAAAGTACCTTAATATTTCATAGAAATCTTCATATCAGGAGAGTGTCTGGTTTTCGTCAGCCTTGTTGACGACTGGATAACTCACTTTGTGTATGACTTGATTACCTGTCTGGCTGTGTTACTAACTGATCTGGCATTTGCCTGATTTGCTGCTTTACAGTTCTACTTGCTACTGACTGGGGGGAACAAACCACCCTGGCTCTGTCCTCTCTTTAAAATATACCATCACCTCTAAAGCTCAATAAGAGTCATTCTGTATGTCATTAATTTGATCCCATTAAAACAGAAATACAGAAATGTTTTTTAAAAAAAATATTTGTGGTTTTAGGGGGAGTCATGCACTGCAACTATTTCTTGCCAACTTACAGTTTATCCATATTCCCAGTACTTCTGTGTCTACAGCTATAGCGCATGTTTATAGGTATGATCAGTGAGACCAGGTTTTTGTTTTGGTCTCAGGCACAAAGGCACCTGTATTGTAAATACTATATTTAACATAACGGTTCAATATCTCAAGGTTATGAGAAAAAATATCTGACAGTGTTCTTAAATAACATAAAACAAGATTGTTTTCAATGTGAGCAAATGAAATACAATTACAACACAGTCATGAAAAAATACTTAATCTCAGCACTGCTGACTAGAAAGACAGTAAAGGTTGAGACCTAAACAGTTCTCAGCAGCCAAAGTTGTTCCTGGCGTTCAAAGACACCAGCAAACTGTCCTTGCGTCCTTGTATGTGTGTAGGTGTGTGTGTGTTTGTGTATGGGCCCATATTTAAAATGTGTTAATACTCAGTGTATTATAAACCACCTGAGAGCTAAGAGTTGCAGCCTGTTGTTAAAGTTCCAGTGTGACATCCAGATGTGTCTCAGTGAACAAATGCCAGCAGGTCAGTGAGCCACTGTACAAACATGGAGCCCTTCACCCACAAATACAGTTCATATATAGTGAGTCTCCACAGGCTGAGAGATTCTGCCAGCTTTATCTGTAGACGCTTCTTCCTGGACTTCGCCTTACTCCTCTTGTGCCTGTCAACCAGACCAGCAGAACAACAAGTGAAGGGTTAGGCACAATCTGAAGATATTGGGTTGAATCATCAACTTTTCTCACAAATGCTCTTGAATTCTCAGTTTGCTAATGATCCACATCAAAAAACACCTGCAGTGTGACACTGATTCATGGTCACCAGGAAGAACTGGAGAAGCTGAGAAGACTTGGATGATTGATGAACAGGCTTTGCTTCATATTACAGCCTACAATTCACATTTTTAAAAAATCTTACCACAGAAAATGTAGACAAAGAATTGATTTATAAAAAAAATTACCAGAATTCTTGTGTTTGGGTGTGAAAGCATCATACACTTAATTTTATTAGTATCAGACTTCCCCTAAATCCATGTTTTCTCTGCTGTGGCTACTGACTGCCCACCAACAAAAACTGACTTCTCCATTGTTGCTTTCTCCATCCTTGCTTTCCAACCTGTAGAATATGACACGCCCACTGTTGTTGTGATGATTCACCCTTCAGGTCAGGAAAACCTGATATTATTTGGTTTCAGGTGGAAACCAGTTTTTCAGGTTCCAAACCAATTTATTTTGGTCGATATGCTCAGAACGGTTCAGAATTAGATGTGCAAACCAGAACAGAACCTGTTCCAAGTTGGTGGAAAAGGGGTATGGGAGAACATGCAAACTCTGCACTCACTGGCCCTGGCTTGCAGGCAGATATTCACCTCTATTTTGTCTCACATTTAGAAATATCAGGCGCAAAAGAAAAAAGGTGCTACTTTAGGCTGCTGACAGCATATGAACACAAAAGGTTTTCCTACAGTAAAACAGAGCAGCTGTGTGTACAGAATGTTTGAGTGTGGGAGTGAGGTGGTACCACAGGATCCCTTGGTGCCTGTATTGCATTACTATCCATGGCACTACAATTGGTTAATATTTTATAAGATGTGCTCATTCAGACAAGCTCTACCACTGTCAGCAGTACAGCACCAGACAAGAGACCCTCTGTGTGTGTGTGTGTGTGTGTGTGTATGTGTGTGTCCAGAGCCCTGTCCTTCAGCCATCAGCTGTGAGCTGAAGTGACAGCCCACATCCCTCCTCTCCCAACCTATAGTGGTAAATTTCAATTTCTCTTCCAAAGCCACTTACTTGTCAGCTTAGTTTGTCTTTAGTTCTGACACATTTCCTGCCTCACCATTTTACTATGTATATACGTGTAAGTGTCACAAACTGAAGAATATTATTCACAGATCCTCGAGAAGTCACATGTTGAGTTTTACTATAGACAGTGAGTCTTCATTTTGTATGCTGGAACATAATGGAATAAAATGTCAAAGCTAACAATGGACAAAAAACTTTTTCACTATTTCTATGTATATGTTCCTGTATACTGTATACATCTGCATGATGGCTTTACCATATTTAAGTCAACTGATGAAGAGTGAACAATCTTTCTGACCTGGCCACGGCTTGTATACAGCAACGGGACATGTTAATGAAGGACGAGGATGAGGCTCTGGTCTGCAAGGTGGTCTCAATGCCCCTCAGCAGGTCATTGGTCTTCAGCAGCAGCAGCATCTGACGGGGCACTCGATTCAAGAGGTCACTGATCTGGGGCAGGTACAGAGCTGCATTGGTCCGTATCTCAACATCCTGTCAAGGACACAGACAGTAAGAAAAGCCATCTCTTAATTATTAAATTATGTCTCACTATGTAAACACCTCGTACATGCACATGTTGGTATTGATTTTGACTGACTAGATATGTTCTGGGCAGATGCACGGGCCTCAGAGTTCCGTGACTCTTCCAGGTTCGTTAGGGCACGAGAGAAAGCATTACACCTTTATGATTTTTACTAAAGAAATGTTTTTTACTACTCAGTGACTGGCTCATTGGTTACTTTGGTTGGAAATAGGTATCAATGAGCACAAAACCAATCAGATATGTTGGCAGGGAATGGTGGTGAAGAGGTCTGGCAGCAGACTAAAATGATGGTGAAAATGTGTTTTAAGAGTATAAAGTGTTATTGTTGCCTATGTGGGTAGCAATGTGGCTGTGCCAATTTCTTTACTTGGTTGAGAAAATATGCACTCCCAAGTAGAAACTAACTGAAAAGAGACATTTTGGTATATTTTAGTCTTTTAAATAGGAACTGGCTTCTATTTAATCAAGAGTAATGAGCCAAACTGAATCCTGGGACCTAAACTAGAGATAAGACTTTAAGGATTTTTTAGTTTCCACTGTTTTTATTTGATAGAAGTTATTCTAGGTGCATCACACACTGCTAAATGACAAAAATTCAGTTACACCCATTTCTCACTACACACATTGGTGCACTGATACAAACCTGCAGCTGAATGTCAAAAACACAAAAGAAGTGGTGAATGACACACCAAACACACACTGGAGGGGGCTGAAGCCCACCTCCATCTGTGGCACAATAGCTCAACAGTGTCAACATACAGATCATCCAAAATTATCGGCCTCCCTATCTGACTTCAACAACAGAGCCATCACATACTTAGGGCTCAACATAGAACATGACACTGATCACCTCCTCAATCCTCACTTCACATTATTGCTTTTTTTTAAATGGAGGACAGCCTGCTCTGACTTTTCCCCTCCTGCCCTAGCAGCCCAAAATAAAATACAATATTGATGTGTGTATATACTGTATATGTGAGAATGTGCACTCATATATGTATACTCATTTATATGCAAGAATACATGTATGTGGGGATACAGGAAGAGACTTGCATGAGTATATTTATTGTATGTACGACCATGTCGTCAGTAATCTTTGATTAATTCAGCTAAATATCTTTGGATGTAGCTATAGAAGTTATGGTGAAACATTGGAGACAATGATACTACTGTATCATTGATTCTGTTGAACTAGAGTACCAGACATATTGTTGTCATTTTGTGCTAAGGTGAACTAAGAACATTTCTTTTTGTGTCTTTTAAATACACAGACAGACAGACAGACAGACAGAGAGAGCATATGAAGTGTTCATAGGTCAGGAAGGACAGAAAGAAGACAGAATGATGAGGCTGAGAACAACACAAGAGAAGAGGGGGAAGGGAAAGAGGAAAACAAAATTAAAATACGGAGGAAGGGTAAGGGGATTGAAACAAGAATAATCCTGAGTTTTGCCGCTGCAGAAATGACAACATACTATAAATGACAGAGTATAGAAAGAGGGAAGAAAAAGAGAGACAGAGGGATGATATCTGCCTCCATGACGACTATTTGTTCTTTTTGATGTTGAAGATGGCTGCTCGGGTCTCCACATTAGTGTCAGTGTCCTGCTCCACTTTACTTCAAAGGCTGCACATCAACAGGCCTAAATTACACTATTAGTCATGGAACAAAATGGACTACAAGCTGACAAACACTTAGTAATTTGGCAATCTTTACACAGAAAGTAAAATCAAGAGGTGCACAATCTGTGCAAGTACAGGATATTACAGGAGTGAACAGAAACAACTGTGAAATGACAAGCTAATTGGGAACATAAGTAAACAAATGCTTTTTTTAATATGATCCAAAACTCTTGATTAGAAGCACAACCAATACGTGGATTTTATGTTTTTGTTGAAGCTCTGAGTAGTTTGATCTATTTTTTTAAATTCACATTTAATTTTACACATCTCACATCTATAGTGTTCTAAAACTGGATACTGGGGGATGCTCTGTACAATCTGCAATTAATCAATATTTTCACATCTCAAACAAAGAAAACATTTGGTTCGCAATGATTACATATACACAAAACCAAAAGATAAAAATGGGTTAGAATAGATTTTTAGCAGTACCAGAAAATAAGACATAGCAGGCAAAATGTATGAACATCTTTGTAAGGATTAAATCAGAATTAAATCATAAGGTGAAGGTTGCAGGAGCGGTAATGACTGCCACAGCATTACTGACATGTTGGTTATGCTGTAAGTGAAGATGCTCACATTACACTGCTTTTTTGGATGGAAAACTGCTTCACAGTGCGAGTATCTACTCTGTCTCCTCATTGGTATGTTCATCAATAATGCAGATCAAATACACTTACTGCCACCTTAACAGGGACCATCAAAAGCATCTCAGTGAGACTGCCTTATATGTCTGAACTGTCAGGAGTCAGCACTAACCACAAACAAATGTCTATAGTACACCCTATAGACAGGACCACCTAAAAGGTAAACCAAAACCACTCAGAGCATTTACTGTGAAGGGGTCAAAGGTCATTGACCATGAATCAGTGAACGGCTGGAGAAAGACTGAGGAGGACATTCACATCACACTGAGACCATCTTTGAAAATCCACCCATATACAACCATCTGTTAACATGTGATTGAGGTTCCATATTTAGGCTACAGGAAAATACCGTCTCCATGACAGCTGAACAACTCAATCTGGTTGAGTTGGTAAAGGAAAAGTAAGTGCCCACGTGAGAGACAAGAGAATGGGGCACCACTGAGTTTAAATTAAACCTAACAAAATACGGACTGCTGGATGTGAGTCTCAGTTTCTGGTGTCAAACTCCTGTGATGAGTACATCCAACCACCCATCCAGACCATGTGCTACACAGGTCATAATCAGATGAATGTACAGAAACGTGTAGATAGGCTACTACCTGAACAAGAGATTTGAGCAGCACAATAGATCAAATACTTCAAGATTTTTTTTCCACTTAGATGGCTGTACATATTTTGCATATACAGTATTAGGAGGTATGGTGAGTGGTTACAGCACATGCTACATACATCCACTGTCCTACTCCAGCTTATTTCTGTGTTGCAAGTCAAAAAGGCAATAGACGCAAAAATATTTTTTAATGTATTTAAGTATTTACAAGTGAAAAATCCAATAATTTCATTTGAAGTTTATTTTGTTAAACAAGAAACTGCATAAAAGGACCCTCAAAACGTTTTTTCATAATCTTGTGTATGTATTTCTCCAATGTGTGTGTGTTTGTGTGTATGTGTGTGTGTGACAGCAGCACAGTCAGAGCTGTCAGTCCAGATAAACAGAGAGTTGACAGGCATAGAGAGAGACAGACAGCTAGTCAACATCCTGACACAGATAAACTCTGTCTCTGCTCTCTGTCTGTCTGTCTCTGTCTCATGCCCACAGGAAGTGATGTGAACTAACAACACTGATGCAGTAAACAGCATCTGATTCAACTACATTATCCTCTATGTACACACACAGACAACCGCACACACACACACCCTTGTACACCTATCTTTGTGGGGACCTGTCATTGACATGATGCATTCCCTAGCCCCTACCATAACCTTAACCATCACAACTGAATGCCCGACCTTAGTCTTTACCCTAACCTTTATCTAAATCTGATTCTAATCCTAACCCGAAAACCAAGTCTTAACCCTAAAACTGGGATCCAGCATTTTATTCCTCAAAAGCATAGTGGGCTCCCCATGAATAACATAAAACTATATGTTTTTACTTTATTTGTACCAATATGTCTGTTATACAGAACAGTCCCAAAACAACTGCCCACAGCAACATCATCATACATTGCTGTTAAGGTATGGTTAGCCAACTGGGACTACCTCCACAACACACTGACTAAAAATGAGAACTAGGTTTACATGTGGAAATGACATATGTCCAGAGCAGTGTTTTAAGGTGGTTTCCATCCACACTGAAACAACAACAAGTTCAAGAGAACAAAGAAAACAGAAACCGGATCAAGCTCATGAAAGCTACCAGTTAACCAGCTGAACAGAACTACTACACTGAGGCACTGATTAATTCACTGTTTTATAATTTCCAATTTACCTGACAAATCAAATATAATTAAATATAATTACAATTTAAGACAATATCTATATTGTTCAATTGGTTATAATGAATTTTAAATTATGTGATAACAGAGTGGATAGGAGGTGAAGGAAGTTGTAATTTTAACTTTACTGCTACATGTCCCCTGACCATGTCAGATCAGACTTTCATCATTGCTTTGCAGAAGCTTCGTTTTCCCCATGCTCTAGACGTGGTCTACGAAAGTAGCCTAAAACCACTAGGTTAAGGTTACAGTGAGATGGTGGTAGTGGTCCAATAATACAAATGACGTGAATCCCATCCATCTGTGCTGAATGCATCCAATGCACCATCCTATTCGCCACACCCAGACATCTCAATTATACTCCCTTGTGGGCACACACATGGACAGCTATGGACACCATGGTTGCATAGTTGTTCTCTTAGCATTCTTCTTTCCATTTCGCTTGGAGGAGTGCATGCGCAGTTGGTGCCCTTTTCAGCGTAGTGACCAGGCAGACTCTTCTGCACCATTCCACTCTGACACGACAAATTTGTGGGTACATGGATGTCCGCACAAAGCCTTGCATGCACCAATCTGGTGACAAATTTACACCATGCAGACCCCAGCGGACCCTCACATACTCACAGATGGTGAAAGTACAGTGGCTTAAGACTCAATCTCCACCCTTTGTAGGTTTAACAACATAAATACTTTTTTACTAACATTAATGGTTGTGCAGCTCATTTCAGGTTTCCCAATAAGCCATGACAGCATGACAGTGAGACAGCATGCACAATACACCTGACAGAATGACAAACAGAGTTGCTGCAAAACTGTTGCTGAATCAACACTTCTCAAACAGTTACAGCCACAGCAAACACTGGACCACAGTGCTGGGGGCAACTTCATCTCCCAGTCAAATGTGAGGGAAAAAAATTCTAATAACAGCCATGACCTTATGTATTACTCATTTATGTACAAAAATAAAAGGATGTGTAACCAGGTGCCATCTGATTAGCTGTATCTGCTGGAGCCAGCACTATATAGAGTCAAACCCAACATGTTATAAGGCTAATGACATAAACGTACAACATAATACCTCATCACAAACCCCTAGCCCCCACTTCCAGTCCAAATAACAGGGGGCTGGGTGTTCTGAAGTGCTCTGCTGAGTCCTGCTTGGGGAATAACAATTAGTAGCAATTATAGGAGGTTGGTTAGCAGGCCTCACAGCTGTCAGCAGGACACAGAGAAGGCGACAGTGCTCTCATTTGCATCTGAAAGCTTCAATAAGGACATATTGTATTGCGAGTGGTGTGATAATAGGCCGTGCAAAAGGCACAGGGAATGCAGTTGGGGGGAGGTGCAATCTGTGCCGGTGATTTTTCTTTTCTCCCCAGTGTAGTAGAGAGTTGGCAGAATGATTTCATTCAGCAGCCAGCAGATATTAGAAAACTGTGGGTAGAGGGAGAGAGGAAAAATGTCAGATTCTACCTTAAGATTTGTTATTACCAATGCCACTTTTTCTCTGCAGAGTAGAAATGTAACTACTCAGAGCAGTAAATTGATTGCACTAAACAAATGCATGTGTTGATTAGTAGGTAGTCAATTTTTCAGGTATTTATTTTCCCAGAAATGTGAGAGGTGGGGTGATTGTGAAGGAGTTGAGGATGTTCAACTTCATTAAATGCGAGGCAGTTTTCTGGGCTAAAAACATTATCATTAACATTATCTCCCCACACCTTTTCAACGTTGGCGTTGGGGGGTGGTGTCTGACAGCTGAATTAGACAATGTGAAAATCAAGCCTACTTTACACAGTGATGACAGTAGGTGGGGTTTGAGCTCTTGTCTGTGTCTTTTTTCAACCATACACTAAAGAGTACACTAAAGACTAAAGACCTGAGGCCTATAGAGTCTACCTTGGAGCTGAAATGTTACCATCCAAGTGGATAGTTTCATGGAAAATACCTTCAATCATGATGTATGTAAATTTCTATTATGATGGTTATACACTATATATCATGATATTGTAATTTTTCTGGAAAGCCAACTGAAACTTTTTAAAGATGAATTGGAGATGAATTATAAAAACAAAAATAATAATTGCTGTCATTCTCATTGCAACAACCTTTTTTTTTTATAGGGATAGGGAAAGAAAGAGCTTCAGTGTAACAATGTTAAGCTACACAGCAAAATCAAAAGTATTAGATTTTCAGTGTCAGAGTTGAAAGTAAAGAGTCATTTCAACTGTTGTTAAAGTCTAACTCAACTACAAGATAGTTAATCCTCAGACAGTGTCAGTGTTGATACAGAGTTAAATGACATACTCTGCTAACAACTCTACAAAGTTGATTTCACTAGGTAGCCAGTGTTATTGCCAGAGGTCCAACATGTCTCTTTTTTCCAGCATGGAGGCAGGAGACCAGCCAGTGTGACCAGACAACACTCCAATTGTGACCAGGAGCATTGATGTGTGTACATCTAATCTTAAATTACCTACCCAGTACTATTTATTTTAGTTGGTTCTTTATGCTAAGTATCCTGGTTGCTTACGTAGCGGTAGCTAATCAACTTGCCGTGTACCGCCTAGTTAACTGAAAAGAAAAAACCTCTATCGCGTGTTGTTAAGTGAATTAATGGATCTGGTAACATTTTGCTCATGGGGAAAATAGCAGTTAGCAGTCCACTGGTCCCTTAAGGCAACGGAACAGTGAGGTAACACTTTTATTTTCAAGGACACGGTAACGTCATGTTTTGAGATTATTCACGGAAGTTAATGTGCTTGGTCTGTTTCTAGCACCAGTTGCACTAGTTTAAAAATATATATTTCTTTAAAAGGCCACTGTAGCAGTGATGTGATGATGGGGGAATTCAAATGAAGACACAGACTTTTAATTTGATGTATCCGGATTAGCATTTCCACTATCATGTTTACACACATAGTGCCACATTGCCATATTGTATGACCTGTGCTATTGAGGACTGCTGTCCATTGTTTGGACATGTTATTGTAAAACCAGTGCTGTCCATATGTGGTGTGACAGAAAATACATTTTTGTTTGAAATCCAAACTTATTTTGTATGGTCTTGTTGTTTCCTTCTTTCATTGCAGTAGGGAATAATATTGTATAGTTGGGGAAACTGACTCCCTATGGTGTTTTTAAAATACAGATCAACTTTACAAAGAGTTAAATATTGAGTTCAATTTTACATCCTCTACAGTGTTAATATGGCAGTAACCCTGTACAGTGTTAAAAAATAATATATGGATAGTGTTAACTTTTGACACTACACACTAGTGTTGTATAAATTCAACACTCACCTGTGTTGACTGGTGTTAAATTTCAACTATTAAGAGAGTTGCTGCAACTCTGTCATAGTGTGAAGTATTTAACACTTTCAAAAGTGTAGTTTAACTCTATGTAGTGTGGACCAATATAGACACTTTTTCACGTGTTGAATTTAACTTGATAGGTGTTGAATTAACACTGCTGATTTTGCTGTGTATGTTCAGCTAATGACCTAATTTTATATATTATTAGCAAACAAACACAGCTGTAGCTTGTTGGCTATCATGTCACACTTTACTGATATGTAGATGTACACAGGCCACTGTGAGCTCCCATAGTAGAATATGGTGAGAATGTGCAACCAAGGTAATCTGTCATTGGCTATAATGGAAAATCCAGTTATAGATGACTTTGATGGAAATATTGGATCATGACCAACCTGCAACTACATGCATTCAGTGGAAGGATTTTTCACACACAGAACATAAAGTGTCGGAGTGCCTGTGAAAAACGGCCTCTGGATGAACCTTCAAAAAAGTCATTGTACTACCTGGATGACATCTCCAGACATACTGTTGCTCACTTTACTGAACACAGCCTAGAGCTAGGCTGGGATATAAAAAGACAGTGAGACAGCTTGCAGACAACAGAAACCACACGCAGTCTAATTTCAGATGGTATTACAGCCTTGTTCTGATGCCAGGCAACCAGAATGGGATTTCTACACTTTTCGCCTACATTTAAAGCACAGAGTAGCCCAAAATACCTACAGTTGCAGTGGCAAGTTTTCAGACCCCTTAAATGTAAATGGATAATGATGATGTTTTTGCCCATTAACCAATACACAATAACCCATGGTGACAAACTGAAAACATGCTTCAAGAAATGTATGCAAATTATTATAGATCAAAAACTCAAATCTGTCATTTACAAAAGTATTCAGGCCCTTAATTCAGTAGTTTGCAGAAGTCTCTCTGGCAGAAATTACAGCTTGGGTAAGTCTCTGCGAGTTTTGCACAACTGGATTTGGGCCTTGATCTCTACCTGACCTCAATTTTATTGTGCAGGTCTACAGTGCTCTTTGGATTCCGCAGCTTGGTTTTTACCTGTACTATCATGGCCCTCATAGCAAATTCAGCATATTTATACGTTATGTACTTCATTCTTGTGACATGGAATTGATGGTAGAAGTACTCCTCTGAGAGTTGCCACCCTAAAGTGGTGGAGGGGTTTGTGTGTCCTGGTGATCCTGGGAACTGTGTTGTTGGGGGAAATAGCCCCTGGTAGTGTCTCCCAAGGCAAATTGCTTCTGGGGCAGGGGCCAGACTAAGGTACCAGGGAAACCGGGCTTCCTTCTGGAGCCAGACCTGGCAGTGGAGTTTGCAGGGGAGCGTCTGGTGGCTGGGTGTTGACCCATGGGGCCCAGTCGGGCACAGCCCAGATAGATGACATGGGGCTGCCACTCTGTGGGCCCACCACCTGCAGGAATGGGACCTATAATTTGACCTCTCTGGTGGAGAAGGAACTGGTTTATGCGGGATGTGGAGTGGTAGGAACTGGGAATGTCTGGCTGAGGGCTCTGTCTTTAGGGTCTTTAACTCCAACCTCTGGAAGAACGTACATCACAGGGGAGTATGGGGACATGGAATCCAAGTGTGTCAGCCTCCACTGTGGACACAGCTGTCAGGAGCTGGTCGGAGGATTGTCGTATTACTTTGGAATAAAAACAAAAACAATCAAGAGCAATTTAAAACAGAGGCAAACCAGAAAACATGAAACAAACCATGAACAAAATTAGGGCTGGGCAATAATTCAAACTGACTTGATTAATTATAATATGAGCCTTTGCATGTATAAAATATCTTCTTTGTGAAAAGGACATTATTACAATTTGCACAAAGTCAAAATAAGTTAGTCAAAAAGTAACACTGATCTGTCACATGATACAATTTATGGCACTGTTGCGACTGCCAGGTACAATAGCTAGCGCTACCTGGCTGTCTGCAGATTACAGGCTGATCTCCAGTACAGAAACAAAAACAGCAGGAGCAGATTAATTAGTGTGCAGATTTTTTTACCCCGTCTGTGCTGAAACTGATTATTTAAGTGGGTGAAGGTGCTCTATTTAGTTGAAGCAGCCAATAGTTGTATTCAGTAACTGTATCTGAATACAGCCATGGGCTGTTTTAGTCTTGCAGGTGAAAATGGTAAATTTACCACTCAAAGCACTTTACACTACAAGGCACATTCACCCATTCACACACACATTAAAAGTGTTTTTCTATACATGCAGCGCTCTTCCTGTCACACACACTCACATACCAATTATACAATGGGTGCAATTTGGGCAATTTGGGCCCAAGGACATTTCAACATGCAGACTGGAGGACAGGTAGGTGGCAAATTCATTAAAATCATGAATTCGCCCCAAGTTTGAAAAAAAAAAAAGAAGATTTTATTATATATGTTGTCCAGCCCTAAACAAAGTATACCTGAATTGTCAAACCACCACCAGGTTATATTTTGGACTAATTACTCTGTTTCCAGTGTTTAGAAGAGAAATATTCACTGAAAAAATAAATATTCCAGCACATGAAAGAAAGGCAGCTAAAAGCCACCGCTCTAAAAGCACTCAACATTTGCTGCGTGCATGTGATTGCATTAACACTAATGGAATGCATCATCAGTTGTTAGAAGCAGGACTTAAAATTGATCCACGCATGTGAGAGTGGATAGGGAGCACAAAGAGAAGAGAGGGAACAACTGGAGACAGGAGAGAGGAGAGGTCAAAAGGGATAAGAAAGACAAAGCAAAGCAGATAAGTGCAGATAAGACAGAAATGTCTCAAAATGTCTTCTTAACTTCAGAGTTCTACACAATCAACAAGTGTGTTCAAGTGGAGGGCACAGGAGTGGAGTCAGCCTAATGGTGTGTGTGTGTGTGTGTGTGTGTGTGTGTGTGTGTGTGTGTGTGTGCACGTGCGTGTAATATAGGGGATATAAATGACAGACAGATGGCCTACACTGATGAGAGTGCTTTCATGTCAACTGAAGTGGAAGACAGAAGGAGGGAGAAGAACACACCTTACTTACACATTCTCACACTGGAATACTATTAAGCTGATGAATGCATAAAAATACACAAACTTACATATGCCAGCTTCTTTGCAATGACATGTTGGATATTTTTCCCTCTGAAGCTACCTTCTAAAGCGCTATGTCCCAGTATAGCCAGTTTCTATCACAGTTTTACACACCGCGTCAAGCCATGAACACTGTTTCTGAATAGTTCCTTGGTCTCTGTAAAATTGCTTTGCTGAACTTAGGAACCAATTACCTGATCCAGTCTGTAAATATAAGACTTGTGCAGAAAAAGAGAAAGGCGCTCAAACAATTGGGTATGATGTTCATCTTAAAGCATTGAACTTTTACTGAAAGTGAAAGCAGTAGACTGCCCCAATGCTGAAAGTCCCACTTCATGTTGACTACTAGTGGGGCAGAGTTGGTCTCAAAAAGGAAGAGTTTTGTGAAATACATTGTTCAACTGTGTGTATGGGGCAGACTAGTAGCCTCCAACCATCACTGTCTGTTCATGACTGGGTTGATGTCGAGATAAATGGTAAATGGTAAACGGACAGCATTTATATGGCATTTCTCTGGTCATATTGACCACTCAAAACATTTTACACTACAGGTCACATTCCCCCATTCACACACATTCACACAGCACTTGTTCTACCCTCCCAAGAAAATGGTAGGATAAGCACTGTTTTCATCCTAAAACAGACCTTCTCATATTCAGCCAGAGCATTGTTTCTCCTTGTACAACCTTGTACATGACTGTTCAGGACATAGTTGTGGGCATCTAAGTTTCTCTTTGGTATACCTGCTTGGACAGCTGTAAATGTCTGGCCTGTAATCCTGTCAGACCATCCATCCACTGAGTTAGTGTGTATGGGTCTGCCAGTCTGGTCGCTCTGGTTAATGTTGACTTTTTCAAGTAACACTCACAGTCATGGAGAGTGAGTGAGTGACCGTACATATTCAGATAAACCTGTATTTTCTTCACCACTGCTAAAAAAACAAGCTGACAAAACTTGTTCATTACTGTTAGCTAATGTATGTAGGAAGACATTTTGCCTCCACCTAAGCTCCACCCACAAAAATGTCATGATGTTCACTAACACATAAGTGGTCTATACTGCAGCCAGCAGCCAGAGATGTTTTCACTTTTGGAGACCTGTCATGTTGTCCAGCCTTACATCTAGTCACAGGGTTAAGATTAATATTATGATTCTGTTAAGGATAGGGGCGTTCGTGGTCATGACTGAATAGTCACTAGGGTTACAGATTAGTCATGGTCATTAAAAGAAGACAACCTTACCAACTCACAGTGTCTTCCTGCTGATTCACAATTTTCAGTGATTACCACGTAAAAAATTATCACGTAAAAATAACTTTTCTCAAAAGGTGCTGCTAATATTCACAATCAGATACAACTTTAATCACAACAAAACTCAGTGAGATGTTTCATGGACTTAATAGTCATAAAAAACTGTATTGTGTTTCGGTCAACATCAAATGAAAGTAAAATGTATTTTAAGAGAAAAACACCTCTATTGCTTAATGTGCAGCATTTCATCAACTGTGACACGTGTCCTAAATCTTCCTAAATTCAATAAGTGAAAATCACAGAAATTGTCCTCACTGTCAGTACGGAGTGAGGTGATTTAGAGAAAGACCATGAAGAAAATCAGGAGGACCTAAGCAGATGAAATTAAAGAGCAGTAAGCAGTGTAGACAGAGCAGAACAGCAGACAGGAAATTAATAAAACAGTAAAAATCACTGGGCTGTGAGGAAACTAAAGGAAGCACACATGAAATCATAATGTCACTGTTTCATCTATCACAAACATGCACTAAATTGCTCTCTCTCTCTCTTTCACTCACACACACACACACAGAATTCTCCAATTCTACAATGCAGTTACAGTACAATATTAGTTAGATCCCACCCAGTATTTTTTATCATTGACTTTGACAGACTGCCAATATTAAAAGTCCAGTTTGCAATGTTGTTGTGATGTTCAGTTTATTTGCCAAATCTAAAAAACGAGTGACAAGTCATTTCATATTTGATTTCATTAATATAATGGCAGTATCATGCTTCAGAGTAAACTGAATACATTTTCACTGGTTGCAATTATGCAGCTTCAAACATGAAAATGGAAAAAAAGAATTTTAAATTTAGCATTTGTCATAGGATTTTATTTTAATACTAGTTCACCCTGAACTTCCACAACATCAATGCTGAATGTTAATCATAGAAAAATCGACTTTTAATACATCTAATATCCATTTCCCCACATGCAGTTAACTGGTTGAATTTGTCTGTTGAATTTGTTTGCAAATGTTTACTCATTTTACAATATAACAAACTGAGGCCAAAAAGTCAACTTTTAGATATCTCATAAGCCAGTGTCACTGGAACATGGACACGTAACATACACTCACATTCCTGCTCCCCAGAGGACTTTTTTATTTTAATTTTATTTCACTCCAATCACTCCATGACCTGTCCTCTAGCGCCACCCTCAGGAAAAACTTCACTTTTAGCCTGCAGGACTGGTTTATTTTTGAATTCTTGAATGACTATAGACAAGTTCAATGTGACAATTTTATCAGTACTGTTTTTTATTAGTATTTCTGTCTAGATGTAATGTCAACTCTACTTTATGATTCCCCAAATATATACATTTCATTTTCAGACTTACCAAAAAAGACACAAGGAGTTATTCATGTATTGGCCCTTGCCCAATTCTGCCTTATACTGCCCATCGTGTGAGAGGGGGCGGCACATTGTAGCAGACTGTTATGCAGTGCTTTTGCCAGCTTCAAAATGTTGCATAAGAGAGGTATAAATAAATTCTCTCTTGAGCACAGATGGCGTTGAGGAACCCCTGTGGGTGAAGGGATACTTACACACACAATCACGTTTTTTGCTGGTGGATCCTAAAAAAAATCTTATTTTGATGAAAAATGGAATAACTCCAATTCTAATCATATTAATATTTCTGTTAATGTTTAGTGTCAATATTTCTGCCTACATGGCCAAAAGTATGGCATTCCAAACTCACCCCATATCTCATTCCATAACACTTGCCACTCTTCACAAAATGTTGAACCTGGCTGCAGGGGTTCACTCCTCAGCCACAACATTAGTGAGGTTCATGCTGTGGGGTGATAAGGTCTGACTCACAGTTGGCTTTTAATTGCACAGGTGTTGAGGTTGGTCAGATTTGTCCACACTAAACTGAGAAAACCGTTTTTTGGTCCACACACAAACTACTGAAAGATAGCTGGAAAAAAACACTGCTATCTAAAATATCCTTTTTCCTTTCACTGGAACTAAGGGCACCCAGCACTGATACATTTAGGAGAACTTGATACAACATGCAGAGATTGTACCCCATTATTCATACAAGAGTTGCACACTGGGCACATATGCTGAAAAAGCCTTTGCTGGCTTCTGCAGACTTTATCACACCCCTGCCTTTCTTGGGCCCTCTCCAGACAAGCCGGTTGAGAGTATGTCCATCTCAAACTTCCGCTGGCTATGCCAGATGATTTCCTGTTGGCTTCCAGCACCCGTGAACAGAATAAAATGATTGGATCACATGCCTCTTGTAGACTTTCCTCTTATGGTACTGAATGGATCAAATTCTGATAATAAAAAATCATTTTGGGGGGTATGTGATCTTCATTCACAGTGTATTCACTATATTCACTTTTCCAATTGTGTATGGGAAAAATGCCTTTGGGTCAGTGTGCATCAAGAAGTTGAACAGTTGAGGTTGTAATACCCTGTGAGGCTTCACAGCCCAGCTCCGAGGGCTTGGGCCCCAGCAATTGAAAACAGCCCCAAAAGGATATGGAGAGAAATGTGTTTGTAGCTGCTGTTGCTGTCCACAACTCCAACAGTTATCTCAATCTATTTACCTGGAAATTTCATGTGATTACCAAACCACTGAAAGTATTTGATGCAGAGTTAACGCAATGTCTAAATAAACTGAAACCTCAGACAATGAGATACGAGTTATCAACTTCAAACCTTCTACATAATCACTTAAAGAGTTGAACTGCGTGTTCATTTAACAAGAGTTGTTTAACTCATCTCTTTGTACCTTAGGCTACGAACTTATCAATCACACCAAACAGCAAAACCGTTTTTCTACTTTGTTCCTGTCATTTCTCTGCTAAAGTCTGTGAAGCAGGAGAAAGAATGTTATCAGTTTCCTTCTGCTAATACACATTTTTCAAGAAGTAAAGAATGCTGTAGTACATCAATTAAAATTCAGTGCTAAGTATGGCAACACTATCTGTTACCATGCCAGTCAGAAATGAGTTGCAAACATATTTTCATTATGTTGTAAAATACAATAATGTTGTGAGTCTCTAAGTCAGCCCAAGGCTAAATTTGCACCCAAAATGCTATGGAAGCTTAAATAAAGGGGTAGTTCAACAAGTTCCCAATAAATGTTTTTCACGCTTGGCTCTAGTGTTTCAAAAGGTGTGGCTGCATTAGACAGACACAAACAAATACAAATGATATTTTTTGTTTATTGTTTACAAGAAAAACTAACAAAACTAAATTCTTGACAGTTTCAATATGTCAGTTCTCAACATTGTTGGTATCAAAGTCAACAAATAACAGAGAATGTGTTCAACACTGAACAAAAAATAAATAAACCATCACATCATCAAATTCATATTTAGTAGTCCTGCCATTAGCACGCAGTAGAGCTCTAATCCTGGCTGGCATGTTCCCCACGAGCCTTTCACACTGTTGAGGGGTAATCTTGTCCCATTCTTCTTGAATTGCTGCTTTTAATTCTTCTAAATTCTTTGGTTTATGCTTTGAAACAGACCTTTTGATAATCCACCACAGATTTTCAATGGGCTCATGTCCAGGGATTGAGCTGGCCACTCTAAGACCTGGATACAGTGCTCCTGCAGCTAAGCTCTACTGGATGTGTGGCGAGGGGCATTATCTTGTTGAAACATCCAGTTTTGACCTCGACGGAACAGTGCACATGCAGAAGGGAGCATGTGGGTTTCGAGAATGGCACAATACTTGGCAGAGTTCAATGTGCCATCACAGACAGTCAGATGACCAACACCAGCAGCACTCATGCATCCCCAAACCATGGTACTGCCTCCACCATGTGCCGACCGCGGTAGGTACTGTACATGCTGGAGATAATGCTTCGCCTGGTCTTCTGGTACCCTCACATTATCAGGAGGAGGATAAAGCTGGAAACTGGACTCATCTGACCCACAAGTCTTCTTCAGTTCTTGTGCTTGGGCCCATTGGCGCGGGCTAACCTCATCTCTCTCACTGATCAGGGGCTACGACAGCCTTGGGACCTTAAGCCATGATCTAAGTCGGCCCACGTACAGTGCAGGTGGAACACTGGACACCAGTTTGGTTGACCACTGCTGGTGCTGAAAACTCCTGTGATGTCATTGGCGGTTTCCTGCATGCAGATCAGGATGCGGTCATTTCTGCTGAAGAAACCCTTGGATCTTGGTTTGTCTTCCAAGCTGTTGGTTCGTCTGTATTCTGCAGAAGTGTATCCAACTGCTGAAGGACTGCATCTGCACTTCTGGCTATCTGGCAGCAGCTGCTTGCGCCCTGGTTGAATCTGTATCTTCAGGCGTGTTCCTACGTTAGGTTCCTTATTTAGCCATTTTTTCTCTGAAGAACTTTCAAATGTGCTGGGTTTATATAGACACGAAACACGGCAACAAAATTGTGTCTTTTAATAAAAGCACGGCGGCTTCATTAGTGGATCCTGGTACCAAGAAATAATGATACTCAAAAATATCTTATGTATTTTATGGAACCAATCAATTTTATGTTTTAATGGCTTTTTAGGATTTGTTTTAGTATTTTGGCTGTGACTGTACTAAAGAGTACTTGAAGACCTAAGAGTGATTCTTAATGCAATATTTCACAAATGCAGCAAATTGTCAAAAACTTTTTCCACCACTGGCAATAGCTATGCAGACCTCAGTTTTACTTGCATATTGAAGCATCCACCAGATATCAAGCTCTAAGAGTCATCGTTATATATAACTGTCAATACCTGTCCTCTTAAGGCTCACACCTCAACTGAGCTTTGTATGCTTAACTGCAATCCTGTTGATGAATGAGTACTGTTACTGTTTTTTGGTCTTCCAACTTGTGCACACACTGTAACTACACTGTGCTGATTGCTGCTCTGCTGACGGTCTACTTTCACTATAGAGTTGACCCACATATCTTGATCATATGTTGTTCATTCCATCCAAGACTTTTATACAGTGGGGTAAACACTCCAGCCTCTAGATTTGTGTGTGTGTGTGTGTGTGTGTGTGTGTGTGTGTGTGTGTGTGTGTGTGTGTGTGTGTGTGTGTGTGTGTGTGTGTGTGTGTGTGGGGGGGGGGGGCGACGACTGTGTACATACTGTGTAACATAAATACAGCTTATCTTTAAATAAAAAAAACTGTGTTTGTGTGTGAGAGCGTACCTCAGAGTGTGTGACAGGCACAGAACTGATGCCAGCATTGACTGCAGTCCAGGAGCGAGCAGTGAGATCGCAGGCAAACAGTGGGTACAGATCTCCAGCTCCCAGTCTGCGGCTATAACGCTCCACCTTGGACATGTCGCCTTTAGTCAGGAGACCTGCCACAGCAGTGATAGTCAACCCTGAAGTCTGGTTGCAGGATCTGGAGGGGAAGGGAGAATGAATGATGAATTCTCTTTTCTGAGAACTGTCTACTTTAGTAATAATCTATGGTACTGTAAGTATAAACAATACATTGCATTTGAATTACAAATACAGTACACTTATGGCTAGTGAATGAACACGTTAACAGAACTGGTGTTTTTGTTAGCAAGCCTACATGGGTTTTCATCCTTGTGAGCATAGCAACTCTTACTGGTAGGTCAGGAGTGATAGCAAGGATTTTATCATGTCACACCACTCCTGGTGAAGATCGTGGTAGCTAATTTGAAAGTCTTCTGCCTTAGTTAGCGTGCTAACAGTCCTTTAGTGGAAAGTGTGAAACCAACAGCAGGATGTAAATCATGCCATCCGCATGTGAGCATGTGGTGCCATTGTCATGCACAAAAGCGGCAATATGAACCCATTGATAAAAACATTGCTCATGCGCACCTCTAGTGGTTGGACACTCTAAAGTGAGCCTTTAACCCTAACCTGCCTATATTTTACTCAATAAAAAAATATTTCTGTTTTATATAGTCATGAGTAGGGATGGGGCGAATTTATAAGCCCATCATGATAAAAAACTTTTGATAAGTTGATCATAATGATTTTTCCATCCTTCGGGATAATGCGTGAAGCTTGACCATAATTAATATCACTCAAAAGTGACTTACGAGAGCTGTCTAGCCAACTGCAGGATGGATGTTAACCAGGTAGTTAGCTATGTGATTAAACAGCAAGTAGCTCCATTGTCTCAGGTTAAATGACTGCGGTCTCCAACAAATTGACTCTAGTTTACTACAGTTTTTCCTTTCGAGTTAACCATAACATTAATTTGACCACAGCATAAGGAACAATTCAGATCATTTTAGAATTTATTTACTTTAACAGAAAATCATCTTCTCATTTGATGCCAGCTATTGTATTTATTTCCCCTTACTTTTGAAGGGGACTCATGATTAAAATTACCTAAAAAGATTGTTTGATTGGTTTTCACTAAAAAGGATGTTCACTAAAAGAAGATTTTTACTGTGATGCAAAATGTTTGTTTCTTACTAAATGTAATGTAAAGTAATGATTCACTGTGTTCTGGAGCCATAGAAGAGTTTAAGCATATTTTCATGATTATGGTGATAATATTGTTAATCACAAGTACTTTGGTAGAATAATGTGACATGAAATTTTCATGCCTGATTATGAGTTAAAAATTTTCTTTGTTATAATTTATTAGCATACAGCATGTTTTCTGCCATTAGGTATCTTGACACCAAGGACCATCAACAGCCATTATATTTTAAACAGCCTTAATAAAGTGTACTCTGTGGGTTTATGTAATCATTTCTTTACTAGGCATGTATGGACATTTAGATCTACCTCAACAATAACAAATTAAACAAATTTGCATTTCTCTTTTACATTTTACTGAACACATTCCAGTCCCCCAGCCAGAACACCCTGCCATTTCCAGCACTTTGAACTTCAGACAGAATATGTAGTACCCTACTAGTAATGATACTGGAAATATTTGCATGCGTATGTGTGTGTTTGAGGAGTGGATTAATATTTCTACTCCAAAATGACAGCTGAAATTTGGAGTCATTAAGAATAAATGGGTGCCATTATGGTTGGACAAGAAGTCTGTGTGTGTGTGTGTGTGTGTGTGTGTATTGTGTGTGTGTCAAGATGAGGACTTGCATATTTATCACTAAATTCCTCTTCATGAAACAAACTTAAGCAACTCATATCAGACCTCTGAGTGTTTGTAAAAGCAAGTGTGTTAACAATCAACAAAAAAAAGTGTGTGTGTGTGTGTGTGTGTGTGTACATGAGTGCATATGTGCCTTTATAATTAAAGCTGTGGTGAACCAATCCAAACACACTGCACTCTGCTAAAACAACATCCAAATGAGTTGTTTATCAAAAGCTTTTATCCTGCTGTAGCTCTAATAAAAGTGTCGTCTGTCTGAAAGTGTGTAGTGCCCATGCTGTTTGCGCATCTTGATTGTTTGCTGCTCTACCTATATACTCAAGGCCTCAGCCAGCAATATGAAAATTGACTGCAATATTAGAACAAATGGTATTTTCTTTATGTCTGGAAGCTGAAGATTTCCCACCTGATGAGCCGTGATCAAGCAGGACAATCTCGGTCTTCTTGTTCGGGGCACTTTCGGGACCAACACATTGCCTGGAGTGCGGGTCACAGTGAACAAAGCCATGGACTGAAGATCATTTCACTGTATTTACCCAGTTTCTCTGAGATCTGTTAGAGAAATATAATGGGGAATTATACAAAAAATGACTATATTACATTTAGAAGACATTTTAAAATATCAATAAATTGATACAAAGTTTAAAATGGCTGATTTAATTGCTATTGCCCTCACCTTGATAATGTGACAAGACTGGTTTATCATTTTATTGTTATTAATGATTTCTGTACATACAGTGGCAGAACAGGTGAATTCACCATTGGAATTATTGCATTTATGTATAAATTTGTTTGAAAATAAGGTCAGATCTTCATATAAGTTACAATTGAACCAGCACAACATATTTAAAACAATAACACACAAATCCACACTGAAAACATCATTCACAGTGTAGGCTGGAAAAACTATGTGAACTCAGCTAATAACATCCCAACAGGTTTACTAGACTAGACTACTAGACAGGGTTTCCTCTCCACTGTTGCTGAGTGCTTTAGCTTCTGGTGGGAATTGGTTAACTTCCTCTCTATAACTATTACCTATTACTGAAAAAAAATGCAAGGTAATGAGAAGTAACTTTAAAGTGTCACAGACAAACTAAAAAAGTAACATCAGCACCACAGGCTGCTGTGTATTGAAATCGTAACTAACAGTCATTATCTCAGATGTTCAGAAGCTGACATGAGCTCAGATGATTTTGTCACTACTAGTTAAAAGTCACCAAATTAGCTCTGTAGTCTGATCTCAGGACACTCAGAGTAGCTCACAGGGACTGAAGGTAGAGTAAAGAGTTCAGATGTTCTCCAGCTGTCTGTGAACAGCTGAGCTACATCTGAGCCTTAGACAACAGCAGCATGTTTGACTTTACTCCAGACTTGCGACGTATCAAGTAACTGAATAGAGCATCCAGATAAACAGAACCAAAATCAAAACTACACTCTAGTTTTAATCAGGTGAGTCAATTCAGCACCTTCTCAAAATCATTTCTTTCACCTCTTTGTTCAATTCAATTGTTTAATTGTTATTGGGGTTAACTCACAATGTTTAAAGAATTTGGTGAATAGTGTTTCAGAGACCCAGCACATTTTTTGTCCCCTTTACAAGAAATTAGAAAACTGGTAATTAGAAAACATGTAACTTACTTTTGTAGATGAAGAGCAACAGTAGATGGCAGTATGTTTTATGAAGAACATAGCCTATTTTCTTTATGCTAGGAGCCTGTAACTGCTGATTGGAGCTAAGTTATATCCTCCAAGGGCTGTGATTAAACAGGCTTTGGCTACTCCCTAAATCACACCTAATGCTACTGTTCTAGAAGCATGATTTTGAAACTACAATAGCATAAGTAAGTGCTAGCATTTAACACATTAGTTACTTTTTAGGTAAACCTGTTTCCTTTGAGTTGACTGTCATGATGTGGTGAGTTTTGCTTGTAAGCAGCAATTTTCAAATTCACTTTATGTTTATTTCCAGTGTCAGTAGCTCCCTACCAGCGAGTGTGTTCACTCATTAAGTATTTGCTTCCTTAGTTTTCGATAGTTGTGTTCATGGCCTGTCATCCCAGGTCACATGTGACTGTTGATACTGAATACTTTCGACTGCTCATGCGCAAGATGGATGTAACAACAGTTTCATACATAAATCTTGTTAAATTGATTCAGATGTGGTTTTAATAACATTAATGTCACACTTGTCGCTCGTCATAGATTGTTCCACATGTGCTCTGTGGTATCACACTCTAGCCACTCAGATTTCCTTGTGTTTGAGACGGGTTTTGTGCTTTTTTGCTCATGCACGCTTTCTTGTGCTACAGGAGTATTCACTTTCCTCCTGCTGCTACCTGTCTCTGCTGTGCTTACCTGACACCCACCACTGACCTGCTCCAAGCCTCCAGTCTCAGATTGTTCCTCCATGCCACTCTTTTCCTACCACTGCCTGCCAGTCTCCATACCCCTCACCTGCTACCATTGAAATCACTTACCTTATCTCAGCTGGTGTCCTTGTCTGTGTCTGTTCTGGGGTCCCTAATACAACTGTTTTGGCTAAACACTAACAATTAGGAGCAGCGAAAGACAAAAGGTGCAAATGCATGCTAACAGCGAACCGATGGCTAACCACTCGATAAAGCAACAGGTGTTAGCCATGCTAAATCTCAAGTTAGCTTCAGTGCCATTAATGAAACTTTCCCTGGCACCTGCACTTTTTAAAAATGTTGTGACTGTGATGTATAAATGGTAATGGCTGTAGCTAGTGACAACCTGTTTTAGCTGGTATAAGGGAGTGTGCCAGGGTTCTAACCCCTGAATTTACTATGCAGAACCTGGTTGCAAAATGCATCACAAAAGCAAGATGGCAGCTCCCCTATTAGAGGTATTTTGGATTCATGTTTGCATAGCAGAAGTGGTGATGCATCATCCATCTTTGTACAGTTTATAACACATACACAAAAGTGCATACACAAACACACACATACACACACTTACACACAGCAGCAGCAAGCCAATGACAGACACTAATGACCATTAGTCAGCTCATCAGATTGTCACTGGAGAGAAAGTAAACAGACACATACACACTAATAGTCACGATTTTATGTGTGGATTACAAACGGAAGAATAGAGTGAGATGCTGCTACTACTAACTTTCCATTTTGGCCTGCAATATCCTGTTTCTGTCTCCTTCTGAAATGTTGTTCCCAAAGCTCTCTCAACTAATAACACATCCTGTGTTGTTGTTTTCTTTCACTGGGCTGAAGGTTATGACACAGCGTTTTCTGAGTCACATCAGTTTGGATGGGCCAGGCATATAGAGTATTTTTTTGCTAGAAATACTGGTATTTCACTGGCACAATCCCTAAATGTCAAGAAAGCTTGTGAGCGTGCTCTTGGTCGTGCTCAGACCTGATGTGCACCTTCTTCAGTCTTGAGCTGTGGGACATCACTGGTGATGATCCCGACATGAAGCTGGGTCATCCTGGGCCTAATGATGGAGATCTTCTGAAACTTCAGCAGTGGTGCTGCTTGTGCTCCATGGTGCAGTCACAAAACGTGGACATGGACTACTGACTAAAGTTACTGCTCATATCTGCTGCATGCGTATTACTGTGAAGCGCTCGCTAGTTCAAAACAGGAACAGTCTGAACTTTTTGATCATACCTTCTACAATTAAGCAATTAACATCCAGTCATGATCTGTAGCAGACCATCTGCCAGAGCAAGACCAGTTGATTCAGATTTTGCACCAAGATGGCAGAGGTTCATTGTTGGGTGCAGATGGCGGGCTTCAGTCACAAAAGACTATTCAACTGGCTGTGGTGTTTCAATAGGAAAAGTGACATCTGCATTTAGATCTATAGGCAAGACATCGGTATATATGGTCAGAAATTCTGGTCAACAGTGCGTTTTGATGACTGTGCTGCTTGTACATCAGTGCGACATGTAAGGACAAACAGAAGAGCAACACTTTCTCAGGTGACTGAAAATGTAAATGCAGGACATGATCAGACTGTGTCAGCAAGAATAGTACATTATTAATTACATGGAGAGGGATATTACAGTAGTGCTGCAGTGCATAACCCAACTCATTACAAAGATGAATGCAGATTTGAGAGTGACTCGCTATCATAACCCTGTCATGCCACTCACCTGCTCCAAGCCTCCAGTCTCTGTTGTTCCCTCTGTACCACTTTCACATTCCCCTGCCACTGCCCTCCAGTCTCCATACCCCTCACCTGCTACTTGCCATTCCCCGGCCTCCTCACTCATCAGTCCACCACCTGCTCCCTGGATCACCAGCTCTTTGTCACCCCCTGTCATTTTTGGTAGATTACTATGAAACATGAATGTTGTGATTCATGTGCTTTGCCTTTCAGTGAGCAGGGAGAGCAGCAGGAAGTACCTCATTGACATTGATGCCATGTTTCTTCCCATGTACTCTCTGGTTGACCTGCCCCCTCAGCAAACTCCATAGTCAGGATCCTCTTTGGATAGATCAGTAGATCGTTGGAACCTGAGGAGAGAAAGGGACAAGGAAGAGGACCAAAATTGCTTTTTTTTTTTAATATACGTTTCGTTTCTTTTCATTACATTTTTGGCTGTGACGGGTGTCCATCCACTTTTCCACTAGATTTCATTCCCTTCACTTCAAAATACTTTTTTTTTTTTTATGTGAAAAAACACTCACACTAACTGCTCTGGCTCCATGATAAATCATGATTATCAATACCCAGACCAATTGGACCTGTGATGATTTCTCCTGCGAAAGTACTTTGAATCTGTGTTTCTGTATACTGTAGAGGGCCTGTCAGATAAAAGACAGGTCCTTCCCTCACCTCACCTCTGTTCAAAGGCTGACTTCAAACGGTATTAGCTTTATCCTCTCAGAATAAAAAAGTAGTAATTGGGTTAGGGTAAAGGTTAGGGTTAGAGCATTAGTTTTGTTGATTAAGGTTAGGGTAGAAAGTCTCCATCCAGGAAATTATTACGTCTATGTAATATCACCAAAAAGTGACTGAGATCCAACATCTGTGTGTGTGTGTGTGTGTGTGTGTGTGTGTGTGTGTGTGTGTGTGTGTGTGTGTGTGGACAGGTGGTGTGTAATGGATGACAAAGGTGGCCATTCAGGAATGATGACTAGAAAGACTAAAAAACAGGAGGAGGGCCAAAGCATTCACATTTAGATTTATCATGCATTCTAAATTTTCTTTCTGTGTGACTTTTCCATACTTAGCTCTGAATTTAGTCGTTTTTATAGTTTGCAGGGTACTGTTGTTCATTGTGTCTGCATCAATAGGACATACAGTAACTATCGCCGCAGTGAAATCCTTGGCTTATTGAAGCCATTGTATTTAAGATCACATTTCCATTAATCCCAGCATCTTTAAATTGGTTGAAGACTTATGATCGGTTGCAGCCTTACATATAAACATGCTTATTCAAGATGAGTAACTCTGCAGAATAAGTCATTAGTATTAAATCACACAATGAATTAGTTAGATTTGTTCAGTTAGCTCATGACTACATATGCCATATGGAAACTTACTAAAACTATGGCTAACTGATCAAAGAACAAAAGACACCTGAAAAATCTAAGATCATTAAATCCTAAAAGATGGTAAAAAGAAAATGTTTATTTTGTCACATACTGAGCAGGAGCTGAAGCCTGTCAAGCCTTGGAAATAGGATTTTCATTATTATTTTCATTTTAAACTCCACTCAGACCAACTATGTATGTATTGAAAGGCATTGAACAAACCTGTCTTTCATTGACCAGATTAATATATCCATCACATACCTACTTATGAAAAATAAAACTTAAAAAATGCTGATTAAAAAGCAAATTACAGAAAAGAAGACAAAACTAAAAGAAGTTTTGACTCTCTTGAATTGAACACTGAACAAAGAAAGACAGCTGGAAAAGAAGTCTAATTCCACATTCACCAGAGCTAATAAAATTCTCAAACAGACGTATTAAGAAAAAGCACAAGAAATTAAATGATAATGGACACAAAAGTCCACCTCTGTCTAGTAAAATATGATTTGTAGTTCACTGCTAACCCTGCTCACCAAATTCAGGAAGAAATGACAGGCAGTACAGAGAACCTGTCATACCTGATCAAAAAGTCTGACCCCTCCTATTAACTAACTGGTAGTACAATTTTAAATACTTGGGCCTTAAGTTATAACCTTTTGTCTCACATTATTACAGCTCTTTACTAGTATGTGCACATATGGGGCCAACAGGGTAAAAAATAAATCTATTATGAACACTATAGACCTGTTGTTATAAAAGGCCTGGCAGAAAAAAAGGTCTAATTTTAACATAATACTCATGTGTGTACCTTGAGGAAGGGGTAGCCAACATGTTGGCCACCTTCTCGTGTGTCCCTCATTGAGGAAATCAGCTCATGACATGTTCTTCTTGGCCTCTTCCACCAACCACATAGTAGAAGTCTGGGAAGAGCCAATGGACTGCCCTCAGCAATACCTTCAATTACAAAATATCAGAATCAGGACAGGCATGTACATGCACACTCAGCAAGCACTTTACTAAGAACACCATGAAGTCATACTGGTGGGTCCCCTCTTTGCTCTTAGAACAACCTCAGTTCTTTGTGGCATGGATTACACAAAGAAAACCATACCTTTGAAATTCTGGTCCATGCATCATGTTATTTCTGCAAATGTATCAGCTGCACACTGATGCTGACAATCTCCCCCTTCTACCTGACAAAAGGTTTCCTGCACTGGATTCACAAACCAGTCTGAGATAACTCTTGCTTTGTGACATACAGCATTACCAAACTGGGGAAAGAGTCATTAGATGATGGGTAAATTGTGTAAAAAGGGATGCCCATGGTCAGCAATAATTCTCAGATAGCCTATTGACATTCTAACTATGAGCTGATGGGTGTTACGAGACCCAAAGTGTGCCAAGAAAACATTCACCCATCATTACACCACCACCAACAACGGCCTGGTTATTTGACTGCGAGAGGTTGGGTCCAAAATTCAAGTTGAATCAGTTTTATTATTGTCATACAACACAAGATTGGACAACAAAATTACAGATGTAATCCACCAATACTCACAAAAAAACAGTGCATTTTTGAGTTTGCATCTGGAGGAATGTACAGCAGCAACAAACACATTGGTGAATCACTCCACGCAGACACTGTAGTTGACATGTCTCAAACCCAGCATCTGATGGCTTACTGTTCATCCAGCTTGGATGTTTTGGCCTGGGATAACTGATGTAAACACAGGTCTCTCTCCCTAATCCCACCATAGTCCTGGCTGCTCCTGATAGCGTGGAACACGGTCCATCTATCAAGTGCAATAGCTCAATCAGGATGTTGTGATGAGACGGATCTCTGCAGAGATATGGGCACAACCAACATGCTCGTGATTCTTCATTGCTGAGAAGGCCCAAGTCTTAATCTATCCATTTACTTTCCTGCAACCCGAACATCCAGCCAGAGGTGGGCTCTCTTCCTCTCTTTTGCCTTACTTGTGTTAACATTGGTCAGCTGCTCTACCTGGCTGATCCAGAGGGACACAGAGAATAAATGATCAGGTCTAAGCAATGCAATCCCTATTGCTTCCTTTTTTCTGGCAGCTGATGAGTGCATTTCTGTCCACAAGTAATCCCGCAAGCAGTGCGTGCCCCAACAACAAAAAGACCTACCATCTACCATGCTTTGGCAGAAATTTCATTCTTGGCTGACAGGGTAAACCTGACGGTCTTCTGCTGTAGCCGCTCCACTCTGGGTTGGACATGTTGTGCATTCTGGGATACTTTTTTTGCTCGCCACATTTTATGTAAGTGACTCTCTGAGTTACTGTTTGCCTTTCTTTCTTTCCTGCCAGTCTGGCCATTGTCCTCTGACTTCTTTCATCAACAAGGCCTTTCCATCTTTAACTGCTCCTCACTGGATCATTTTTTTTCACCACTCTGACTAAATATCCAAGCTGTAAGTATATAAGAGGATCAACAGTTTCAGAAATACTCAAAACCAGCTGCAGGGACATCAAGCCTGGCATTTGTGATCGAGCTACTTTATAAAAAGTCTGGGAGAGGTAAACAGACATCGCCAGAGACTGCATTAGGGTAAGTAGGGTCACTAAAATTGTGCCAAAACAGTCACATTAACACATCAAAGGAGATGTGTAAAGAAACTCAAAAGGTAACTCAGTGAAAATCTACTGGGAGATTCCTCAGTCTTCCTAAATTAAGATTATGCAATGTATGTAATAACTTGAGGAAACAGTTCAAATATCTGTCATGGATCCACTGCCGTCTGCCATCGATGACCATTTCAGAGTGTCATCCACGCAATGAGACATAATGTTTTCTAATCAACTGGAATGAAATGATTATTCCTCACATTCTGTGTGCTACTCCTTCATTAATAGTGGTATTATACTGCTTTTATCTGACCAACTGATCACTGTTAGTTTGTTTAAAGATTTCTTGATTAATGTGCTAATACATGATTTAAGTCTGTATTCATTTATTGTTTCTTGTAATAAGTAACTTGCCATCAGTTCCATGTCTCGTCTTGTGAAATGTCTTAATTGGAAGCGAACCCTCTGTACCTTTAAAATTAAACAAAACTTTCCTCTTTGATAAAACATAGTTAAGGTTGGCTCAGGCCCGAGCCATCCCTTAGTTATGCTGCTATAGGCTAAACACCTAGATCTCCCATGATGCACTGAGCTTCTCTCCTCTCTCTCTACTCAATATGGATTTACCTCCCATGTTACATATTGCAACTCAATATCTTCCCTTTCCTGTAGTATTGTGCTCTTCCGTCTCTCTCTCCTCTTCTGTCTGGATTTCTGCGGGTATTTCTGCCTCTGGAGCACATAGAGGTCTGATCTGTGATGACAAGTCACCTGCTCTACAACTCCCTCAACACCTGCTGCTGCTATAATTAGAAATTACCTGGTGCTATTAGTTTGTAGTGCTGTTGTGATTAATGCTTTAATTATCAGTACTATCATTACTACTGCTGTATTACTGGCATCACCCTACATCTTATATGGAACCCGTGTTATGCTATATTTCTTCTCTACTTCTTAAACTAAACTAAACACTGCTTTTCAAACTTACCGCTACTCTTTTGCTGCTTGCTGCTCACACATGTGCCTCCTGTTTGAACCAGTGTGTTAAGGTGAAGTATGTTTTGTTGACCAGCGTTCTATTAATGTGAAATTATACTTAACTTTAGACATCTCTCAACTCGATAAGACATCTATACCTTAACTACCAGTGTATTCAGTTTTCTTTTCTTACACTTTTCTTACATAAGTTGTGTTGACCGCTGACAGAGAGAGAGAATAACATGTTTCACTGGTGCTGTTGGGGTCAGTATGTCACAAGTCTGTCTGAAACCTCTGAGCCACAAGTAGTTCTTCACTTATTTCAGGTAGTTTAACAGACATATACTCACCTCATCACTACTATGTCCTTGGACTTTTCTGGACTTTGGGTGTTGGACCTTGACAACACTGTCCTTCCATCATGAAGCACTGCCTTGGACCTGGGCTAGGGAGGCTGTGTACCTGAGGCTTCCTCAAAGGAGACGTAACTCTGACAGCTGCTGGAGAGATAGGGTGAGAAATAAAGAGTGGGAGAGAGCTGAGGATAAATGGGGTATAGATAATGATAAAAGACAGGAGGGAAGGGGACTTGGGAGTGGGAGAGAAAATGTGAACATCAATCTGTTCATCTCCTGAATTTACAAACTATTATTGGATAAATTACAACAAAAAGGATGCTAAACAAATTACACACACACAAGAAGTGTGCATGTCACTATATAGTAAATGTGATTAATTCTCTCCATTTTGCTTTGGCAAAGTAAGGTTGTTGTCATGGTAACACACCACTGAAACAAGGTGGTAACTGATATGCAATGATGCAATCATGACAGCTATTATTAGGCTTATGTTGGAACTGCTGAGCAAAACAAACTAGAACTGAGGACAAGAGGTCGTGGTGTGACCAGATACCAGAAGGGGACAACCAGAGGTCACAACCAGACAATGATGGATGGAGAGATGAATTTTAACTGACACTACTGAGAGTTCTCAAAGTGGCTTTATTCATAACTGTAGAGGAAAACAGGCCTTTATCTCAGACAGGTGTATATTAGAGAGAGAACTACTGAAAAGGCTTTTAATGACTTGTTGAAAAAATGGAACAATGGAAACTATTGAAATAATTATTGAATAAAACAATATTTCATGTTAAAGAGAACTTGTTCTCAGCTGAGTGATAGTATGACATGACTCTGGCTTAAAAGCTGTGGAAATAGACAGTATATTGTACTGAATTTACCATATCATTGTGAGGGCCTCAGCCCACTCAAAATGAAGGATGACACTAAATGGCTCATTTGTGTCACAGACAAAAGGAACCATTGAACTCAGTCTCCAGGGTCCATCACCTTTTCACACCAACTTCAGTTACCATTGTTACACTGTATGGCCTAGGACCCATGATGTCCTGAGCCAACAAAAATCCTGATGCTCCTTCTTCTCTTTCTTTTTCTTCTACCTGTTCAAGACAGCAGTGAGCTGATCCTCTCCTCATCACTTTACAAGGACAGAACAAAGCTCTCACAAGCATTCACATGAGGCCTGCCTGAATCAAGTACTGCATTTGTCAAAAACTTGGTAGTGACACAGGTGCCTGCCTAAAATTACAATAGTAACAAGTAATTAAACATGGGTATGACATAAAGTCTGCCATTACGATTTACAGTCATATTCCCTGCTCTTTGTTGTTATTTCTGTTTATTTTTTAAATGTAGACTTATGAAAAAAGTTTGTTTGTGTTATAACGAGAAGAAATATTTTGTCTGCTATAAAAGGTGAGATTTAAAGAGTTAACAACCAAAATGTCTTATTTAGGGATGGAACTTTTTTCAGTGTGACCTCTGTTGAATGCAATCTTGATAGGCAGTCAGACTGTAGTGAACCAATTCTGGTGACAGAGGAGAAGGTTAGGCAGTTTGAAGATCATTAAGCTGAGAGAGGCAGAGGAGCTGTGTTGATTTGTCCAGTACTTATAAATACCATTAAGAATGCCTTTTACAGTACCCTAGACACCAGTTAAATGTTAAGTATAGCAATACTCTTTATTTTTTCTTAATGTCAACCGTCCAATATTGAGAGTCAAACCAAGACCCGAATGTCTGCAACCAACTCTTGTGCCAAAAGCCTGATGTGTCTGTCACTGAGCCTCAGTGTTGTTAGAAACTATTGAAAGCTTACATCAGTGAGCCAAACCATTGCACTGGGTGACATGTTCCTTCATTACCACAAACACACACACATTATAATTTATTTTGAGTGGTCCCACATGCACTGTTATGCTGCCGGAATATTCACAAGAACATCTAATGGATTCATCTGCTGCTAAATAATTTGAACAAATGCACTAATTTCTGCTGTTTAGTAACATTTGATAGAAACTTCCGGCAAACAGCTGTTTTAGTCAGCTTCTCTCTTTTAATATACTTGCCAGGTCATTTTTTTAATATTTGAATCCTGAGTGAAATAAAAGAGCTTAGAACTTAGAGCCACAGACAGGATAGGAAGGTCAGAAGTATTGAAAAACAGACTAACATATTGTTGGTTTGGATCTTTTCATGGGATCTGCTGACAGTAACTAAATTATACATTACTGCCAGCTTTGTATTTAAACAAACCAAGCATCTACAGCATCAGTTCTCTGAACTCTTCTATGTGACTATAGAGACAACTTCTTCCAAATCCTCTTTCCATCTTTACATCACTTAATGTCATGTTGCTAGCCAAACATTACAACTTTAGCTAGTACCATCAGACTGTATATCATAGGAACAATTACAGCACTTCACTATGACAATAAAAGTAGCTTAATTCTTTCTTTAATAAGTGGGTGTAGAATGTTAGAATGAATGCTCCTGTGTCTTCTTTCTTATTCCTAACAGGGTCTTCCTAGGAAACACTGTCACAATCACAATAAAATCTGCAGATGGTAACAGTGTGCTTAATTCAGGAGGACAGAAGTAATTACAGGAAGACGAACTGATGAGTTCCTTTTGTGCTATAAAATGTTGCTTGAACAAAATATTAACAAAAGAAGAAATGGTAATTGACTTTGGAGCCAGCAAACAAACTCATGACTTGAAGAGTGTTTGGAAGTGAGATGAACAATATCAGTGCAAACAGTGGGAGTCGAGAAAGACTGCGGGCACCAATCATAAGGACCATGCACTATTTTGAATAACTTGTTTAATAACGGCCGTTGAGATAGTGACCGTGTACACAGTAGAGCATATTAATCATAATCTGAATATACGAGACAGGCTCAGGGTTTGATGGAAGCTACTGCTACCTTTTATATACTCTGTCCCCCACAAATCTGTATCACAGCTTAACATTTATCACCTGTGTTGCCCTTTGAGCAGAGGTAGTCCTCATTAGCTTCCACTGTCCTCTACTGGGCCACAGACACACTACCCACTAAATACTGTGTGGGTTTAAATATTAAAGAAAGCTTCCCAAGGGACCTGGAGTCATTAGAACAGACTGTGTATGGTCTGGAACTGCACACCACCCTGAGGCTGTCCTGCCTCATGGATACAAACCTATTAACTCTCGGCAGAAAAAAGGCAGCGTGCAGCATAAAGAAGAACACACCGCTTCTGCTTAGGCCCACACACCATCAATTTTATACTTGATAATTGGTTGTTCTCAACAAATATAACGTATTGGGGCTTTCAGCAGGTCAAACTCTGCTTATAGGAGATATCCCTGGCTCTTGATGAACCACTGTTGCCACTCCCAGAGATACCAGGAAAACACCAGTGAGGATGTGAACTGCACCACACCAAAACAATCGTGCAAGGGTAACTTGTCTGTTGATGTTTTCGATGGCGTAACAATCTGGGACTCTTGCCCTTGCTAAAACAAGATCACTCTGCTGATGAAGAAAAGCGGGTCAAAACCAGAAGAAGCCCAGAAATGCCTACATCACCCCCAACCTCATACATGGATGCCCATTGTGTAGGTTCAGCCCTGCAGCTGCTGGCGCATCAAACCTCTTCCTCCCAGGCCAGACCAGGCACTCACCAAAAGATATCCTCACGTCAAACTACTTAACATGCCGGGGTCCGGGCTCCTGGGTTTCAGGATGTCAGATGGATCTTATTTTCGACTTCACACACCAGAGTCAAAGATTGAAGGTCTTTTTTCGAAATCAAATCAAAGAAAATTAAAAGAAAAGCAGGATACCACTCATTATTTATTTTTGCTGGGTTAACCACAGAATGATTTCGCCATATGTCATATGAGCTACAGTGTTCTTTGGTCATTTTGTTTAATGATTGAGCACTCACAAATAATCACTTTATCATTTGGAGGTTTTTTGAGTTTACCTTCATACCACAGAAGGGGTTGTCCTTACTCCAGTTTGTGGCCAAAGCATCAATCTAAAATGGTAATGTAATTAATATTGTTGCTCAATTTGTGTCTTTGGGGTTATAGGCTGTGCAAATGACCATCAAGTATTTGCCTTGAGAAAGACACCAGTTTATCTGCTTGTATCTATATTTACATAATTCAGACCTCTGTGAATTTTCAGCCACAAGAAATGTAAATGTAATCAATTTCTGAAGCTTGAAAGCTTGTCAGGTAGAACTGTTACTTAAACTCTCTAACATAATATGGATGAACACTAAAGACAGGGCAGTCATATCACAATAAATCATTACAACTGCAGTAAGCTACTCTTTCTCATTACCACAGTATAACTTTTAGCATTCTTAGCTTGTGTTGGGTTTGAAAGCTGGGAGAAAGACTGTCTATTTTCCTTCATACTTCAAACTGTGCCGTGAAATTCCCTGTTGTTTGCACCTAGTAGAAACATAAGGCAGCCTAAATTTGAACATGATGTTGGCCCATCAGGTGAGACTGAACATGAGCCCTGTAAACCTTTGGATCATAAATTATGCAAGCAGCTTGGGATCTATGGAGACAGTTATTCTTGATACCAAAATCCATACTCATCGAGATAGAAATTCTGCACACCAGTGTCCTCTATGATGATGGGCATCAGTAGGATCTGACACACACAGAGGGCTTTCATGGGTTAAGGAAGCGTGTAATTTCTCAGATGGGTCATCACTTTAAGTAGCAGTGAGAATCTGAAATCACTGAAATTTGACATTAGCAATTTTCGACATTTTGGGTCGTTTTTGGTCTAATTAAAAAAAGTTGGCACTAATAATTCAACCCCTTATTTGCAGTGTTTGCAGTTCCAGTTGTGTCAACAGTGCCTGGCCTGTAGCCTCTGGTTTTCAAGCCACCCACGGGTGGTAGGTTACTATTTTATGATAATCTCAGCTGTGCAGTTAATAAACATGGTAATGTGTACATGTGGGACCTGCTCCCAGAAGGGGAGACCGTGACTTATCCCGATTCCCTCACGTGAGTTATGGCACAATGATGGCCTGAGGCATCACAGTTGGTGGCGCACACCTAGCGTCGAGGCGGGTGGCCATTTTGGATGCTGGCGGCTGGCAGCAGCCCCAGCTGGATGAAAACACATAAATCATTACAACAGCGATGATAGAAATGAGAGATTACTTTACTGAGGAGAGGAAATCAGAGTCTCAAAGTCTCAGCTCAAGGCCTCAACATCTGTCGCTGTGTTTTACTGTAAGGCTCAGGATTCACAGTAATGAGGAGAAATCCGTGTATATGCACACAGTGGCAAATCTCAAACTGTTTCTGGTACACTCAACTGCACAGCTAGGAACTGGGCCTTTAGTTGAAACAGGCTTTAACACAAGAGACCCATAGGGTGTGAGGACTGTTTTTCAGACGAGTTATGATCTATCTCGGGACTGATATATCGGACAAACAACCATTCACCACGCATTTCACACCTACAGGCAATTTAAGGTCACCATCTGTTAATTTAACTTGCATTTGATTATGGGAAGAAGCCAGCATACTGCTTTGAGCACAGGAGAACATACAAAGTCCACACAGAAACCCCAAGCGGAACATCCTGTTTTAATTTGCTTTTGATGCAAACTCAAAGTTGTACTCCTGCAGTTCTCGGTTCTCTGCTCCGTCCAGAAATGTGGTTTTCATCCAATAATTATTTCCAAGGGCTTCCATTTTGCAACGCTACTGTCAATTAAACTCCAATTCCTGCACAAATGTTTCATATAGAGTTATGATGGGATTAGTGCTTTGGTGATGTCAGTGCAGGCCTTATTATATGTGTCTTTAGGTATCTTGTGCTCTATAAGTAAAAATGTATGATGATGATTGTTGTTGTATGAACAAAATAGCCAAATGATTTCTATTTGTGTTAACTGTAACATTGTTGTTATTTTTATTTGTATTTTCTTTTTTAAACTTGCAAGATTTTTTCTAATTTACTACTTATGACATGTCATTGGCACAAAGATAGCTTGATGACATGTTAAAATCTGAAGTACCAGCTGATGTTGTTGCCTATTCATCAGATCCTTCAGATACTCAACCATCCGGTTATAAATATAAATAACCTTCAATAACATAAACAATGTAAATAGCTCTCAGTTTGGCTTTGAGATTTACTGCCACTTCCTGAATCTCGATGTCCTCGAACACTTTCGTGCCACACTGTCTTGACAAAATAAGTACCATAGTGCACTCATGTTTTCTTTTGTTATGCCTCATCACCAACTAAGTGTAATATTCAGCAGTAGATTCTGTTTGGTAAAAACATATTGCACATACTGGCTATAGAAAATGACAGCCAGAACTAAAAGCGAGGCTATCCAAATCCATGCACAGTGGGAATGCATATGTCACCACAAATGGTGCTGAAAACGGCTTGGTACCACACACTACTCCCTGCTCCCTACTTGTACAACAGAATCAACAGATATGAGAATGCATACCGTTAAAAAGGCATGTGTAGTCGAGCGAGTGATGCTGAGGCTGCTTCCCAACTCCAGTGCTGCCTGGCACTGCTCATCAATGTCACTTCTTCTCCTGCACCACTCCAAAAAGGGAGGAGGGCTGATTCATCCTGTAGCCCTCTTTGGTGACAGAGGAGCTATATTGCCCGTCTTTTCAGGGATAATGATGTCCCACAGATACAGGAAGAAGTCATTGAATGCACACCTTCATTTAAAAAGCTATGAATAGAAAAAGAAGAAAATTCTAACACTAGCTTTGAATTGCAGAGCAGTTTGAGTTGACTGTGATTGCAGTTTATATTCATCTTATTAGTGCATTCCATGGTTTATAATTGTTTTCCTGGATATATGGAAAAATAATTTAGCAAAATTTATGCTTTCCATTAGTACCTAACCTTTTTCCCAAGGAATTTCACTGTGTTTTCTATCTTTATAATGATTGTGAATGACCCTCAGTTACACTGTAGCCAGAACTTGTCTGGATAATACTGAATACTGCTTGCTGGTCAAATACCTATTTGTTGTAGGACTTTCTTTGGAATAGTCGACCGTCATACTTAAACTGCTGTTCTTTCTTAGGCTAAAGTTAATATTTCATATTTGTATCATCATCAGCAAATCCCATGAAAAGATGCAAACAAACAATGAACTGATGTTATTAAAAAGTATTGGTTTGAGTCTTTTTCATGGGATTTGTTGATTATCTTGAATACTAGTGCTGCCTTTCATTTATGACAGTGTTACATGTGAGTGAATGAAGCAGTGTGATGATAACTTTTCTTGTTGATTGCTGGTTGTGTTGGAAAATGAGAGTAACGTTTAAACGCAGCTGGCAAAGGCTCAAATCAACACTGGTTATAATTTAAAGTACATTTTGTACATTTATATATTCAGAAACACACCACCTCTTTGTCTTTGATTTTCTAGAGCAGCTTTTTTTCTCTATAGTATGAAAATGTGCCTATTAGATGGCCGAGAATCCAAGGAGGCTGCTGGCAGACAGAACAGCTGAGCATTCAACAATTAGACCCTCAAAGACTGTGATTACATATTCATAGTGTACACTGAGCTAAATGCAATGAGAGATTTAAAGTGACACTGACATGACACAGTCAGTAAAAAGTAGCACAACAGTCTAACTCCTGCCATGACTGTGTTATATTTTACACGAGCTATTCTACAGTATAAGGGAAATTTCTTATACACTAAAGGAGTTTATCCTACTTGGGTACACTTTGGTCTTTCTTTCAAAGAGGTCTGAGCAGGCGTTGTACTATTTGGTAATGTGATAATTTGTTAGATACACAGACTAGCAGTGAATCAGTAATGTAAAAGATGATTTAATTATTAAAAACACAATTCTCAAATGTCTCAAGCCTCAAGTTCTTGAATCTTGAATAATCAATGATGATTACAGTTAATCTACATTCCTTTGATACTATGGAAATACACCATGTAGCTAGTACAACAGTGATTCTGTTGAAAAGATGCTTTGAAAGGACTGCATTCAGTTTGCTGACTTGCAACATAAGGAGTATGATAATGTCCATAAATTGTAGATGTGTAACTTTATGAAAGTTACTGTATTGACACTGATTAAAAAAAATCACATATTTTCTTAATGAAGATCTTTGAAGCCAAAGTGTAGTACACGAAAGCCTATTGACCAGTCTATGATACACTGCACTAATCATTGAGCCTTTCTGCTGGAAAAACACCTCCTGGGAATTATTTATGTCCCATGTATGTTCTTTGTTTACAGTGCTTCAAATGAGACCCGGGAGGAAAAAGGTACATCACTGAGAAGAAAGTAGAAAACTACTCTGGTGTTTTGTAGCTTAAGTAGTTATTCAGTCTTTTCTGTTTGGAAATGTATTCAGCCTTAGTTGTGATCATGAGAAAACATTTAGAAGGTCATTATGATATGTTTTTTTGCAATCTATACACTTCCTGTTTGGATCAGTATTTTCCTGTATATGCCTCTTCAGTTACACACAGATAGACATTCATTCTTGTGCCATCATATAAAGAAAAATATTACCTGGAACAATATCTCTATATCAAAATTGATGACTTTTCACACAATAATGTCGCCTAGATATTTCATGGACAACTTTCTTGGTATAGCCTGCCTGACAAAACACTTCATCTCATGGTGTATTTTAGCCTATCATCCTACCGTTGTTGCATACCGGGCTCAGGTTCTGTGTGATCATAAACATTTATGAACATGTGAAACAACATGTTCATTCTTCCTTAGTTGTTAATTGTAATGTACTCAACTGAATATACTAAAGCCATTTTTCTTTAACACAAAAAGACACACACACACACAGACAACACTGGAAGTATGTGGTAGATGGAGAAGACCAATGTACTGCTCTGTAGCCAACAGAACAATTGCCTTGCCTCAGCAGGCTCTAAAAAGGCTATCATAACAACTAGTTTGAGAGCAAACTCTACTCTGTACTAACAGCAGCATTAACGGCTACATCAAGGTATGGCTTGGTTATGAAATGAAATGAGGACAGATATCAGACATATCCACTTCCTTTATCTACTTGCACCTGCTTTACCAAAGCAGGGACGACTTGTCTCTCACCTTCAGAGTGAGAGTGAGTCTACCATAAACCAACTCATGAACCCAAAGATATACAAGATGATTTACATAAACGTAAATGAAAGATATGTATGTTTGTCTTACTATGCATGAATCATCCATGAGTGCTTGACATTTACTTTGATTATTCATTTGATAATCTTAATTTAACAGCTTTACATGATTAAAAATATTTATTTTTCTTTGCAGACTTCTAAATGTATTTATATCATATCAGTTTTCTCCACATAAATATTTATTATATTAATTTATGAAATGAAGCCAAATTTCATTAATGAATCCATGTTAAACAATGAGTTACACAAACAGCTGTAGAGATTTTTCCTCAGTAAATACCAGAGAAATTAAATAAACTGTTCATATCGAAAAGAAGTAAAACTGAAGGTCTGTCGACTGCAAGCACTAAAAAGGCCTACAGACACAAAAAAGATTACTCAGGTTGCAGCGCATTTGAAGCTGAGGAGCTCTTCTTCAGGCAACATCCAATAATGATGTTTAAGACCACAGCTTAGAGACAGGAGACTTGGATTTGATGTGTTGGAATGCCTGCTACTGACTAAATGAGATTATAAGCGATAAATGAGAAGTACTGAATTAAGGTCTCGTCTACTTGAATATACAGTCTCAGCCTGCCCGACCCCAATCCCAGTCCCATCCAATCGTGGGAAGGGTCTGCTGCATATCAAGGGGCAAAAATGGAATCACCATTGGGATGGTCCTGCCCAGTTCAACAGGCACATCTACAGGGAGCAGTGCTGGACACACAGATGGGGCCTGTCTCTTTTTCCCTCCAGTTTCTGTGGCACTCTACCCCCAGCAGGCCTACCAGATGCTGAATGTGTAGAACAATGAAAGTAAAATATTTCATGAAAATCTATTATATTTAGTACAACGGTAACAAACAGAGATTCATTTGAATAATAGATTTGATAATCACTTTAATTTTGACAAATCACTTTTAATTTGAGGTAAAGACTACCTTGAATCTGGTTTGTATCCACCTGAACTAATAACAGAATCCAACATATAAACAGTAGGAAGATCAGTCTATTTGAACTTGCCTCTTGAGGTCCTCTCTGATGACCTGCGGATCTCGTCCATGCTGCTCTGAGGGGAGCTCGGCTGTGGGCACCTTTAGTGTGGATGTATACTCCTCAGGCAGCAAATAGTCCAGAGCATAAGGTGCTGGCCACCTTAATGAAAGTGCCGCAGTTGGCTGGCACAATCTAGAAGGCGCTCGCAGACCGCTGATGGACCTACCACAGTTGATGGAGCAGAGAAAAATAATGACATTAAGTCAGAAACAGGATAAAAGTCTTAAAGTCTGCCAGGAAAGAATTTAGAATTGATTGAAATCAAAATGGCTTCTTCCTTATTGCAGTGCAACAGAGTTCTGACATTCGACACATGAGGACCATCCTGTTTAGATACTTGAATATTCCTCAAGTCTCCGGCTGCAATCTGCTGACTGATGACATAGCTCTTGCAGAAAAAGGCGGCAACTGTCATTTGTCGACCAGCGGAAAATAATTTAACTTCAATTACTACTTTAATAGTGGTTCTTACATAGTATTTGTGAAATTAAAGAAAAGTTTGGTAATGAGATCACTCGACGGTGAAAGTACGAACAAAGCTAAAAGCAAATAATAAAGCTGTGGGTGTAGAAGAACTCTTGAATGGGGTCCTTAACGAACTAGATTTGTGAATATGTTGCATTATCTGTTTCAAACAACTTCAGATAATATTCCATCAGTGTGGAATAAATCATAATAAAGTTATCTGTAAAAATACTAAATAGTGATCCTGAGTTCTTCAATCACAGGCGAGTAGTTTGATCTGTAAAAGTATATAGATTATATTCAAGTGTATAATAACAGACTTAATCATTACTTAGAGAATATTGCAGAATTGTTTGGGTAAAACAGCAAGTATTGACCTGTGTTATAATGTATCCTCTGTGGTGAGAGCCAAGACTATGAAGACAAACAAGATCTGCTTGTTTTGCTGAAAAAGCCTTTAATTGGGTTAACAGGACTTTTGAGTAAAAATCAACTAAGTCTTAGTATTGATTGTATTTGATACCCATTAAATTCTTGCTAGAGATGAATGAATAAAATGAATTTTCACCACGACATTGTTTCAATCTTTAAAACTTCAGTGATATGCTCAAAATCAAGTTTTGTGAGACTTCATCACTTAGAGTTGGACACAAAATCCTTGGTGCTCAAAGGAACCTCAATGCCGCAGAAGGTTTTGTAGCCTTCCCCAGATCTGTGCCTTCTTTCCTTCTTCCTCATGGTTTGATTTTATTCTAATCGCATTGTCCAGGTGTGTGCCGCCAGATCATGTCCAGTCAACTAAATTTACGGTGAACTTCAATCAAGGTGTAGAAACATCTCAAAGATGAACAACGAAACTGGAGGCATCTACTTTCATTTCACAGCAAAAGAGCCTAAAAAACTTGTCAAGATATTTCAGTTTTTCCATTTAGTAAATTGTCTGAATACTTTCTGAATGCACTGTACAATCAAAACTACTATACAGAGACCAAACATTAGATTAAACTTCCAGAGAATGCAAAGATTTTGTAATACAAGGCCATATGTAGAAATCTAAATGAAAGTGGGCATTGGGAACTTTTCGTGCATTATCAAATAGAGAAGACTACGTGTGGTGTTTGTGCACATGTGAGTGTGGATGTGTTGTGGACTTGTCCCGCCTGTCCTATTTGAACCAGCTGGAAGTGATAATGCTTACAGAGGCTCCTCTCCTGAGACCAGCGCAAATAAAAAGCAGTGAAATTGGCTCCCTTAGCCTCTGTAACCCCACTACACCATGAATATGTCAACACACACACCCACACACACAAGGCATGTCCCACAGGACAGTTTGACTTCATAGTGTCATCTGGGGAATGAAGACCAGGCAATGACAGAGAGACAAGTCGCCAGGAAGCTGAAGCCAGATGAGCGCTTTCTGCATTAGATGCGGTAAGACACTGTTTATAAAAACAATCATTAAGCTATCAGGCCACCTACTCTGTATCCTGACCATACCAGACAAAATTAGCTTTTACTGACATGTGTAAATTGGTAGAATCATTAATGTGGTTTATCACACACAAAGGAGACGATTATTTACACAGGTTATACAAAAAGATTGTTGGGTTAAATCTTAAATTCCTGCAACTTTCAGGAAAAATGACTTTATAACTCAAAACCAAAACAACAAATTCATTTATCTTAACAAAATACTCTTTATTCCTTCAGTTCTTTACATTCTGTTATTTGATAGCAGATTAATTTTCAAATATTTTTTTTTTAGCAATTAGGGAAAATATTTTATTTCGCTATTATCATCTCTACATGGATGATACAACAGTATTATAATACTGTGATATCTGTTTTACCACACAGATTATTATAAACAACTTTTTAATCCTGATGAAATTTAATAATTAATAAAAACTTAGTATAAAATGCAAAACTTATGAACATGAGGGCTGTGACCACCAACTGTTCTGTCAGTAAGTAATGATAACACTGTAAAATCAAAGGTAAACAATTATTGTTTATAATCACTATTATTATTACACAGCAGTATTATGAGTAATTCTCCTGCAATTTTAACATTACTGTTTGACTGTTGTTCACACTGTTATCTATTAATATGGTATCAAACTCTTCCAGGAAAAAAAAAAGTAAAATGTGAGGCATTTCTTTGGGCTTTTTAACTCCTCTGTCTTGCAGATGAGCGGCATGTTGTTAAGTTCAAATTTTCAAAATAAATCGACAACAAAACATATCCATATCCAAATCAATAAATGTTTCTCAGTCATCAACGGATCACTGATTTTGATTCAACAACAACCTCTGCCTTCAGGCAGTCACATCACCTGAAATGTGTCAGATCTATTTCTGGCAGAATGGAGAAGCTGATTAGGTCTGATCAGAGATAATCTGGCATCAGTTTGCCCACGGCTTGTAGCCTACTCATCAAATTCATCATCACTGCTCTCTCTCTCTTCCAGTAATCAGTATGCTTTATCCGATGGGCCGGGCTCACAGCTTGAAAATGACATCACCATGGCAATGCTGCTCACTGACAGCCTGAGGGAGCTGCTCTGGGATAGGCTGATGCATGCCACCACCATCTCCACTACGGCATCAATCAAGGGCCGTTAGCGAATTAGACACATGGGCTAATTTGTGGTACATCACAGAGACACAGGAGCTCAGTGCAGAATGCCTCTGGGTGTCTCTCCACTCATCCTCTCCACACATTTGGCAAGGACAGTAAATAAAAGGCCGGAGGTTTGCGTGTGTGTGTGTGTTTGTGTGTGCAAGGGTGCGTGCTTTGGAGGGTGGGATGTAATGGATGAGAGAGGGTGAAAGAACGAGGGATTGAAGGCTAGAAAGACAGGAGACAGATGGATAAAGCAAGGAGGAAGGTGAAAGGAGAAGAGAATGGGAGGTAAGGAGTAACGAAGGAAGGAAGAAAAGATGGGAAGGAGGGCAAGAAGGAACCTTGAAATGCTGTTATTACAGTAATATGACTAAATTGCCTTTTCAGCTGCAGTAGTTTCAGTTACTTTTCATGCTAAAACAACAGCTTGTAGAACTACAGAGTTACTGAGCATAAACTATGCCGGCACTTCAACAGCAAGGCTTAATCAGATGTGCTGGCTTCCATTTAGGAATTGGAGTCTTTAGGGTCTCATGACAGAGTTTGATTTCAATTACTGTTGTTAGAAACTGATCCTTCTTACAATTCAAATAAAGGAAAAAGGAGCATTGTTTTCAATCTCCTCAGATGTTTCACATTATTGGGGAAAAGCAACTTTCAGTTGTCTAGTTTATTAATGTATATGTATTGATTTCAATGCAAAAGGCTGATAACAGCAACAAACATACTATTTTGTCTTAACACATAGCAGATTGGTTGAAGACTAATGGTTGGACTGCAATCAAACATGGCAGACAAATGAATAAAGTATGTCTTGCATTTATACAATACAAAAATCATCATCAATGACACAAAAGAAAATCTGTTTGGGTAAAGATCAGCATTCATATTCAGCTACAAGCTTTGTGACAAAGTCCAGTTTAATTTCTGTGGTGAGCCAACTGGTGTTAACACTCCACATTATGACCTGAAGGTCCTTTGAAATCAGAAATGATCATGATCAGTTGTAAAACTTGTAAATAGCTAGAAATGAATATTCCACTTTTTCCAGAATTGTCAATTATCACTAAGTTAGCTGCATGAGAACTCCCCCAGGAATACTGCACTGAGCAAGCAGCATGAGCCAGCCTTCATTTTCTGAATTACAAAATGAAACAGAACTGTCATTGATACTAACTGGTCTTGATAGTCACTATCTCTGAATAAATAACAGAGGTAACACGTTACCAGTCTGCCACCTCCAGGAGAATATTTGAATAAGCGGCAAACACAAGTTGTTCTGGAATTGTTCTGGTGTGTGTGTGCAAACCTCAGTTTAGAAACCTATTATTAATAATGTACAAAAATGATTTTTGAAATCTGTGGATGGATTCAGAATTGTTGATCATTCAGGTTAATTCTACCCTCTTTTATAAATGGTCATATGATTCTCAGATGTATTTAAGCAGTTTGATGAAAACGGCAAAAGAGCAGCGATCAGTTTTGCATAGCTGGTCTTTAGTTTTCTAATAAAGAAAGTGTAAAAAACATTGTTGTTCTACTGATAGATGGAGGAAACCTTGAGAATATGCAGAAGAAGAGATGCTGAGGTTCCAGAGACACTGTTACTGCCATTGATAGAACACTGACTCATGTTAACCAATGTTTAAATCAGAGTGGCATACATCATCAGTGGGTCAGAATCAGATTCATTTTATTGATCTCTGCATGCAAACTGCTTTGTTGCTCAACACACAGTTAGGAAAGAGGAAATAAAAAGTACAGAGATAAAGACAACAATAGTACCGTAATTTCCGGACTATAAGCGCTACTTTTTTCACCGCTTTGAACGGCTTAAACAATGATGCGGCTAATTTATAGATTTTCACAGACTAGCGAGCTTCATGCCTGCAACGCTTGAGCGAAAAACATTTGAACACCTCTGCGACATAGACAAGTCTTGGCCTGTATATGTACTTTTTTTCTTTTTTAAATTTAGTGGGTGCGGCTTATATTCAGGTGCGCTCAATAGTCCGGAAATTACGGTAATAATAATGAAAAGTGAAAAGAAAAATGTACAGATGCAAATGTACAAAAAGTGTGCAGTGTCACCTGATTGAAGTCCCCACAGGTCATGAGGAGGGCACTTGGTTGCAGAGTCTGGAGTCTCACAGCAACACAGTAATATGACCAGGGTGGCACCATCATTTGAAAGCAGCAAACCCGTTGTTGCTTTCTCTTTCCCTCTGAAACTGTTCTGTCTGAGGCCATCAATGGTACTGATGACATCAGATTATCTTCATGGAACACACACATAACACAAACCACAAGTCTCAATTCTTCTAGGGACACTAGTTTGTCCATCTCATTTGTCCGGCAATCTCCGTTGCCCATGATGACAGAGGAGACTGGGCTTAAATCTCCTCTTCTCCATCGAGGAGAAGTCTCTGTTGTCGAATCCAGCTCTCATCCCTCGTCTCTTACGTTCCTCTTCTGCATCCTCTCTGTGCCTTACTTGATTTCCTGCAAGGATGTCTGTGTCCTGGTCAGTCAGACCCACCAAGCTCCAGTTTAAATCGTTACTCAATGTCAAGAGTATGACAAAAGAAGCTAAAAGTTGGAACATGTCTGAAAACAAGCAGGAACAACTACATCCAGCTGCCAGGCACACCTGGGCGCACTTAGAAAAAAATTGAACTAAAGTAACTAGGTTACTCAAATGAATCAGATTGAGCAGATAATGCACTTACATAGGTCTACTGTAGTAACCTGGTTACTGTGAATCTTCATATATGCAGCAAGGTCAGTTATTAATTTCTCCTCTATTCCCAACTTATTTTGGAAGAATGGCTCTCTGATTTTAGTTGTATAGTAACGAAGACAATGTTTTATTACTTATTTAGATTTCTAAAGGCTATTTTGTGTTTTGCTTCAGTTTTGGGTGGACTTCCTTGAATACAATGCATCACTCCGTAGTGACATCCCCTTTTATACAACCACTCCACTCTGCTACTTTCCCTGTCTGCAGTCTTTTGACATGTATACGCTTCAATTAGTAACTCAGTTGTCAGTATACATGGCAGAGAAATTACATAGAAGAATTTGTGGCTGCGATGGCATAAGTCACCAAAGTTAATGATGGAGACAACAAGCCTTCATTGCCTCCATGATAGCTATCATTGATAGTGGGGCTGACCCGTGTTGCACGGAAAAGGACATTATTATTATATTATGTCATGTTTCCTGACTATCGATCAGAGCTGGAGCAGATAAATACCTATGACTAATGCGGTCATTTGACCTCGGAATGAATGCTGATTGTACCCTTTACCATTACATACACAAAGGCAGATGTTAGTGAATAAAACAACTAAGTGAAAATGCCAGAATTTGAAAAAGCTTTTACACTTGGCTAAGAAGGAAAAGTCGGTGTGTATAGACAAAAGCAAATGTGACTGGCGTCTTGGAAAGACACCCAGTAAATCCTGGTGTACATGAGCATGTGACCTAGCGTTTACGTTCACTGAGCTCCACTCCACTAAAGAAAGCGAAAAAGCAGCAAATGAAAACAGGTGTGGAGAAATGACTAGCCATTCCTTAAATGAATACACGAAACAAATGTGCCATTTTCATCATGTTTTTGACAGCTTTCCAGTGTTTGAGTTTGACTGGAGCTCTTTGAAATGTGTCATTGCTGTATCCCTCTTTTTCTGCAATGGTTGATTACCTGGCCCAACTGTTTATCTTGATGAACCAAGTCTACAAATATTCCAGAGGCGGATGGAAATTTTGGAAACCCACCCTATTAACAGTTTTAACAGTATTGTTCGTAGACTCATGCTGCTGCCTCACCCGCCTGAATCATTCAATGGCAGACAGTCACTGGTAAATCAACTCTTTCTGGCAACGGTGCCTTGTGCCTGATCATATGTATAGAATTCTCTAGAGCAGTTTACCTTGTTGTTTAATGAGTCAACGAATAACTATTCTAATTTAATATGGGGTCAATCATTAAGCAACTAACAATGAAATATAAAGAGAGTCACATTCCTGGTAGATTATTTTATAATATGAACACAGTGCAAAGTGTTGTGCTGTCATCTTGATAACTTTATAGAGCTGGCTTTTCGCACACCCCAACAACAGAGTCACTTGTGATTTTTAACATGTAACATTTTCGGTCTATAGGACAGTCTTGTTCGTTTGTATTATGTTTGTATAATTAGAATAATGAGCAGTGCAGTGCAGCCTCTCTGGAGCTTACAGTTTTAAGGCCTTTTTCACATACAGCGCAACACGAATATAGAACGCGAAAATATGTGAAAAGCGTTGACCAATTTAGCATAACATTAGAATTTACACTGAGCAGCGTGATCATGCGAGCATTCGCTAAACCTAATGCGACAATGGAGTCGTCAGGTGAGGATGAGCTGGTGCTTGCTCTTTTATATGATAAACGGGAAAATAATAAGAAGAAAACTTTGGGTACACCTGTTTCTGAGAATGAGGCAAGAGGCACTTGAGGGTTTCATTCTGCTTAGTGAGTTAAAACTCTACCACGGCCACTTTCTGACCTATTTTAGGATGTCCGTTGGTCATTTGAGGAGTTGTTGGAGTTGTTTTCATTACGAGCTCCTCTTCTGTTTTCATCAAACATTGTCTTTAAAATTGTTGTCTTTATAATATTTGTTGCCCTTGTCAAAATGGTGTTCGATATAGACACAAAAGTAAATCAGTCTCTGCCATCTTCCGTCAGCTATCGACTGTCAGCTGCTAATTAATGATGTTTCAGGCGCTACACTCTAGATTGGTTGAGCGATTTTTACACCACAGATGAGCGTTAAGAATCGTTGGAAAAAATCAACCCGAAAAATGAACGTTGCTTTTTTCCGCACGTAATTTGTGTTTGGTGGCAGTGTTCATTTATGGGACAGTAAATAATAAATTCACTGTCATAGGACACTTGGTGTGTTTGAGGTCTTCTATTCTAAAAAGGCTAAAATTTTAATGAACTTGCAATGTTTTTAATAATTATCAGCAGCTTCAATCCATAAACATCCTTCTCAGTTTTGCAAAAGAACTGTTGTTTAATGAGGACTGTTTTAAAGTGGTGCTTGGCTTCTTGTTCTTTTTGTTTCTCTGTAACTCTCTCTTTACGTATGTAATTAAAGCATTGGCCCAGAGGCCAATTCCCCGTAGTGCAGGTCGGTGGACAGCCTTCCGATGCCATTAAGCACAGATGGCAAATTGATTTCTAGGAATGACTCCTCCTCTCCCTTTGTGTGCTCTGATTGTGTGCAAGTGTTGCAGGGAGAAGCAGAGCCATGAAGCCAGCAGATTCCACACAATGGTTAAATCAATTCCACAAAGATTCTTGCTGTAGATAGACAGACAGACAGACAAGTTCAATGAGTTCAACCAAATTCATGCTGCTAATAAGCACACAATAAATGGAGGTTAATTGTTTTTGTTGTTGATGGGTTAGGGTTAGGTTGTATGTTTGTTTTGTTTTTTTGCAGTGTTTTTCATTATTGTTATTGTTATTATTGTTGTTATTTATTGTTGTGTTGGTGACACCTTTTGTTTTAAAAGCACTAACCTAAGAATGATGCAATACCAAAAACATACATACATTTTTTGTATGAAAGATAATTATTCAATGATTTCGAAGGTACACAGCAGTGACTTAGTATCTTACTTTCATCAGGTTTATTTTTGAGCTTTGGACAAGACAAATTTGTTGTTTATCTAGATGGCACCCTGACTTCAACTCCTCACAAATCACAATTTTCAAGTCTGTCAGGTGCCTGTCTTTACACTGAGGGCTTTTTAACACTCACAATCTTTTTCATACTTGTTCATACTGACATTAATTCCTTCTTAAAACATTTAAATGTAAGATATGGGGGTCCTTGTTTTTGTGCAGATGTTGATTTCTTTAGATATTGATACTGCAAATACTTCACAACATATAGAGTATATAGATAATTATGTCTTATTGTGTAGCAGGGTCCAAGGTGTGAGTGTTGTGTGCAACTGGACCATTGGGGAGAGCCCTGGAGGCAGGGCCCTATACTGGGAGCCCAGCTGCAGTAATTGATTTCTGCTGCCACACCAGAGCTAAATGGCTGATTAGTGGACTATGAACCATTTCCTTTATTATTGGGGTGCTCATGATTAATAGATACTCAGCTCACTGGTCATCTAGCTGCCTGTCACGGGGAGGGCAGGAGAGCTGCCAGCCAGCCCGGATGTGTGTGTTTGCAGATTTAAACCTATGTAGTCAAGAGGCCTCGTCTATAAGTATTATAGCGGCGATGCCTGAGGACTTAACAGAAGCCATCCAAAAAAAAATCCACTCCAGCCATTTAATACAATGATACAGAACATCTCAACCACTCCTGCCTCCATGTATTAAAAATGTCATTTATATTAACGTAACAATGCAGCCCGCCGGGTGGAAGCCACATTGTGCTCTCTTACAGCCGAGTGTGAGCGTAAGCCCTGACTGTGCTGCTGTGATGGTGCTGTTACTACTCTCACTGTGATATGAAAGGAATAGCAAAAATATGGGACTCAGTGACAGTGTAGTGAAAAAAAATGAAGAAGGACAGAAGATGAGAGGTGGTGGTGTTGGGGGTGATTTTCACTGGGAGCCACAGTTAATTTCATGCTCTGCATTTATTGTCATGCTTCAATAATTGTGCCTCAGTGCCACATGAACAGCAGAAATACTCTCTGCACAAGCCTGGATACTAAGAATCATTATGGATCAATGTCCTCCTGTAAAAAAAACCAAAAAAAACAAGCGCATCGTTGCCCTGGTTGAGAGTTGCTGCTGGACAGTGAAGGTAGAAGCTCAGAGTGCAGGATACTGTCATGACATGAAACAACCAGATAAATAAATAAATGGCAAATAATTATCAGACATAGATACCCTAGATGAAACTTGGAAAGGTACTGTAGAGTCCATGTACATTTTGTTTTGAGTGGGAAAACAGAAAACAGATGATGAGCCTTTTCACGTTTTTGTTTGGAGTAGACACAAAAATTAGCCCTTCGATTTTCGTTTTGGAACAATGAGAATTGGGAGACAGCAAACGGCGATATTTTTAAATTTTTGTTTTATGTTAACACGAGAGACTGAAATCAGTTACTAATTGAAAATAGACCTTGGCTTGCTATTTTTCACCATTTTTGAGCAACACAGAAAAGTTGACAACCCAAACCTTGTACAAAGAGGTGGGCTCCTGCTTGGGGTGTTTCTTGCTCATCTATTTTTCACCTTAGCTGGGTGAAGATAGCTAGCTGAAACCAGCTTTATTAGCCTAAACTGGGCCAGCTGAAAAGGACTGTGCTAAGCACAGATCCTGCGCTATACGTTCATTGGTGACTTGAGGCAAAATAAAATAATTTAACGCATGATGAAACAGAAAGGTTTTTTAAGCCTGTAACTGATTTCTCATTTTCCCCACATTAATAAAACCAAAAATAAAAATACAAGTCATTCTTTGTTTTCTGATTTGATTGTTCCAAAACAAAATCGGAAAACAATAGTTCATTCTGATTTCTTACTCCAAAATGAAAAATGGGAAAAGGCTTGTCATCTGTTTTTTCCTCCAAATCAAAAATCAATTGGCTCTTGAACACGGACCTGTAAAAGCAGTGATAACATGAAAACCTCAAATACCAAATATCATGTTTACAGAAACTGGTGGTAATGGTAGTAACGTTTCCCTGTTTGGCAAAACTGATACATGTATTAATTTTACTCACATTTAACTGATTTGCTTTAATTATGAGATGACTGGAAACTGCTGAAGTTGTGATGCTTCAAATTCCTTTTCCTATTTTCCTTTTTGTCCCTCCAACTGGATAAAAAGTGACCTAGTTTTGCTCCATCAACAGCGCCCTTGTTAAATCCTGGTGATTCACCAACCTTTAGAGTGAAAAAGCACCTGAGCCCTATTTTGTCATACATTGCAATATTTATCTACGGAACACTTTAATTATCCAACCCAAACACCAGGCTTAGACCATATCTACACCCCACGTTCACTTTCCTCATTTCATTTAGACAGAATTGAGCGATTCCTGGACTAAAAATGACAGTCGTCGAATAGTAATTGAAAACCCGTCCTTAGGCTAATTCCTTTCCTGGTTGGCAGTCTACTCAGTTTTATTTTGGCATAAGTTAAACAAATCTATTGGCAAGAATCACATTCATCCCTGATGCAGTTGTTTTGAATTCCTTGGGAGGTAAACCTGCAGATTCGTGCCAAACTCCAATGAGCATGTTAAAGATTTTGTGCAGCAGTGTTCTCTATTGCAGTAACATATACTACATGTTGTGGAAGAGACAGTGTTGGCTTGTTAGCAGCAAAGCTAAATGATTAATAGGCTGAGGTGGTTATTATTTAATTATTTGTTTGGTTGTGTGTGTTTAAAATGCACTGGGATCAGTGTCATCATTCTCTAGGAGCTGGTTGGTCGTTAATTTTTTCCATCCAAGGTGGGTGAAAGATTTGGTAGGGTAGGTCTTCCTGGAAAAAAAACCTAAGGCTGTCAGTGCATTTTTCAGTAGTGCAATGACTTTCAGGCTGACGACAAAATGATACACAGGTCAGTAGCTATACTATTATGGACAGAGTGTGTTATACTGCTGAAAAGTAGTATCAAATCATTTCAAACCCTGTGAAAGATTTCACATAATATCTGGGACTTTAAACACCTAGTAACTACAGTAAACCTGTAAACATGTTTTACATTATTTTGTCAATTCATTTTATCAGTGAGAAATTAGGCTAAATAACACCTCTCTGTATAACTGTACAGTTTCAACAGCAACATAAATTTCATACTGCAAAACTATCATACATTTGAGTGTTGACACCTCTTTAAAGCAGTTTCAACAAAACAACCTTCACAAAAGATTTAGCAGGACTTAGATGTTTGTTTTAAAGGTGTACTAATTAACTGACAACTAGTGTACATTTGACTTTATGATCAGCACTGCATTTGCACTGTAACTCACCCACATTCATCTTTTAAATGTTTTAATCAATCAGATTTTTCTCATATCATCTCCAGTGTATCATTATCATGACTGTCCATTTGTGTGTCTTATGAGTTTTTAAGGGAAGAAGTTTTCTGCAGCAGTAAAAGCTGAACAGAGGCTAAATATTCATTCACACCAAGAGCAGCACACCCCAGCCCTACAGTGTGTCAGCACATACGTTAACACACACCACCCCTACCATGTCATCAATACTATTTAGTTTACCACAATGACACTAATCCAAACTTATGGTCATGAAAGACCAGGTTGCACCAAATATAGTTCTGAGAATTGCCAAGATGTTGCTAGGGGTAGTTGCAGTGAGCAGGCAGTATCCTCTGACTCTGTTCAGCCTCATTACACAACTGCCCAGGATACACCATGTATGCCATAGTGGGAAGACAACTACTCTGTGCACACCCATTTAAGCTGTCACAAACCTGTGTTTATGTTGGCTTACAATTATGTGTAACTGACAAGAGTATGCGAGGACCAAATCTAATTCTAAATGTATATATTTTTATCCACTCAGTGTCTAGTAGATAAAGAAGTGATGTATTGACAGCACACAGTTGAAGAAACCACTGGTTTGGTAGCCTCGCTCACTATAAATATATATTTTTAAATAAAAAATAAATAATAAAAAAATGAAAAAACCACAAAGATAATAATATGATAACTCAGAGTGCATGCATTTTGTTTAATCTAATGTCGTACTATGAAAGCCAGCCAGTACCTGACGGATTTTTTGGTTTGAGCACAATGTCTGACATCTTATGTTCATTTTATTCAAAATAACTTGAAAATGGTTCAATGATTGGGTGAAAACCACAGATTTCTGGGCGGAGCTAGGATCATAACAATTGCCTCTGGACCAGATCTTGCTTTTGGGTCTTGAGAAAATACAAAAAAAAAGAAAAAGGAAAAATGTCATCTTTAAGGACAAAGATTCTCTCTCTTGATATTTAGGCTACACTTTAATTTCAGTCATTACGCCTCAAGTAAACAGTCTAAAGAACAACTCAACGGGAAAAAAAAAATAATACTGTGGTACAGCAGCTGCAGGATCATCTGTTTTATGTGTGTTGCCTGAGGCTATACAAAAAAGATCTGTATGAAAGTTCCAATAATATCTACTGGATGAAATAAAAAGCTCCTCTCTATTTTCTATGAATGACACATCATGTTGGAGTGGACACTGCTTGAAAAAACAAACAACAATCAATCTCAGGCATTGGGGCACTGTGCCAGCTGCTGTCTAACTCTGTACTGGGTGGCACACAGACAACCAACAGTCAGAAATCAATATTTGCACTGCAGCTGGAGATGGAGCTGGAGCTGAGCCCTGGAGCAGCTTGTCAGCAATGATCTAACTACAGCAGGCAGCTGGGAAGCAAATGTTAAAAGCGTTCCTCTATTCATATCCCTCAAAGTTTTCCCACCTCAGACTTGTTTGGCTGATAAGCTGCTGCCATGAGCTCATCAAAGGTCAGTTATTATCTAGCCCCTCCCCAGTATTTACATATGTGTCCCTCAGAAGAGGACTTGAGGAGTGTGGTGGGCGCTTATCACAGGCTGAACATTGTCCCTTTTTCCTGTGGGAGAGAAGTAGTGTGATATACTCAAGAATGAAACCAGTGCTGACATCTGCTGGTGGAAGTTAACTGCATTCTCATCCTAATACATTCAGTAGAGTGGTTGAATTGGTGTATGTAAAGCAAAGTACTTTTACTACTGCCAAAACGGAAGTTTATCTGATACTGTTCAGACATGAGACAGGCAACTGCAAAGGCAGGTGAGATATTACTTTCCCTTTCTCATTATGTTTTTATGCCTCTCACTGTATACAGTCAAAAAGGCAAAAAAATGCTACACAACCCCTGAATAAGGAACAGTGCTGTGAGTTTAAATGTCTAAAATACCTGATCAAATACTCCAATCTTTCCCCTAATGCTACCAAGCCACAACTTCCAGTTGAATGAGGCAAATCTAAATTTACATACCTAGAACTTTCTTTCTCCTAGGAGGATGAGCGATTGTAGCTATCACATTATTATTAAATCATTATTTATTTACGTAATCCAGATATTTACAATAATCACTGAAAATCAGTAGAGACAGATAGTAACAGCTTGCAGCTCTCTATAGCCTCTTTACAGAGGTCGCCACGTGTGTCACTGAGAAGACCCTTGGTTACACCTTTGCCTGTTACACTGAACCAAAACAAAGCCAGTGTAATGCCATTGCCAGTATTTGATTTTAGATAACACGGGTGGCATCGCCCGAATCAGGCGTGACATATAACACGGCAGCACTGAAGCCAGTTCCATATGCCAGCTCTCCATTTTACACAGTGTTAGGTTCTCTAATTAACTGTTCCCTCACTTCCTGTAAGTAGCCTTTCTGTATATGGATTTTCACCACAACGGGAAAGTGGAATTGAAACATAAAAACTATGAGCTTAAGCCAGCTAGACACCAAACAAAGTGATGTTCTGTCTGTCTCTTCCGCTCATTTCTGTACAATCAGTGGGGCACCTACACACAACAAACAGGCCCATTTGAATAGGACCCAGGGTGGTCAGATCTGCAGGTCGAACTCAAAAGAGACTCAAGAGTCTTGGCAGAGGCCTGATGCTCTGTCAGTTAACCAACAAAGTATTATAAAAAGAAAAAAAACACAAGGCGCTTATAAAACAGGGCCTTGTCCCACAGATTAAGTAAAATTTCTGACCTGTCCTGACTTACAGTTGCTATGTCGGATCTTGGTTTCTAGAACAAAGTGGATTCTGCCATATCCAGGTCCAACCCATTGGCGGCAGTGGACAGGAGTAATTGCTGTCCCTCCAAAGAGTGTTAGAAAAAGACAGCTGGAGCGCAAGCGGGTTCTCTTTATGAATCAAGCTAATTTGCATTGTTTTACTTTGTTTGCCATGCAAGGCCCCAAGTGTCATAGAAAGGCTGACAGAGCGGCTAAAGGTGAAGCTAAATGACTGAGAAAATTGAATAGCCAAAAGGAAAAGCAGTAGGAAATAGCATTACAACAGGGATAGGAAATTGACCATTTTAAATGTCTGTTTAAAATATTTATTTGCAATTCAGTTTGTGAATCTAGTTATTTATTTCTCTTTTTATTGTTTGAAAATTAGATTATTACATTTATTAATTATTATTCTTTAATGTATTTTTAAACAATATTGACTGTTTTATGTTGTTTTTGTAAACCTTGTAAATTTAAATGTAAATGATTTTCTTAATTCCTCTTTTATTGCCACTAAATTTTCAAATAATTAATTACTTTGTAGTATAGTTAATTTATTTGAAGATGAATATATTATTTTATAAATAAATGTATGAATGAGTACTTTAATTGTACAATATGTTTTTTATTTAATGAAATGTTTTATTAATAATTCCATTACATGGTCCTCCATACTGAGGAGAATTTTGAGGCCCCCTCTTCACACACACACTCTGTGGAGTGCGTGGAGTCAGCTAAATGGTGGATATGCAAAAATGAAATATAGAGCTCATTGTCACAGTAGCTGATGCGGAGATTTTTTCCTCTTGTGAAGCCACCCAATCAGGCAGAGCCTGATTTCCTTCCCACTATTGCTTTCATGTGCTATGACAACCTCAGACACATTCACTGTAATAGGGTAAAGACAACTCTTTATCTCTAACCTTGGGGTGGTGTTGAAAGAGGGTTGCATGATACTGTGCAGATGTGCCGAGTGAATCCAACGTTTGCTCTCCTTTCATCTCAGCCATAAAAGCTACTTTCAAAATGGCTGCTTCCTAAATCGATTGCTGTGCTCTGCCTTCTTCTCATGCAGCTGAGAGCAAGGGATCATTAGACATCAGTATCTGTTTGTCCTCTGTCACCATTCATCATCTTCCCCTTCTCCTCTCCCTTATCCTTTTCTTTCACCCAAATCCATAAAATAACCACGTGACCTCTCATCCTCATGAGGCTGCTTTCAATCTGCCTCACAGTCAAAAGGAACTCAGTCTATCTCTTTGTATTTCCATCACAGCCTTTGCCCAAAATACTGAGGTTATACCAGTGTTAATGAGGGGCATCATTGCAAACAGTGTAATATCGACAGGAAAACTGGGTTTTATGGACAATGCATGTAAATATATGATGGTGATGCTGGTGTGATTCAAACCCACCTCATGAAGTTAAGATTCTAATGGAGATTGAAGAAGACTTTAAAAACAGAAACCCCTGTAATTCCTGAAATGATCCTATCTCCAACAAAATGTTCATGTGCTGCTGATTCTCCTGCCAAATACAGTCTTGGTGAGCAATCTCAAATTACTTAAGTTTGAAGAACTCAAAGTCACAAACCTTATTTTACATTTTCAAACTAAGAAAAAACTGACACATGAAATAGCATAGTATATCATTTAAGTACAAATCTGAAAGCATTCAAAAAAGACAGCAGGGTGGCTTGACTTCCATTACCAGAACTGAACACAGGCACAAGGCAACTTCCACACAGAGGCACTGATCCCAGAGTTCATTGGTCAAGAAGCACACAGGTAAGCGCTGGACTGAACAAAATTATGTCTATCTCTGTCCATTCTTTTAGTTCAACTTTTTCTCTGCAACCTGCGACAGGTTCAGTGACAACTGTCAGGCCGTTTGATTACACCACAGTGAAAGCACAGAAACTGACACCTCTGTGTCTGTGTAGTCTCTGGAGTCTAAAACATGTCACATGTGCATGTAACCAGTATGTGAGTGTGCTCAATCACTCTACCAACACTAGACTCAACAGAATATTTCTACACTTAATGTACTAATTGACACGTGGATGATCAGGCTTTATTTGCAGTCTGACCCAAACCCAGACCCTGTTATTACTACGACAGCTGTCAACCAAAACACACGTACTCTGTACTCCTTATTATTTATAACTGCTCTAACAAATCAGTTTTAAGATACAATCTTTATATTTTACATTCTCATGCATTTATTCTGGCTCAAAAAAGTGCACCAATATACTTCCTTTACAGCCAGGCTGCAGAGGAATTTTGAGGAAACATCAGACATTTGGAGATGACAGCCATGAAATGAACATTAAGGGGAAAATACAGAGAGGACAAAATGACCCAGTAATGCACAACATGAGCATTATAAACCTATACTACAATGAGAGCCACTAACCCCTACCCAAGGCTATAAAAGCATTCATTTGCTTTCAATTTGTCCTGCACAGACCAATGAACCTCAAAGGGGCCTTAAGCTCCTACCATTTGAACCCTAAAGGAAAGTGCCCTTTTCTGGGGTGCTTTTTAAAATAAATAAATGAATTCCCTGTTTGCACACAGCATGCCTGACTGCCAGTAATATAAAATAATAAAATAGAAATCCAAAATATCTGAAATCAGAGGTTGGTACTCTCACACTCTTCAGTGTGGAGTCAGACAATGTGATGAGTTACTTCAAGGTAAACATAAGGTTTGTGGCCAAAAAAGTATAGGAAGTATACTGTTTAGTTTATTTTCATATTTATTATATCCACTAACAATGTCACATAAGTTGTCATTCAGGCATATGCTCCTTTAATTGTGTTAATAAATGAGCTTTTATGACTTTGGACCCCCTGCCCCTCTAGCACCCTGTGCATGTCTTATTTTGTATGCAATTTGAATGGTTCTGTCTGAATTCATTGGAGACAGAAAAGACATTCCTATTCTGGAATTTTTGATATTGAAGGTAATGTATCATCATCTCTACATCATGATTTCTGATAAGTTTCATTACATGTTTACATAGAGCATTTTTTAAACCAGTTTAAATCTCTCTGTATTTGAGACACACAACCCTCAACCATTCCCCTACCAACCTTACATAAGCCTGAGCTACAGGGCTTAGGAAACTATTTAATTTCCCAATCATCTGTTGACGTGGCTCGTAATGAGATGCTAAATGTTGAGAAACCTGAAAAGAGAGAGGAGCATTAAGATTGCATTATCAGTCCAGAGATAAGGTCCCACTCCATCACCCAAGCTCTCTCATGTTTTGGTTTTGCTTGGTTTTGACTGATGTATGTTTTTAATTTCATATTCTTTTTGTCTTTAATCTGTCTCCTCAACTTTTAGGACTGAAGGAAGTGTCTGAAGAAAACCAAAGAAGGATGAAAAAGAATATAGACAGAGAAGTAGAGGTGTGAGTTAATAATAATAGTAATTCATTGAGTAATAAGTAACAGAATGTCACTCTTCTAGTTGGTTTCAGAGAGCTCCATGGTTGTGCTTTCTGTGCAAATGAAAAACAAAATTTATCAGTGGTTTATCTCCACTGCATGTTCTAAAACAAATATTGTGAGGAACAAAATATGCTGCTCACTGGAATGTCAAGGCGATAGACTGAAAAATACTACCAGCTACTTAATAGAGAACAGGAAGCGCATTGAGACACTGAAAGAACAACGAACACAGAAAAAAACCACAAATAGACACTTAAAGAAAATCAAAAAACAGATACTGCACAGGGAGGAAACTGAATCAATGGTGGTTGTGTACGCTGCAAAAGTGCCAGCTAGCATAAAGGCCAATTTTGGCATGTCAATACATGGAATGTATATAAAAAGTTCAATAGGATGAAAAAATGCTGGAGTGTGAAGACAATAGCTCCTCAAAATCAAGTGACACTCGTTGTGTTCATAGAGATCAACTCACTCAGTTATCTTTGTTTACTCTAAACTCCGCCTCTTCTGCCTACTACTTCTCCGACAGTTTACATTCTACATCTCACTGACTGTTTTATTTACAGTTCTTATTTGATATTGCTTTAATATCATTACATCTTTTACCTTGTTATTGCACTAACTTGTACACTGAATGTGCAGGGCAGGGCTGTAGCTTCACTGTTCTCCTAACAGTGGGTGTGAAAGTGGTGCTGGGACAGTGGCAGCCTGTAGCCTACAGGCTCCAATTATTTAAAAGGCACCTGGTGGCACTGGGGAGAAAACTGAAAATGTTCAACATTATACCGTGTGTCTTCTGATGCAAGGGGTTGATAACAAGGTGAAGGCCTATCGCCCCCACACTGCAGATCAATCTTACTCCCTTAAATTGTCACTGCTGTATTTAACAGTTTCAACAAAACATGCTACTGCATTAAAATAAAAAAGACAGACAGCAAACAGAGCTTTTCTCTATAGGGACTGAGCTACGGTATTGCTTGTATAGCAGACAATCAGACCAGAGAATGTAAACAAAAAGTTTACAAGCTAAAATATCCCTCACAATATCATTCTATTACAGGCAGTCATTTACATAACATTCACAGCACTATTCCATCATGTGCTTTAGTGAAACATCAAGCGATTCCCTGGAGAGAAAAGGAGGCCAGGTGTTGTCTATTTGTTGACTGACTGAAAGTCATGACAGGGGACCTCAACACCTCAGGTAACCTTTCTTTGTTTGATGCTATGTCATTAATTTTTGGACTATCAACCTCCCATCCCTGACATGCTGTTGTAGGACATAATGACAGGAAGAACTGCCTCCATTATCTCTATATCTTTGTGTGATGGTATCAGAATCCTGCATAAGGCTGTGTGATATGATGATATATATCGGATGACGAAATAAAAATGTCTATCTTTTCATACTACGCTCTATCATTTCTATCATTCTTATTCAGTCATCTGATATGTATCATCATATCACACAGCCCTATAGTATAGATACATAGACAGAAACCTCTCAACACCACTGGTGTGCTTTAAGGCCTGTATAGTCCAACAATTATAAATGCTGGGCCTTTATATGTCAAAATATTCTGTGCCTCAACACCAACATCCTAATTGGTATATCTCTAAATACAAAGTTATTTCCGACAGTTACTCTGTAAGGAATGCTGTAATTTGCTTCTTCTCTTTGCCCATTTTCTCTCAACTTGACATAAATATTTCTACTTCTGTTAGTGATTTGCCACTTTTTCCAAAATGCCTTTGGGTAAATGTCTGACAGCTAGCATATAGTTTCTTGTTTAACTGGCATGAAGTCAAGCTAGAAAATGTGTCAATAAATGCGAAAGAAAAATCTTATCATTTTATTACTCATGACTCCATTAATTGTTTGTTCTGAAATATGTTAGAAAATTGAAACATGCCCTTCACAATTTCTTAAAGCCGAAGGACACGTCATTAACTGTCTTGTTTTATTTTACATAAATGCACCATTCCTCCATATGTGGAACCCAGATGTGTTGTATCATTGGATGACCAGGGCTGGAAAACCCCCATACGAGTTAGTAAAAAGTAATTAGCAAAGGTACTGTGCAAAGTTCATTTTCTTTACAGAGGAGGAAATTGTGCTGAGGCGAGCAGAGCGAGTCAGGGAAAGGGCAAGAACACGGGACACAACCACTACATCATCAGATAAACAAGAACATCAGCCTCTGGAACCAACAGGTGACAGCTGCTGGTGTAACTATGCAATCCACAACAGAGTGCTTTTGCTTATATGAATGGGACATTTTGTGATGGCTGCTGGATGAGGACATCTAGTCTAACCAAAACACTCTCACATGTAACTCACACTCCATTTACCGTATTTCTACTCTAAAATGTGAACAGACACGGACATTTCCCAAGATGCAGGCTATCATGGTAAATGTCTGGACTTCCAGAGCTGAGTGACAACATACAGGAAAATCTGAAGACTTCTGCTCTTAAAATAGAAAACATGAAACTGTAATTCTTTCCTGTTACCAAGTGTGTGTTACATGTTGCATAGGAGTTAAGTGTAGTGTGTTTTGTCCTGAGAGAAATCACAGCATGCTTCACTAGTTGCAGAGGACAAAAAGCAGTCCATCTGTTTTCTCATTGCAGGCCATGTTCCTCTGCTCATTTGGCAGACTTTAGAGTTCTCCCATGCCCGCTCTGTGATATGCTCTAATTGGTTGTGAATGGCCCCTCAGTTAACTCAGGGCAGCCTTTGATGAGCCTGGAAGACTGGCTGCCTAAGTGGCTTTTGAGTGAAGCTCTTCACAAGAGTCTGAAAGCAGCGCGGCTGCTCCACTGAGAGACAAACACAGGGTGACACGCTAACAGGACAACAAGGAAGATGAGATGCAGAAACAAGAGCTCATTAACTGTGCAGTCAAATGTGCCCCTCCTGACATGAAACAACCATAGAGTTGGAGATTAGAGGGCACTGACATAATGACTTCATCTGACACATAGGCTTTTTTAATATTCATTTTAAAGCCCAGTTATAAGGTCCACCCAGCTCAAACTAATGCAGTAAGGCACTGAACATATTTTATCACTCACCTTCACCTTTTCAACAGGCAAAAATACCATTTCTAGAAATCTTTCTGATAGTGCGGTAGCTAAATTAAATTTAAAGAAGACTCCTATATTAGCTTTATTCCCTTCCCAACTTGATCATCTTGTAGACAGCATTGCAGGCTCACTGCCTACAACTCTAGACTCCACCGCCCCCGTAAAAAAGAAAGCAATAAAGCAAAAGAGGCTAGCCCCATGGTTTAACTCTCGAACCTGTGTACTAAAACAAACAGTACGTAAACTTTATGTATACAAAGGCCCTCTGTAATGCCAGAGCTGCCTATTACTCATTAATAGAAGAAAATAAGAACCCCAGGTTCCTTTTCGGTCTTTTCTGTCACTCTCTGCAGGCATTTCTGCCTCTGGAGCTGTAGAGTCTGATTTGTGATGACAAGTCTCCTGCTGCTCCTACAACCCTGCTCAACACCTGCTGTTATATTTAGAAATGATTAGTACTGCTTCTTGTATTACTGCTACTGTTGCATTTATGAAATTTAATTGTCATTACTATTATTACCTCTTTTCTATTATTGATACCACTTTACATCTTTACATGGAATCTGCATTATGCTATGTTCTCATGTCCCTGTTCTCTCCCTCCCTCTCTCCCCCTTCCCATCTCTCTCTCTCTCTTTCTCAACCCAGCCAGTAGAGGCAGATGGCCGCCCACCCTGAGTCTGGTTCTGCTCGAGGTTTCTGCCTCTTAAAAGGAAGTTTTTCCTCTCCGCTGTCGCCTAGTGCTGCTCATGGTGTGAACTGTTGGGGCTCTCTTTGTAATTATAAAAATCTAAAGAGTACCGTCTAGACCCGCTCTATATGAAAAGTGCCTTGAGATAACTTCTGTTGTGATTCGGTGCAATATAAATAGAATAGAACTGAATTGAAATGAATTGAACCTCTAGAAGTAATTAGTTACATAACAAATGTGTCTTCCAACAACTCCAAAGTTACCCACACATCAGATCTTTAGTATTTAACACACAGAAATAGAAACACAGAATTCATTAGTTTCAGCCAGGCTAAGCATTGGTTTACTTTAAGTGTTTACTGACCATCATCAGCTATCTGACACTGTATGCTGTATGCAGAATTCCACAAGTCCCATCTTCACACTAAAGCCATGAGGTTACCAGTCGAATCATCTGCTTTCTTGTGTGAATCAGTGTATATAGAGCCAAACAGGACAGGGATGTCCCAGAATGGCAGGATATAAACTTTAAACAAAGTTAGTCTTATCTGAAAATGACCTAAGTGCAAAGAGAGAATGGAAATAGAGAAGGTTAATGGAAAAGAAGCATTGAGCAAAGCAGCCTTGTTTCTGCTCAATGTACTGATCTTCTCAGCTACATTGTTCAACACTAGCAGAGTTGGTTAAAGTCCTTGTGCACCAGATGGTGATAAGACCCCCTCTACTGCAGTCCGTTTGGTCACCCAGGAGAGAAGCTTCACAGTGTTGTTAGGATTTTATTTCAGAACTGTGACCACCACTTTTCTCTGACTGTGGAAATTTGATGTTTTCACATCACAAATGATGATAAAGGCAGTCATACAGTATTTGCAACATAGACTGATAGGAGTAGAATAATAGAAATGTTATATATAATATTTTTAATTGTAGGTAAAAAGTATTGGTGAATCAGTGACTGAAATCAACCATCCAATTCCCAGTATGACAACAAACATGCCGATCACTGAAAATCAATTCTAATCCCTTTCACAACTCATTATTTAATGGTAACCATGTTGTACTGTAACTCAGTGTGTTACAGTACAGCTGCTACAGAGCAAACACCTAAACATACATGAAACAGTTGGCGCATCGCTAAGGCTGTGGTTATATGTGTAATGGTTAGTGTAATATGTAACTCATCATCACAGCCTAATCTGTATTCTGTCCTCCATGTCAGTGATCAGTCACCTCTCATTCTTGTCCTTACTGACAGAGGAATCACACTGCAGGAAAAATCAGCAGCATAAAGACACTAAACAAGCGTGGAGCTGCTGTACTGTCGCCTCACCTCTATGACTTAATAATAATTAGGTGGCAAGCCTCCTCTCTGTATTAAATCAGCACCATGCATTAATTCTAATCAGTATGTGTAGCCAGGCTTGACCAGCAGGGCCCGAGGGGCTGCACAGAGTGTCTGCGTGTCTGTGTGTGTGTGTGTGTGTGTGTGTGTGTGTGCATGTCACACACATAAGGCCAGCCATGCTGAACCATGCTCTTCAAGGTTCACTGCAGCTCTCTGGCTGCAGCAGAGCACTTTTTGTCGGAGCAGGTGGTCTCTGACCTTTGCAGCAGCAGTCTCCTGAGTGAACCTGACTGAGCTGTGGCCTTTAAACAAACACCAGCACAAATCACTCAACGTATATCAAATGACATTTACTGTTATTACATTTATCCTATGAGAGGGATTTCGCCCACAAATATGACCCTGTTCAGTGTATTTGACCATGAATAATAATGCAATCTGATGTTAAAACATGTATGCTGCTCAAGTTTCATGTCAACTTGAAGTTCATTTCAAATCTAAAACCACAAATTGGGGTTTGTTCGATTGCCAGTTCCTCCCTTTGACTAGATAATTATTGACTAAATATGCTCAGTGGATTAAGATCTTTGAATGTGCATGTTTTAAATAACAGTTATGTCTGATAACAGAAAACAGTGCTTTGTCATTTTTCACATATTACCTTAACAGACTGGATTCAGCCTCAGTGTAATTCATTCCCAGTCCCCTGGATCAAATAACACTGTGACAGGTGTCTGTAATGAGCTGAGCAGGTGCTCTACAGAGCTTTTTTTTTAGCATCTTTTAGGTCATTGTTTTGGCCTTGAACCTTTATTGTCTGGGCTCACTTTCAGTGGTCTCATCAACTTCCAACTGAAGGCAACTGTATAGCTCTGATCTGCTTCAGCATCAAACAGCAGACAGAGTAGGTAGAGGACAGCTGGTGAGCACAGTGGAGCATTAAGCATCTGAAGAGCCAGATATTGTTGTGTGACACAGTTGTGGACTACACACACTAAAAGAATGTGCATACTGGACTTTCTAAAGAAGCATTTGTCAGCTTAAAATGTGATGACATATCAGTGTTGATTGCCTTGATTCCACTGCCCCTAGGTGGCAAAAAATCAGTCACTGCAGGTTAAGTGTCCGTTAAGTGTCAAAAACAAACTACTGGTTGGTGACTGGATTTTTGAAGGTACAGAAGATAGGGGGGTTGAGCTGCACCTTCATGTGCTGAGCCACAATCACTTGCAACCAGTGATGGTCTCCTCCCTGAAACCCAACTTCCACCTTGCACTAAACACGTGTAGCTGCACTGGTGAATACACACTACAAACAATTCATTTACAGTTTGTAAGTAAATGTCTGAGGTTTTGCGTTTTCAGATAAGTGTTAATTTATTGCCAAGCAATTCAAACATTTCCTGCTGCTCCTGTTTCACATTCAAACATTTTCACCTACAAACTAGTGGTTGCTGTAATTGTGAAGTAGGTATAGGAAATGCAAGTGTTGATACAGGTTGTTCAATAAATATTGGTTTCTGTGCTGTTTTATAAACACACAGGAGAAAACAAGAATAAACATCCACAGTGAGCTGTTAGAACTGCAGTTTGTGGAATCTAGCACACATCGAACACATCAACAAGGTAAACAACTCCTTTCACCTTCCTGTGCTGTGGAAAGCATAGCATGAATGTTTGCTGTTACTCACTGCTTGGTTCACTATACAGAAAAAAACACCATATGTGTTTATTTACCTTGGACTTGAGTGCCCAGTATTCCTTAGTGCCATATTCCACATGCTTGAAAGCAGTCAGATAGTCGTAGCTGATGGCCACCGTCTGCAGGCAAACAGAGAGGCAAGGTCTTAAGAACTGAGGAGTCAGCAGGTTGGTTGCACTGGTGCACAAACAATCATAAAATGAGCAAAAGCAAATACATTTAAGTTTGAAGCCTCACCAGCAGCTATAAAGTTGATATGAATGGCATGACTTCTGAATGGACCGAGAGATAGGATACAGAACTGACCACACTAAACAACTAAGCAAAAGCAGTATTCCTTTGACAGCAGTAACAGCATTTTGCTCACTAAGATGCCCCTTCACTTCACAACTGAAGCAGCTCTCAAATCTAAGCTGCATCTGAATCCAGTGGCACAAAAGAAATACTGCAGTATGCTTTTGGAAATTGGTGAGCAGTGATGTATAACATAAAAACTGATCAGAAGGTACATTAAAAAATATATCAGGTTTATTTCTGAATGACATCTATAGCACCCAGGACCTCTATGATGAAGTTCAACTTACTCTGGCTCTTCTAGGTTACATGTTTCACTTGGGGGAAACATTGGTGATCCTGAATAACTGGTATAATGATGCTGGTTATCAGCATGTGAGGGGGGGAAACAAAGCTTCCTGAAGCACTGAGCCACTCTGAAGCAACTGTGTTGAAAATGACTCAGTGTTTAAAAGCATTTTATACCCTCAAAAATGCAAGATCTGCTGGTCAAACCCTTGGTTTGCATTTGTATGAACAAGTACAGGCTGAATTCAAATGTCCACCCTGCCGTCACAGCATTTTGTCACACATATAATGTCTTTACCATCAAATCTGTGAGGATGATGGACCACGAGGAGCAGAAGTGCAGTATGAGACTGTAGCTAAAGACCTCATATGTTTCAGTGAGGATGAATTTAAATTTCTCAGCCTGTAACTCATTTTAAAGTATGTTTCTGAATGGTATGTATGATGGTATTGATACAGGCAACTTATGCTGGATACCAGGTCTGCTGCATTATATAGTGTCCACAAGTCCTCACCTCAGGATCCTCATGACATAGATGGATGAATCAGTTTTGCACTTTATAAGAATTACTAAATTTTCAACCTATTCATATTCTATGTGCAATATGAAGTATCGATAAACTTATACGACAAAACTGAAAAACACAAATGTCACATCCATATTGCTATGGATTATGGGTAATTCCACTAGCAGTGTCTGGTGAAGTCTTCAACACCCACAGACTTCCCGGGGACATACCGGTTATGTCTGTGAGTCTGTAAGTGCAGTGAAGTCTGGACATTTGGATTCAGCCTAAATCTGAGACCTCAATGACACAGTCAGAACACAAGAGGTCTTGCAGCCTTCATCATGGTTATTTTGTTCAATATAGCTTGTATTATAAAAACTGCTCACTTTTGAACGGACTCTGTTTTTAAGAACTGCAAATCACAGAAGCAAAGTACAGATATTCTGCGCAATAAAGGTCTGAAGATAATAAGTAAATGCTTGGTACGGTCTGTCTCTCTAAAATGCTGCATTTATTAGCCAAACAGCAGCATGTTCAATGACTCTATTTATTGATCACAGGCTTTGATCTGATCCTCTGACGTCAAGCTGTTGCCAATCAGGTTAGCTATGGAATGTAGATTACCACAGTGATCTACCCCAGTTAAAACTGAGCCTGTTTCATGATACTTGAAAATCTGAGTCAAGGCCACTAATTCTGCTTTGTGATTCAGGCCCCCGGGATCTAAAACTGACATCAAACAAACCAAATCTAGATCCACATTCCCCACATCAAAACTCTCCGGGCAGAGGTGTGAACTAACTCACAGTGGCTGCAGCTCGTCCGAAGCGGATGATACTCAGGTCATTGTGGTCCAAGTGCCTGTTGTACAGATAAAACCCAGAGGAGGCAAACACTGCTGTAGCCAGAGAAGAGACTTTGAGAAGCCGACCAGCCATCAGAGATACTGTGGGACAAAGAATGAACATGAGTAATCAGTTCTGACAGACTGCAAGTTCACATGGTGAGTTTATCAAAACACGGCAATCTGTAAGAAAACATGTGAAAGCAAGTAACAAAGGACAGCAATTTTTCATCAGGTCATACATGTGACAACTGCAAATCACTCTATATTGAGTGATATATGAATCTTTCCTCTAAGGAGACAGGTGGATAAAGGGGCAGTGGGAGCGAGAGAGACTGTGTAATGGCAAACAGCCTATAAGAGAAGATGGTCAGAGGAACAAAAAATAAGAAAGACAAGTTATGCTCAGGCAAGGGAGAAGACCTGTGTCAATATCTGAGTGGCTTTCCAGCGACAGAGACCTGAAAGGCCTGAAGTCCGTGTAATGTTAGTTATGGTAGGAAGAGGTGTCTGGGAATACTGTGCTGGCTCTGATAACCGTCTGGTTCTCTGCACTGTTAGCTTCACTGCAGCTAACACAAAACCTAGTCACTCTGTCATTGGCTCTTTATTATGTTATGTTGCAGATGATGAGTTTGTGTGCATGTACGCATGTTTTGTGACTGCTTTACCCTCACAGTCTGTTCAAAGTTTGGCTGTAATAATAAAGAAACACAAGTATTGCACAAAACTTAAAATAATTTTAAAAAGGCTTCCATTTCTAAGAATAACTTATGTTTGGTCTGTAATTTTTTCTTTGTATCCAGATGTGTCTGTTCTGCAGACAGGAGAGAGACTGTTATCAAATGCAGGGATGCCACTGTGAAAGAAATCAAGGCCTGGTTACTCAGACCTCTTTCAGGTGTGCCTGCACCACCCAATGAAGAGCTTTTGAGGATACAGGTCAGCAGAAGACTAGGTGACATTTGGCTTGAACTGTTCTTGCCCCACACAATATTTTCATTCTAACTTTGTATGAATAGTTTTCATGGCACATATTACATTAGCCCTAATGTCACGGTGGTGTCAGTTATCAGGTTAAAATTGCATAAGAGGAAAAGGTCTGTTTTCAATTTTTTAAAGGGCTCTCACAGGCAAAGGATCCAGCGCTAACATCCCCAGCAGAAAGACATCTGGAGCCGGATGTGGTAAAGATTCAGCTGCTGTATTTTTTGGAAGCGAGCATTTTGCATATTTGCATTGTTCATTTGCGTCAAGCCGTATGTGTAAAGACCTTAAGTCACAGAAATAATGAATCATGTATGCACTGTCAAACCAATTCTCACCACAGTTTTACTGTGAGCTACTATTGTATATTTGGCAGATTACTGATCCTGCAAAAAGGAAAGAAATCAATCAATGTGCTATGATGTAGAACAGCATTAATGGTAGGAATAGTCAACTATCACAGGTGCAAGTGCATGAGTTCTGTCAAGACAGGATTTTCAGATGGGAAAAAAAACATTTTGAGATCTCACATTAAGAGAGATGGTTTCTCACTTAATGTGATTCATCACGCTAACATCAGTAACAACACAACAACACAGACAACTGTGATAATTCCTCTGTCTCAGTGCATGCTGGGAAGCCTTCAGACACACCTATTCCCAGTGATGTTGAGGTTGTCAAACACGCGAGCACAGACTGGCTCAGTCAGCCATCTTACTGGCAGTTTAGCTGTGGTTCAGCTGAACCTGGACTTGTTCTGATACAGCAGTCTTAAGCATGCAGCTGCATGTTAAACCCCTGCAACTTCTAATTAGCAGGACCCCCTCTGGAAACAATTAATTTCAAGTATCCACCAAAATCAGTTTCAGGATGAATCTACAAATTTAACCTCACTTTATATTCAGTGTCAGATCAACATTAAATCCAGGTCAGTGGAGAACTGATAATGCCATGCAAGCCATCTGTAAGGCTAATCCTATGTGAACACTAGTTCACACTAGTGACACCTCTGACTGATTTACATGTTTCCATGTATGTTCCTGATACCGCTGTATGTTTGAGGGCTACTCCACTGTGTAAGTGATGAGTGTGAGCGCAAGAGGACTTTCCTGAAGACCCATAATTTTGTAGTGTTAAAAACGGACAAAGGAAGCCAGGACTCCCCGACCAACACCACCTCCAAAGGATAATGCTTTGCAAATGTTTTCATCTGACTTTGTTCAATAATATTCCTATTTGTCTTATTAACAGTGAGTAGCAGCAGTCACAGACTGCCTATGGACCTGACTCATGGGCACAGGAGGATTCACTATCCAATTTTGTGTAGGTGCCAATGCTGGGTGAATTGGTGAAATTTATGGGTGACATGATGTGTTAACTCAAAGGTCCCCAACAGAGGGCACACGACCAGTTACCAGCAGAGACCATGGTTACCAGGCAACAGTTCTTACTGGAGTGTTCTCAAAGCCAGCAACTTGTGCCCCACCACACACACACAGCAGAGGAATGCCTATCATTACCAAGATTCTTATGATGGGTTCTTGACACTTTGTCCAAGTCTTGACACCTTGCAGTGTAAACCTCTCTAACAGTAAGATGATTTAACCTTAGGACACAGTTGGAGTGTTTGTAGTACTTGTTCCACCCAAATATATATGAGGCTCACCCATCACAAGGCTACACCCCTGCTGCAGAGGTACCTCTGAGCAAGCTGCCATATGCACACACATTTCATATTAGTCTGTGTTTGCTGTTAACTACTAGTTAATACACCAAATATGAATGTTACTGATTGAAGGACAGAGGATGCACACAGAGATTTGGCCCTCAGGTTTAAGCACACCTTGAATTTGGTTTGAAGTTGGACTGCAAATACTGAGCCCTTTGTGTTCCTGCATCAATAATTATTGTTCTGTTTAAGATCCCAGGTTATTGCCCAGCGTCTTTATAATGTGGATCTGTAGAGTTACCTTTGGAGACTGAAAACCTCTCAAATCTGACAGTGTTTGGGAGACGCGTATAAAAAAATTCTGTGACAATCTCCTTATCGCCTGTAATCGAAATACAAACTGAAAGAAGAATGGTCAAAGAAAAACAGCTGATCCAGCAGTGACACAAACATCCTGAGTTTTGGTCCCCAGCACCAAAAACACTGAATCCTACGTTTCCCATCATGCATTGGCTTATTTTCATTAGAACCATCATCCCTGCCTGGGAGTTGTCAGTCTCTTTCAAATGCCACACCTCCTCCAGTCTGTAACATAGGATTTCTGTAATAAATAGAAGTAGTCTTAAAGCCCAAACTGAGGACACGCCACCACTAAGACATCATCCAGGTTAGTTTTATTTGAGTGGTATTAACCATGACAGGCAAACTGAGCTTCAGCTGTGGAAAACGGTGGAATGCCCATTTAAACAAGGTCACCATGTTGTGTTCTTAAACTTAGCAAATTGAGCGTGCTCTTGTTTGGGCTGATAAACATGTATGTACTTAAATGACACATAATTCATTCTGGACATCACCAATACCACTTCTCAAGTCGGCTTAATCCAAAACAGGATTCCTATGAATGACAAACCTCACAGCATGTCCTCCTGTCACCCCCACAACCGTGTTGCCGCAAAACTGACTGCGGGGAGGAGGGAGGAACAGAGGATTAAAGTGCAGTGGTCTAGGTTAGAGTTTGAGTTTCACAGTACAGTTCATTTGTGTAGAAAAAAAAACTTAACTCACAATATATGGCGGCTGTTACCTGCAGACGACTTCGCACGTGTGTTATGCAATGAGCATTTTGTAACACACGTGTTGGAACAACCAAACGCTACACAAGAGACTGTCACGTGCATCCACACTTAAGCGTCTAAAGAGAAGACATTTTCTGTGGAACAGCTAGCTACCTTACCACTGTCTCCACACGCGTTGCCGGTTTTGTTTTGACCTCTTCGCGAGTTTTCGACTCGAGAGCGAAGAATTCTGGTTAATGTAGTACACCGGGAGATGAAGGCTTCTAAATTTACGTTAGTCACTGGAGTCGGACGATACTATAATGTAAAGAGAGTTACTCTTTATGCCAACCATAAATAAGGTCGGGTGTCTGTGTTAATACGGCGAGAATGTTTTCTTTGACTGTTATCGTTTATGATAGATGAAACTACACCGCGGGCGACCATGATGACGTCTTTTACAAGCGTCACATGCTGATCAGCTGTTCACCAAGAGACACCAAAACGCTGATAAACGTGTTTAAAAAAACAATTAAGAGATTTAAAAGCCAAGAATTTAAAAACACTAAAAATATAAATAATAAATAAGGATTAAATAAAATGTTGCGCATCCTGAATTCTTTCCTGACTTTTGACCTCAGAGGAAAGCGTTCTAATCCTAGCCAAACAGACTCAAAAGTCAGACGATCCATAAATATGTTGGTTTAGATCTGAGGTGTGATCAGACAAGTGACATCAGGAAGAGAAAGACAGTTCGCTGTATATTAAATATTACTCTTTTCACAAGTATCTTTACATTACAACTGAGGAGTAAAACAGAGAATGTTTATTGAACATTTTGATTTAAAAAAAATTTCAAGGGGGCATAAGATTTTTACAGAGGCCAGGAATTGTCACGAGTTTCTTGAAAATTCCCATTAACACCAAGCCCAGTGGGCAACAAGAGAGAAGTGAAATTGCTAAAATTAACAGACTGACTTTAGATTTGAATTTATGGTCCCTGATCCCCCAGGGTTTGACCTCTTCAAGTCAGGTACAATGTATTGTTTGGCAGTGTCCATAGGCAGTGGTGGAGGAAGTACTGATACCCTTTTGTCCACGAAAAGTACTAAAACCACATGATAAAATGCCACATTACAAATACAAGCATTCATCAAACAGCATAACACGCAGTGGAATTAATTACTGTTTTATTGCCATACACAGGAAGTTAGTGAATGATGTTTGATAAACCTTTTAAGTTAACTTTAAGCTTCTATATCATGTTGATGGTGTGTGACAGAAAGGTTACAGATAGTACAACACTATAACTGACATAAAGTCATTACTACTGAACAAACCATTAAAACAATGTCAATAACACTTAGGCCCAAATTCACTGACGGTATACCAAAGGAAGAACACACTCTGGTCAAACAGAGGCTTTAGAATGGAGTTATATTCACCAACACCGGTGTACTGCTCAAAGTTTTACTTATGGCCCACACAGAACTGCAAGAATGTTGAATATCACAGAATATCAACAGCATGTATTTGTCTCATCAATGTAGTAGTGCAAGCAAGCTAGTCATGTACACTGTCTTTGTCTGATTTCTGTCCTTTAAATGGATGTCTGTTCCTCTGAACGTGGAGCTGAGAACAAAAAACAGAAAGAATCAATTAACGACATGTACATACAGAAAATCAATATATTTTCAGGTTGTGCTTAATGTCCTATCTAAACTTAATTAAGTATGATTTCTAAAATCATACTGATTTTAACATATAACAGACATCTGACTGTCATCCATTCCCAAATAAATGATCTGGAAGGTGAATTTATTTATTTTACTGTTGTGGACACTTTATAATCATACCATGGCTCCCTCCAGCATGTGTGGGTCTTTCTGAAGTGCATTGTTCAGTCCTTCCTGTGACACGAATCCAACCCAGCAGAAGCCTTTGTGGAAGCCTGTTTCTTTATTCTAATACAACACACAGCACACAGTCAACCACACAAACCAGATATTATGTTCACTGTGATGGATAACTCAAGAAGTTTTAAGTCGCTGTATGTTTAAAAAATAAATAAAAAATTGCTGCCTGGAAGGAAGATCACAGTCAAAATTGTAAACACTATGGAATGAATAGGGATGGACTTATCTTTACAATCCCTGCACACTCTAAATACTAGTACAGTGAAAGCAGTTTTGCATCTAACCAGTAGCAGCAGCAGAGTGCATGTATGAGTGAGTCAATGTACAGAATTAACAATATATAAATGGGACGTTCAAGACAGTGTATAACTGTGAAATCAAGATGTCGCAGACAGTATGAACCAGAACCAATAAACAGTAAATACTGTACAGTATGCAGTAAAATTAGTCACTCAATCATTCTAATGCTGTGACAACTTACAAATGGTAGAGAGCACCTCTTTACTGTGCCAAACTGCCCAAAGTACTCCCTCATCTCCTCTGAAACAGAAACACACATTTCATGTTCTTTAGCACAGGAGTATAACTCAACACATACTATTCTCCGACATATTTTATTGCCAATTGTGTGTGTGTACTGAGTGTTTGGTGTCTAGATGTACGTCGAGTTTAAAGGAAGGCTCTCTGTGGTTGAAGAAAACTCTAATAAGTGTTTACAAGTAACATTTTAACATCCACGTTACTCTCACATGCAGCGGTTATTAGCCATGGAGCGGTGACGGTGTGATTGATGGCAAGGCCACATACAGTATAAAACCAAAGTCAAAATAAAGTGAGTGGCTACATGCATATTTCGCTGCCACTGAATAAGAATGATAATTTGAAACATTTATCAACTTACTGCTGGCTACAGTCCATGGTATTCTAGACACGAAGACCTCAAACACTTTCTTGGAGGGCGCCGCCATGTTTAGTCTTTCGTATGTCACCCCAGTGCTATAAAGTCACGTGACACTACCTGATGACATGTGACATTAAAATTATGACTTGTGACGTTAAAAGTAACTTAAGGCACAAACTCAATAGTATTATCATCTTCTTTAAATTGTGTTCGTGTGTATTGTTTACTCTTGTGAAACTTGTTTGTTTAAAAAGCTCCGGAAAAGACTAGAGTTGAAAGGTTATTTACGTCATGGCCAAGATGGCGGCCTCCCTGGTGGAGAGTGGAGAAGACGCATTTCGAAAAATATTCAAGTTTTACAAGAGAAGACACCCTCCGCCAGATTTCAGCGATGTGATCGACTTCTCCAGAGGTGTAAAGCATGACAAGGTGAGAGAGATGTCAGACCAAGAGCAAAGACAGAACCAGGAGACACGTGATTGAGCCTGAGACTGGCAGATTGTTGTTTAACATGAGATTTGTAGAGACATTTTAGGGGGAGACATTTATGAAAGAGGACCTGCGAAACGTGGAACCACCAGGAAATAAACCATTGACAGTGATGGAACTCACACCCTTATCACCTCCTATGTTAAAGCACCCCCTCAAGTAAAAACAAGTTAAGGTGGCAGCAAACTGTATATGGCGTTATATTGCAACGCCAGTACAAACTACTGTATAGCCTCAAAAATCATCAGATATGAATCAGTGAACATCCTTGAGACAGACTTCGAAGCATTTTACCTTCCATAAATGACAAATTTGTGCCAGAATGGTTGTATTGGGTTGTATTAGATTCCAGAGAGGTTGCTGTGTTTTCTCTACAGAGGTCTGCAAACCTACACAGCCCATACTTAATGAAGGGCATTGACTGGGAGGAAAATCTGTGGCTGTACTTCATATTTACATCAGCCACCAACAGCCCAAATGATTGATGTTCCTTTGTGTGTGTGTGTGTATGTGTGTATGTGTATGTGATTGATAGGTAGTTCAAGCTAAGTTGGACCCTGCAGTGGTGAGTGATGTGGACGCTGCCAGGGTTGGATTACAGCCTGTCAGAGACTGGAGAGCCTTTGGCCTGCAGGGCTACCCAGGTAAACACAGGACAAGTGCAGAGACATACAGTACTTTACCTAAGTCAAACAAAAAAGTGTGTGTCAAAGAGTTTGACACACCCCAAGACCAGAAAACTAAATTCATAATACATACACATACACCCAGCAAAATCTAGGTGGTTGACACATGGAATAAGATGTTATTCCACCAGGATCCTGTGGATCAGCTTCAGTGCTCCTTGTCATAGATTATCCAGCTGTATGGAACTCTATTGGAGAGATGAACTCCACATCACATTTCTAACTATGGTTTAATGTTTTTCACTTTGCATTTCTCTGACCCAGTGCTGTAATGTCGTGTATTGTTTAGGGTTCATCTTTATCTCCAACCCATTCCTGCTGGGCTCCCAACCCTTCTGGGTCAGACAGTGTCTGAAGACCTACCCTCAGAAGCCCAACATCTGTAACCTGGACATGCACATGTCTCCCTCCGAGACCCAGGACATCTGGGGCAAGAGCTTACATGGCCTTAGGTGAGACTAGCTGTACTCTTTCCTCCTGACAATTCTGACCTAGGACAGTTCATTTTTGTTGTATCATTCCTTAAAGCATTTCAAGTAAAAGCTGAGTGAAACCATGATGTGATCATACATGATCATACACTGATTATCTCATGCAGTAAGGAAACAAGCATATTCCCAAAATTCCCAGTGGCTGTTTCTTTACAGTGTTGTTCTAAGTGAAATGTAAAATTTTCCTTGCACACTGTGGTACAGCTCCACTTCCTACAGCTTCAGGAAATCCACCTGCCACTGTTTCAACATCAACCTGTCAGGATCCAGCTTTCTGCCTGCTATTTTTATCTCCCTTGCTGCTATGCAACATGCAGCCACAAAGCATGCTGAGCTGAACTGCCTCTTTGGAAAGTATTCAGACCCCTTCAATTATTTCACATTTTGTTATGTTGCAGTCTTGTGCTAAAATAAAATTTAAAAAAACAATACACTCAATACCCCATAATGGAAAAGCCAGAACAAATAATAGAATAGCAAATACATTTTAAAGGAAAAACTACCAACATTTTTTACTGACAACAAACAAATGAAGTTTTATTGATAGTGAACTTCACAGATTTTACACATCAAAGACTGTTTACAGGTGTTGAGGAGTGCAGGACAGCATATGTGAAAAAAATGTACAAGCCTTTTGGGTCTCCAGAGGGAGCTGTGGGAAGTGATGTCTCTGGCATCAGTGTTGGTTGTTGCTGAAAACTGAGTGACTGAGTTTGAAAATGAAAGGAAGAAGTGACCATATCCACCTCTGTAGCCTGCTCCTGATCTCTGCCAGAGGCTGCAGGCTGTATCAGCTGCTTCTAGCATAACACACCCAAATCTCCAACCAAACTATTGGCATTTGAGTTTATTGTGAGTAATGTAGGCACCAGGCTTTGGTAAAGCTTGGTTGACGGTGTACTGGTCCTAGTTTCCAGTAGCCTGCCTCTTTCAGTGTGCTCTGTGTATATTTCCCTTCACAGTAGTCCTCCATCTGGAAAGAGAGAACCAAAGACTCTACTGGAGAGGCTGCGCTGGGTCACTCTGGGATATCATTACAACTGGGATACCAAGGTGAGCCACACGCCCTGCTTGGTTAAAAGATCATCACATTTCTAAATGTATATACAGTGTATATATAGCTGGACATCAGGTGAGTAGCTGCACCAAACAAAGTAAGGATTTGTTCAGTCTGTCAGGGGTGTCCCAGCGGCTCAGGGGTCAAACACTAACCATGAACCACCCCAGTTTTAGTTTAAGTCAGGCCAGGGACCTTTTTTTCTCCATCTTTTTCACTCATTAATCTCAGTGTCTGTAATAAAAACATAAAATGTTCCAAAAAACACTTAAAAAAGCAAGGATTTCTGTGTTGACCCATGGTCTCCAGTAAGTCAGCTATGTCCTGTACAGTGGCACTGTCTGCCGTAGAATTCCTCTTGTATTCTTAATACATAGATTATTTATGAATACTCCCATTGTCTAAAACCCATCACGTGGGAATCATCATCGTGGTCCAAGTGTTTCCTTTATTGTTCTGTTCACAGACTTACTCTGCCAACCAATACACTCCTTTCCCAGCTGATCTCCACTTGCTGTCCGTCCAAATAACAGCCGCCTGTGGGTTTCCAGGGTTCAACGCGGAGGCTGGAATTCTCAACTACTACCGTTCTGATTCCTCTCTAGGAATCCATGTGGACGAATCAGAACTAGATCATAGTCGACCCCTGCTGTCATTCAGGTGAAAGTTGTAAAAACCACTGAGAGGAAGGAATTCCTGTATAAATCTAAAAATGTTTTCATGTTTGTTTTATTGTATCAGCACTTCAGGCTGTTGTAATATGACAATTGTTTATCTTGTTGTTTTTTCCCTATAGTTTTGGGCAGTCAGCCATCTTTCTCCTGGGAGGCACATGTAGACAGAGACCCCCCTACTGCTGTATTGCATGCACAGTGGGGCGTGATGGTGATGTGGGACAGAGCACCTCCTTTACCACGCTGTCCACGTATTCCCAGCACCACAAGGACATGCCTTTAAGATGGGCCATTGCAGCCCGGCATTATCCCTGCAGGACAGCACTGGTGGAGCCAGATATCAGAGCAAGACTGGGTGTGTTAGAAATTACATCCAGGATTCCCAGGTAGATACTGACTGTCAGACAGGTGCTGGGGCCTGGGCAAGCTGAAGAACCCTCTCATCACGAAAGGGCTGATGCAGGCGGACAGATTTACATTACCGCAGTGAACCTGCAGGCGAGGAGGTGGGAGGATGAAAGAGAACTAGGTGTGACTGTTGATGCAGTAGAGACATGGAACAGACCCTGCTGATGATGTACTTGTCACTTTGGTTTTAAAAAACACTGATGTACTCTTGATACATGGGCCTGCCTGGTCAGCTAACAGTTGTTCATAAGCTGTCTGTACTAAGAACATGAAAGTCTACCCTTATGTGTGTGTATTGTGTCATTCAAAAACCCAAATGGATTTGAGTTTAATATTTCCATGGTGCAGATGCGGTATGTGTACGATGCATTCAAATATCAGACCCCTTCATCTTTCACGTTTATCAATCAATATTGCAACCTCGTACTTTAAAATAAAGACATTTCCATATCAACCTCGCTCAATTTTGTGCCAAGTGAAAACAGTATTTTGATATTTTGCAATTATACTTTTACTACATTTTAAATTACTTGTGGGAACCAGTAAGCATTTTATATGAACTGATGCATATGACATTACATCAAGTTTGAAGGAATAATTGCACAGTAAATGTCAGGAAGTACATTATAATTCACAGGCTGTGTGTTCTTCTATGCACCAATCAGATTTTTGGGGTTGACGTCATGTCTTTATCTAAAATCAACAGTAGAAGAAACAAAATGAATTATGAAACATGGGAACCTTACACATTGCTTAGGTCCTAGTTAGACCTGAACCAGGGATGCTGCAGTTTATGGTTGGTGGCCCCAGCTACCAGGATGCCTGAGCCAATTACAATTTACCTTTTTCATTTCCTCATGGTATTTAGTTTACTGAAAACTGAGAGGATTTGAAACCAAGTATTCGAGGGCACAGAAGAATGAACAGTCTCTGTTTAATGAAGGGCTGACAGTTGGTGATGAAAAATATTCATCACATTTAAGAAGGCCATAAGTCACAATCGTATGTCTTTCCTTTCTACTAAAACCTTTATCATTTGTTGGCTGGTTAGTTGGTACAATGTCACAAAAGGACACAAAGTCCAAATCAGTAGTGCATCATCAAAACAACATACAAAGTTATTTCATATAGTGTCCACAAGTAACTAGTTTGAAATAAAGTGGTTTAAGAATTTCCTTAAAAAATAATTTGAGTCTTTACTTTATCAACCATACATAGCTTCAGTTTCTACATACTGTATGTAATATGTATAATTAGTTTTTAGTTTTCATGGTGTGATTAGAACCCTATAACTGACATCTGTGGCTATTCAATAAGATTTCATTTACAATCATAGGCAGCTCTGATGTTTCACGGCACAGTATCAACAACAGATGCCGATCAATGAAAATACAACAGGTGAAAAAGAATGTCTGATGTAGTTCCACATTTCATATGCTGTTTAGGTTTCACACAATGGAATGAAAAGAATTCAAATATACATAACTGTATGTGAAAAGATATGAAATAAAGTACCACAAATTAAAGCCAGATGGCAACATGAAAGAACATATTCACACTTACTTACGTCGGTAAAGTGTGTAGTGTAGTCTAGTGCTACAATAGTTCCTTTGATGACCTTTATCTTTGGGCTGATGAATACAACACATTAGTTTGACAGAAGTTAGGATACATTGAAATTGCCACCATTTTAATCAGGTGTCATCTTTTCCTTAGATGCTCCAAAACAAACTACATCATGATATAAATACAGTATGCTAAATTTTGTGTTTGATAGCTTTGCTGCTGATAAAATCAATTCCATGATCTCTGCTAATTAAAAAATCAGTCTTAGCCACTGAACATGTTTAGCGGGTGTAGATGCTGATCAGGGTCCGTACTACAAGAAAGACTAAAGAACTTAAGTAAATCAGTCTCAGAGATCCATTTCTACCACCATTTAGCTTCTCTTCACCTTATCCAGAATGAGGCATGAACCCATTTCCACAGTCTGATATCTCTCCATGAGAAGTCCTTCGATGTCAAGATAATGCTATAGAACTTGATGGTGTAACTCATAATAAAATAGCTAGAAAATACAACAGATATTTTGTTTACTATATAAGTGTGCTGAGTAATATTCAATGGAATTATTTTTATTTAAGTGAAAAATAAACCATTAACTGATTATTTCAAGCCAGGAGTTCATTCTTATACCTCATGTTGTCATTATGCTATAAAATATTTACTAGTGAATTACTGTATTTAAAAAGATGTATGTCTAGTGTTATATTGGCATGTCTTTCTTACCTTTCAAGATTTTTTCCTGATAGTTATATTTGTCCCTTTCCAGAACTTTCTTCATTTCCTGACCACCCATGTACATAGCATTGACTATAAAACAATTGCATTTATTTTGTCGTACGTTTGACATGGCACTGCTCATATACAGTAGAGATATTCAAAGATATAGCCTGTAGTTTGGAACCACAGAAGCGTATGATCACAGACACATGATTTAAGCTGCCCGAGTTTTTAGAAGAGACAAAATACAGTTATCTGTTGATTTTGTGCTTTTTCAAATCATTGGGTGTAAATAAACACCAATAATGAATCAGAAGAATAAATACATGGCTTAAAGTGTTGGTAGGAGAATTGCAGAAGTGGATGAAATTACCTGTAAAATGGCTCGAAATGAACATAATTGATTCAATGTAGAAAATAACACATTCTCAACAAAATTCTGTATATTAGGATCAAATAAATTGGTGAGCATCAAAGCTTAACCAACCTGCACAATCTCCACTGGTAGACCTACAGTGGCTGGACTGCACTGGGGTCCAATGCTATACTGGTTTGAGTCTGTCAGGCAGCAAAGAGAGCAGGAAGAGAGGCAGGTAGGCCACGTAACGCATCTGACACAACACAGGGGTCATGACATTCCCCTGAGGAGTCTGAGCCATGCGCTCAATGGTAGGAAACAGCATGACAGCCTTCAGAACCTATATCAAATAAAATCAAAGACAAATGAATCTGTTTCCATCTCTGTATGGAGATAAGGTAAGAGGATATTTTAACAGCAGAGTGATTTGGAGTGATGCAGTGGCAAGCAAACATAAACGAACCCTTTGGAATTTCCAGTATTTATGTATAATTTAAGTTGAAATATAATCAGAGTTACAAGTTACAATGATGAACAAACACAATGTATTTTTCCTAATAATACACAAATTATTGTATTGTTCTTGTTAAAGTGCTAATAGTGTAGGTTGTGATGTTTGTGAACCCAGAGGCTTAATAACAAGAACAAAAGCTAACTGGAGTCTGGAGTTAACAAACCTGGAGTCCAGTCAATGAAACCAGATGAGAGGTGTGGGTTAGAGACTCTTTGAAATTTGTAGAAACATTCGTATTTTGAGTTTAGCATTCACAGGCTCCATGAGAAGTCTTCTTGATGTCAAAGTGTACTATTATAGAACACCAGTGGTCTGTAGCTCCATAATAAAATAAGCTGAAAATACAACAAGATGCTTTTGTTTACTATATAAATTATTGAGTAATATTCAGTAAATTCGAGCTTTATTTGAATAACAGGTGAAAAGTAAACCATTATTTGATTGTTCAAGCCCAGGGTTCATTCTTATACCTCATGTTGTCATTATACTATGAAATATTTACTTTAGTAGTTACTGTATTTAAAAGATGTGTCTAGTGTATATTGGCATGTCTTTTTCTACTTACCTTTCAAGATTTTTCCTGATGGTTATATTTGTCCTTTCCAGAGACTTTCTTCATTTCCACAAGCCACTATGTACATAGCATTGGCTATAAAGAAACAATTGCATTTGTTTTTGTCATTGATTTGACAATGGCACTGCTCATGTACAGTAGAGATCTTTCAAAGATATGGCCTGTGGTTTGAACCACAGGGCATTATAGTCACAGACACATGATTTAAGCTGCCGAGGTTTTTGCTGAAGAGACAAAATACAGTTATCGTGATTTATTGCTTTTTCAAATCATTGGGGTTACTGTAAATAATACCCACAATAATAGATCAGAATAAATACATGGCTTAAAAGTGTTGGTACAGGAGAATTGCAAGTGGATGAAATTACCTGTAAAATGGCTCAGAAATGAGCATAATTGATTCAATGTGAAAATAGCACATTCTCAGCAAAATTAAACATAATAGGATCAAATAAATTGGGGTGAGCATCAAAGCTTGTAGCCTGCACAATCTCCACTGAGTAGACCTACAGTAGGCTGGACTACACTGAGGTCCAGAGAGTGAATGCCCCCAAACACCAGTTTGATCAGGCTGGTTTTGAGTCTGTCAGGCAGCAAAGAGAGCAGGAAGAGAGGCAGGTAGGCCACGTAACGCATCTGACACAACACAGGGGTCATGACCTTCCCCTGAGGAGTCTGAGCCATGCGCTCAATGGTAGGAAACAGCGTGACAGCCTTCAGAACCTATATCAAATAAAATCAAAGACAAATGAATCAGTTTCCATCTCTGTATGGAGATAAGGTAAGAGGATATTTTAACAGCAGAGTGATTTGGAGTGATGCAGTGGCAAGCAAACATAAGCGAACCCTTTGGAATTTCCAGTATTTATGTATAATTTAAGTTGAAATATAATCAGAGCTACAAGTTACAATGATGAACGAAACTTTTTATTGTTTTCCTAATAATACACAAATTATTGTATTGTTCTTGTTAAAGTGCTAATAGTGTAGGTTGTGATGTTTGTGAACCGAGAGGCTTAATAACAAGAACAAAAGCTAACTGGAGTCTGGAGTTAACAAACCTGGAGTCCAGTCAATGAAACCAGATGAGAGGTGTGGGTTAGAGACTCTTTGATTTATAGAAAACATTCAAATATTTTGAGTTTGGCATTCACAGGAACAATCTGTTGATGTGAACCATGCCTCACAAAAAAGGTCTCAGAAGACTTACAATCTACAATTGTTTTAAGAATAAAGCTGGAGAGGTTTCCACAGAAATCTCTCTGAGTTTAGATATTCATCAGTTCACATTTAGACAAACTGTCTATGCTGTCTATAAATAAAAGCTCAGTAGAATTTGGGTGATGCAGCAGGATAGTCATTGTATACAGTCATTCATTAGATTTATTTTGATGTTAAGGGTCATGCTTAGCATCAAAGTAAATCTAATACAGAATGTAATCTGCCTGTTGGAGTGGCCCAGCCAGAGTCCACACCATGACCCATCAGAGATTCTGTGGAATGAGCTCAGAGAGCCTAAGAATCCTGAGAATATGTCTGAGCTGAAGCAGGTCTGTCAGAAGAATGGTCCAGAGGTCCTCCTTAATGTTGTGCAGGTCTGATCCACAGCTACAGTGCTTTGCTTTAATTTGAGGTTATTGCTGCCAAAGGAAGTTTGACCAGTTATTAAATCCAAGGGTTGACTTACTTTTTCCACCAGCACTGTGAATGTCTAATGTGTGTTAAATAAGGACACAGCAAATTCTAATTGTTTGTGTGTTATTAGCTCAAGAACATTGTGTTTGTCACTACTTGTGACTTAGATGCAGATTAGATCATATTTCATGACCAATTAATGCAGAAAACCAGGTAATTCAAAAGTGTTCACATTCTTTTTCTTGTCGCTATATACTGCAATTGTGATTTAGAAAAAAACATGCATCACAAAACATCAATATTTAAAGTGTCAGCACTTGTAAATTGTGAGGTATAATGATGAACCTTGAGTTCTGGATCTCTCCTGATCATCTCCAGAATAATGTAGCAGCCAATGGAGTGCCCAATCAGGATGAGGCTGGTTTCTCTGGGAACATATTTCCTGAGGAAGGCTAGCTTGTGTTCAATCTGCCCGTTCAGACCAAAAACATCTCCCTCTGCTGCCAAGGATGCATCTGTAGTAAGACATAAAAAATATTAACTTGTGGTGTATATGTCTAGACCTCTCACCCACCCCGAGTAACATTAGTGCCTAACAGTGTTGTTGCAGTACACTTAGTTTCCTAGAATCATAAATAGTTTGCTTATATTTCCACAAATCAGCTGTAATACTGTAGGTCTGAGTGATACATTTCCCTCTATATAACATGTTTGGATATAGTGGAAATACAGAATCTTGTTGGTGTATCAGAGACAGCAAAGAAACAGGACCAGTGCACCTTCTTTACATACCAACTAATGGACAGATTTAGAATACAACAACTTAAGTGTACTTTCCTTCAAAAACTACCATGAATTACTACTTAATACCTCCTCCCAACCTCTCCCACCCAGCCATTCCCCATTTATTATAATATTCAATGTAATATTTTTTCAGTTTGGAAACTCTTGAGTATAAAGAGGTTGAGAATAATCCAGACCTTCTACCATGTCCATGGAGTCTGGAGGTACACAATGGCCAGCATGGCTTACAGCCCACACTGGGTGGCGATAGCCAAACATTCTATGTAGTGTTTTCATGAAGGTTCTGTAGAAGCCCACTACACCAGGATTACCTGTATGGAAGAGGAAAACATAATATTTAATATTTATATAATATTGTATTTTAACATTGTGTTCTATGTTTCTGCTGTTTCCACACTTTATTTGTTGTCATACATGAGCAAATGTTGGTCCACTGTGACTGAAAAAAATCCTCAGGATACCCCCACCATGTAATAAATAGTGTTTCCCATTAATTGCCCAGACTGTGGCAGCTAGATGTATAATTCCTCCCACCACAATTTCTGATGAATTGAAAATATTAAAGGCACATTTCGTTAGAATTATGTCACTACTGTGGTTACCTACAAAAGTATTATATAATGATCATGACGGCATTTTGCTGGCATTTACTCTCTATTAAGGTTTTGTAGCTGAGAATCCATTACCACTGTAATAAAATAATCTGTCAGACTAGACTGTTTAAATTTTACACCTCCTCCTGTTTTATCCAAGGATAAGTAAAGACATAGTATGGGGACAGATGATACAGTGAAAGAGTTGCAGAACACAAAACTGGGCACAGCCCCAGTTCAATGAAATTGATAGTTCATGAATTTGTTTTAACTGTTGCACTTCTTAATAGATTCGGCATAACAGTAAATACACATGGCTTAGTTAAATCAATTAAATGTACTCATACTCAATGTAACAACTGCATTAACACACTCTCTGAATCTCTTTCATGAGTGCTCAGTGATGCAGTACTGGACACTCAAGATGAAGTAGAGACATTCATGGTATAGTTTCATTCTGAGAGAAATGATTACCTGGTTTTCCAAATAAAATTACAGTAACCTCTGTTTCAGCTACATAGAGGATGGAAGAAGGGGCTTACAAAACTATGATTGGCACTACGGGCAGCTTTTTCCAGCGGACAAACCATACACCCATTTCACAAACAGCTGGTCACCACAAGGCAGATTATATGATCATTAACAAAGAATATTTGTCCTACTCACCTGGAATGATGAGAAAAAGAATTTTGTGTCCAGAATGTAACTGACTGGAACCAAATTTAAGGACCTCTGTGTTGGCTCCAAAACAGTAGATAAAGTCTGTCTGTGGGTCATCCCTGTTGTCTGTCACCATGTCCTCCATCTCACCGGCTTTGAAGGAGGGAAACATCACAAGCCCAATTATGATCATTTGATCATTTAACTTAAAAAGGCATATTTTACTGCACTTATCAGAAGCTTCAATCCATTCAGTCACATGGTAAATACATTTATTCAGATCTAATGAAGAGGTGTAACAGTGATATTATATTACCGCAACGTGATAATCTAATACAACCGTCTCTAGTAGCTGATACAGTTAGTCAGCAGGGTCCAAATGTTCATTTTATCTGTGCCAAAGGTTAAAGAGCGAGTTGTGGTACGATGTGGTGCATTTAGGAGCTCCTCTCAACAGTAAATTCAAATCATTTATACTTCAAAGTTTCCAGCAGTGCACAGCTTTTAAGTGAAAAGAAAGAACATAGTGAGAGGGCTAACATATTACTTAAAGTTGGCATTTCAGTTAAGGGATACCATCATTTGTTGGTACCGAATAAAAGAATGGTTGCTTAATACCATATACTGCGCGGTATCTAACGTGCTGTGATATCCTTTTCTATCAATATGCAGCCGTATTAAACTGACAGATATTAAACGAAGTTTGGTGTGACAGCAACACTAGCACTGACAACAACTTAATGAGTTAAAATTACAAGATGAGTGACGCTAGCTTGAATCCTAGTAGCTGCTTTCTGTCGCAGTCTGAAAAGAACGAGGTGTACTAAGATATATTTCACCTTTTAATAGCAGTAAAAAAAAAAAAATTATATCCTTCTCGTTGAGTGGTTTCTCTCCTTCGATGCATAGATGTACTCCATGGTTTGATGTGAAGACTTCCTGCTTTGCACACTGCTGGAATCTGATTGGTCAACTGAGCGGTCGTCCCACGTGCCTTTCTTCTTTTTGTTAAAAGGTGGTTACCATCCAGCATTCACTTACATTACTGCCACTAATAATTGTATTGTATACTCCAATATTGTGGAGTGTAGATAAATAAAATATGACTAAATTACAGGTTATGTTAAAAAAAAAAAAATACAGTAACAAAAAAAAAATTATATGTGTATTACTATATCCCAAACTATATCAATTATGCAAATCCCACAGAAATGTAACACATATAGAAACTAATACAATTATATAGCACATAAAGTAAAATACATTAATAACAACAATAATGCTAATAATACTAACATTAACAATAACAATAATTATTATGTCTATAAGAAATATAATGCAATGTAACAGTGTTAGATATGTTACTACTACAATATATACTTCTACCCCAGAGTATTAATAATACTGGCAATACACAATATAATCAAGGATACGGTGTGCATAAACTGTTTGGAGACACCTAAATGTTCAGTTACAATACATAAATACAAAATAACTAATCACATGAATAAGTCTTGAAAAATGTATACATGAAGTAATAATTTGTGAAATAATTTAAGAAATGAAAAATCAACTCAGCTGTTGTGTTATTCTATAATTTGTTGTCAGAGTTTTGTAGGATTGCACATTTTATTTCATGCCATGACTTTATTTCGCAGTTCCAACCCACAGTGATCCTGAGTCAACTATCTGCTGCTGTAAAAAGTTCCATGCACAGTTTCTGTTGTACAGTGAGATGGCAGTGGGCCAACATGCACCTCAAACAACATATTACTGATTTTATCATGTGATGCAGTGCTACATTTCCATAATGCTTTTAACTTCCCTTAAGATCAAACAGATACAATATCAGGACTGGGCTGAGCTCTTCTGAGGCTTCAACCCAAATTTGAGATCCAAACAAATCAGAGGGGAAACAGCTGCATGTCACCTGCACTGAAAAAACTGTTCTAGAATTAAATAGTAATTTTCAAGTCAACTATTCCTGATTCCTGTTTGAACATGGTTGAATATCTGCTCTGTCTGTCAGAGTTTCATTTTTTTTAAATCTACACAGGGGAAGGTAGGTGCAGTGAGGGTAAGTTAACATGAAATTACAGGTTTATAAGAAGACGTATGAGCAAACAAGCAGCTGGATTGAGAGGCAGGTAGACAGGCACACAGGCACTTGGATTAATATTTTTATAGGATTTTTTTCTCTTCTTTTTTATAGTACACTGTATCTTGGTATTATCTTCTTCCAGTCTGATTCATCAAATTCTGTTTGCCCGACAAGTTTCTACAGAAGCCTGCCTGTTTTCAGAGAAAAATATTAGTTCTCATGATGATGATGATATTCATTTTCCTTCAAGTTTATTTTAGTTATTTATTTTACTTGATTTTAGAATAACTCCAAATTCTTTCAGATTAAAGCTTAATTAATGTAAAGGAGAGAGGATCATCTCCTGCATGTCCTTGGAGGAACACATGCATTTGCACATGAATTCAGACGCTTTTTTTATACTTTTCTGTATTATACAGTGCTGTTAAGTGTACAATATTACAGTGTCATCATAGGGCTTCAGAAAGAGGTCAAGTTTATCAAACATGCTTTTTTCCCATCGTGTTATTCTGCAAACACTGCAGTGTTAATGGTCAAAGCTCCCCAACTACCTCTTTTGTAAATGTGTCACAAGCCAAGCCAATGTAGTATATTTTATACCTTATGTGTTTTTTAATGTTAAATCTTGATCTGAAATGTCACCAGTAACTACAGCTGTCAGATAAATGCAGTAGACCTGGAGCTTTTGGGGACACCTGGGAACTAAGCTTTGCTATTCATATTTTTTCAAAAATATGGAAAGACTGAAACAGCATGACAAACACAAAAACAGTATTCATAGTTGTTTAATTAAATACCATAATCATAATAAAACAGTAACTTTCAGTGTGTGCTAAACACTGGTAGGTCATAACGGTATTGTCAAATTTAAAGAAATATCACATTAGAATAACCAGTATATTCTTCATGTGAGTTAAAACACCTTAAAACAAATCTTTATTGGCATCAAACAAAAAGTCATTTTTTTCACATAGATATAAATCTGGTCAGCCATAATAAAACTTCATTTTCAAGAAATGTATAATTCACTGTCTGGATTGCACTGGCCATTCACTGAAAGATTTCCAAAAGAAGGGTAAAGGGATTTCAATGTCAGTCTTTTTATTGCTCACTTTAATGTATGGTGCTGTGCTTTGGGATATCCTTCTCAGTAGGTCTACGATTTCATTAAGCCCTCCATAGAGATGTGACTGCAAAATACTGATAACCTCCTTGGTACTGTTATTTACATGCTCGATACTTAAAGAATTATAAGCCTCTTGAATCTTCAGTTTGGTAAGATCTTTATACTCAGCCACATGTCTCTTTGCCTCCTCAATGTGTTGTTTTGAAGACTGCAGAACTTCTGCATAGATGACATTAAGTTGAGAAGTAATTTCAACATTTTGATCTTTTAAGTAGGTGATGAAGTTCTCGCCTTTTTCAGCAATCACTTGGAAAAGGTTATTGACTGCCTTGTGAAGCAAACTGAACCCCCTGCGCAGTGACTGTGTTAGCTGATCATATGCAGATCCTATAGACAACTTTACTTTATCCATGATCTCATTTCCACTGAAAACAAAATTAGTCCCAGGTATGGTGAACTCGATTCCCCTGATTAATCTAGAAATCTTCTCCATGAGGCTGGTAAGCCTTTGGATGGCCCTGTCAGTGGCTCTTGACACAGATCGACGAGTTCTCTGGAGCATCTCCAGGCTCGAGAGCTTCTCTTCAGATCCAGGCACTGTAAACTTCATGTCACTCAAGAACTGTGTGACTGCATCTAGCAAGAGAAAAATCTGGTCTTCACTGCGTTTCAAGACTAGTCTAGCTTCACGAGCTAAATCATCTGTAACATCCTGCACACTTATAGACATCAAGTTATCAGAAGCCTTCCTGTACATGTCTTTTCCTTGATCCCCAAGGTATTTGACTGAACTCTGCAGTGTGTTAAAAGACATGGGAACCTCATGATAGGCTCTCTCTATGACATTGGAAACTGTGTTTTTCAGCTTCATGCTGCCGCGGTTGAGGTCAAAACCAAAGTGGGCAACATGATACTTGTTGATGAACTTGAGCACAGCATTGGTTATAGCAGGAATCCTGTCCTTGGTCCCTTCAATCACATCATGGAGGAAGTCCCAATTCCATGACATCTGTAAGATTAACTTCTGAGAGTTTCTCAGCATGGCTTTGGCAGTAAAAACATCAGTATCCTTCTCAGGAGTAGACTGAAGTTGAGGGAAGAAATCAAGAAGAATAAAAACAGTTAAAAGAGTGTCATGTTGCACATCATATAACAGCAATACATCTGTAGGTTTTAAAAAAACACTTTTCCATTGACAACAAAATGCAAATCAAAGAGCTTAAAGAGTTACCAAGTAACGGCTGAACAGTTTTCCATGCAGTTGTGATGGAGACCTTCGCTGAAGATGCAATCCAAAGAAGCCAGATGATGGAGAAGACATAGATGCAGTGATACCATCTTTGCGGGAAGCAAAGCGGAAGTTCACATCAGTGAATGTTGGGCTGGTGATGTCAATATTGAGAGTGTGATGATACTCCCTGCAAACCAAAAAAAAACAAGTATTAGAGGTATTCTCTTGTGCATTTAGGCATTTGGTCAACCCATGAGTGAGATACCTGTTTAGAACTGCTAAAATTATGCAGAAAATCAACCTGTGGGTTAAAAAAATAAAATAAAACTTACATTGAATCAGCCAGAGGAGTTTGGCGTTTCATCCTGAGAAAAAAACAAACACAACTGTATTTATCTTACAGTAAGTCATAATTTAGCTTAAGTTTTAAGATTTATCTTACCCTTAACTTACCCTGCCTAAGATTTGTGTTTATTTCTTCCCCAAATTAGCTGTGAGAGATTTCCCAACCCTGAAGTTTCAGCTAATTTTTTTTTTTTTTTTTTTTTTTTACAAAAGTTTCTCATGTCCATATTAAATTTAGACACAATTTTATATAATTTCATTTTCACTTTATACAGCCACAAATATGCGTCTACACTGGCCAGAGCTAAAATCTGAATGTAATCAGTTAAGGTTTTCCCTGGCTACCTATTAATCAGGGTCGATTCTCTTCCACTCCACAGGGTTTTGGTAATGTACTAAATGCTGACAAAAATTTGTTATATCATATTAACAGTTTAGCTAGAGGGCATTTCAGACTGCTTTTTGATATATTGTGGTTAGGAGAAGTAAACCTCATGTCATAGGGAGACAGATGCATTTACACCCTGTCTACCGTGTCTGGAGAACACTAAAGACACATGAAGTAGCAAAGTATAAATGGGGTCTGGAAGTACTCTCCATATGTTGGTTAATACAGATAACAAATATCTTAAATATGTCTATTTGGAAACTGAGATGTATGAAAGCCCATTTCAACCACAAAATATGAAAACAAAAATATGAAAATCCAAAAAATACTATTAACAGCACTGACTAATCATGCACTTTTCAAATTTTAAGGTCTACTATTGGCTTCCACAGTTATTAAATGAAACAGATAAATCTAGGTTTAGGTATCTTACTGGAAACTGAAGAAGCACAAAATATAATGTGTACACTAACCTCAGGTTTTGTGCCAAAACATGTTGCCAGTAGACAGTTGCATCATTGTGAATCAAGTTGCACTTCCCATTTAGATTGATTACTCCATTATCAAATTCAAGGGTTGTAGTGGCTAAAGAGACATGATAATAACAAAATATAATATTTATTATTGTCTTAGACAAAATGTTTATATCAAATAAAGGAGAGTGTATGCAAGTCTTACCAGAAAGGTCATATTCCAAGAAGATCATGGTAGAAGTGCAGATGGAATTCAGCAAAGTCACAAGGCTAGAGCCTTTTTTCTCCAGACTGGCAGTTGTTGACACATTATAAATAGGGGAGGAAACCTTTAGAGTGGTACTGAGGCTGCCAAAAACTGGGATAAACACACTTAAAGGCAGATGTAGGGCAATTTCAGGGATTTCAATTTTTTGCTCTGGAATGATGATGGTTGGAAGTTCAAAGTTTGCAATCTGGCTTGTGATTTCATTTAGACTAATGGTGTGCTCTCCAATTGTTAAAGATTTTGGCAGTGTAAAAGATGAGACAGTTATTTCATACTGTGGCATCTTGAATGAAAGGAATGACATTTTCTCCTGTAGATAGTCTGTACTAATATTATAACTGGGCACTGACATTTTTGGCAAACCAGGCAGCATGATTTCAAAGGCCGTGGTGGTGATCACCTTAGGGATGTTAAGGTTCTTTGGGTCAACTGTAAAGGGTCCCACATGTAGGTTGGTAAATGGAAAATCAAAGGCTGGAAATGAGATTACAGGGGGAAGAGTAAGATGATCAGGAACATCAAAGTTCTCCAATCGCATGTCTATAGTCCTTATGGAATGTGGAATTTCTTCTACCCAAGAAGGCATATCAATGCTAATCTCAGGGATGCTAAAAGTGATTCCGTTTTCAAATAGTGTTGATGGTATTGCATACTCCTCACCATCCATGCCTTTTGTGTATACAATGCTGTAAGACATGTTAAGGATTTGTAAATTGTCCATATTTGTGACCTGATCAAACTTGAGCACATCCCAGAGGGATTTCTGGTATACAGGAAGCTTAACTGCCTTCAAGAAAGAAAGGTGGCCTTCCATTGATCCAGTCAAATCCATGCGTACCTGAGATTCATCATTTGACATAAACAAATCACAAGCGTGGATGACAGACGCCAATTGTTCCTTACCACTCCAGGTTAAGGACTGCTTCTCTGAGCTGATGGCAAGGTTGATGTTGTGAATGAGTCCAGCATGACCCAAACTACTTTGCTGACTTGCATCAATATCCAAAATAGTTTTGAAGGTTGTTAAAGGAACAAAATCTAGTTCTCCTTTAATAATGTGTCTTCCATTCGTGGTGAAAGATGCTGAATCAACATTGTTATTGCTCATGTAATCAACTGTTGCAAACATACGCTGCAAAGAAACCTCAAGAGCCAAGTTTTTATTGAAGTTGAACTGGAAGATGTTATTGTTTGAGCTTCGTTTTTGTTTCTCCTGTTTGCTGATGTCTGAGTTTAAGACTGTCCTGACAGTTGAACGCAGGTGATTGACATTAACGTAGAAACTGGCCTCATTCTCTAGATCACCAGCAAAATTGCAACCTCCCATTGCCGTTATGTCTGATTTCCCTTGGGTGGAGGTCTCCAGTGACACATAGGAAGAAAGTGCCTCCAGTGCCCAGTTTATATCGAGGTTTCCTTTGCCCACAGACTGAATCAGAGGAATGTTAAACATGTATTTTAGTTTTTTCTTGGAAGCAACATTTGGCTTGGTTTTGGTATTTCCAATCAGTTCCTGATTCAATTCTAGATTGAGGAAGGGTAGATTGATTTTTGCAGTGTTAGCTACAGAAGCTTCCATGCTCCTTTTGGTGAGACTAACAGCACATTCATGGTTTGCCTCCACGTTGTTATGTTCCAGAGACACAGTGGTAGCCAATTTTATTCCTCTCTTTCTTGTCCAACTTGTGGTGCCATCAATTTTTCCATTTAAAATGTCAAACACAGATGCTGAGGAAGCGCCAAACCGAGCAACAATGTCAGACTGGTTGTAGAGGCCAGCATTAGCGCTTAAGGTAATCACAGGGGATTTGAAGGAGAAGTCATAAGTTATGTTACCCATGGCTGGAATCACAATATTGTTCTGAATGGCTGGCAGTGTGAAAGGTGGCAGCTCAATTTCACTTAAAGTTTCTGGAACATGGATGACAGGTAACTCCAAAGATGGTAGCACAAGAGTATAGGATGGTACAGAGAAACCCAGTGCTGGAACTTTGAAGCTTGGCGTACTGACCTCTTTAGGAACAAAGTAGGTAAAAGCTGGCATCTCAGCCCTGAAAGCAGAAACGTCAATATTCAGTATTGGTATTTTGTATCCAGGGACAGTGAAGATTCTAGGTGGCAGGCTAGAAGTGTCAATTTTGTGTTTGATATACTGTGATTTTGCTTGGTTGTATGAATCTTTTAGAAGTGCAACTACTTTGTCTCTACATTGTTCAAACTGAGCATGGATTATGTTAGCATTGTCACTGATTGCATTGTAGATTGGTTCAAGGTGTAATTCAATGCTGTGCATATCAGGATTCTTGTAGTAATGAAGCTTCAGGTTCATATCAAATGACTGTTGAGGAGTGGTAAGCAAGGTTTTAAATCCAGCCTGTTCCCAGAGAGAGAGATGTCGGACCTCAGGGGTTTTAATTTCAAGATAAGGTACTGTTACCTCTGGAATAGAGAGAGGAACAGTCAGAAAGTCCAGATTAGCTTCTCCATTAGCCCATGAGTGAAAGAAGATATCTATGTCACTGTTTTCTGCTGTGAAGTTATGACTGTACTTGTACTGGTTGAATCTTGCCAAAGCAAACCAACAAGCATGCTGCCTCTCAGAGTTTAGTATGAATTCATAATCATGCTGGAGATCAACCTTACCAGTGAGTTTCAGGGGGAGGAAAATCTTTGAGTTTACTTTATTCTGAAGGTTGAACACAATCTCAAATGGATGTGCCATGAATTCCAATGAGTTCAACATGGATCCAATCACACTTCCAGTGAATTCAGCATCATGAAGGGCCATCAGTGCAATTTTCAAGTCCCCAAAATGTGTCTCCCCTTTTAAAACCATAACACTCCTCTTGACAGATGGAACTTCAGCTTCACATTTTGCTTCAACAGTGATATGACTCAAGAACCCTGATTCAACAGTCAGTGTTTGCTTTGATTTCAAAGCCTTACAGTCTGTTTCTCCAACAACAGTTAACTTGGAAGTGCTAAAAGTTATGTCAAATTCTACATTGCTTGTGTGTGTGCCTTCATCAGAGTAGTCTTTAATGGACCACTTCCCATTACCAATAGTTTTACTGGTCACCATAATTCTGCCAGATTCTATTGTGGCTGCTATATTCTGTTTCATTGACGTCTGACTTGAAGTTTCAATTGACGGGATGTCCAAAATGTGGTCATAGGTTGTGTCTATGGCCGCAGAGATCCCACTCTTCAGTGTAAATGTCATATTGTTGTCCAAGTCTGCTGTGTACATTTGGGTTGTGGCCTTGGCAGCAGTCTTGGCAGAAGCCTCAACAGAGGAGCCCATGAGTGTTATGGATCCTTCATGATCAATGGAGAAGGCCGTATGTGTCACTTTCACTGTTTCTGTGAATAGAAGCTTCTTCATTCTGGGAGCTCCCAACTGAGCCACAGCTTCGAAGGTGTATTGAAGGGGCTCAATGGGTGATGTGACATGAGAATTAATGGTAGCTATAAACAGTGGGTTTTTTGGTGTGGATGTTGAATTCTCAATCTTTCCAATGGTTACAAGAGTGTACTGTGGGGAATTTACCCTAAATTCTCCATGGAGTTTTCCAAAAAGTGGGAGACAGATGTCACTGGGAACCTCAGACAATCTGATCTCTGGAATTGGAAGCATTGTGATTCCAAAGTCATTCAAGTTTAATTTGGGGATGTGGATAGCTGGAATTTTTATTTCTGAAAGAGTTATTTCTGGGAAGGTGAGATCTGGTAGTTGAAATAGGTAGAGAACTTTTAAGTCACCAAAGACTTCCTCAGGATCGGGCATTTTGATCTCAAATTCTCTGATGTCATCTACGATTGCAACAATCTTTGCTTTGATCTCATCAAAGTCTATAGTAAAGGCAGGAATTGTATAGGAGTTGAGAATGGTGAACTCAGGGAATGAAATTTGAGCAGGGATGCTGATCTCCTGCAGTTTGTTCAGGTTGACTACAAATGCTGGAATGACAAGGTCAGTGAGAGGTACAGTAAAAGTGCCCACTGAAATCTCTGCTCTTTTCAGTGCATCCAGAACTCCATCTACAGTTTGCTTCATCTGTGTGATGATCTTGTTGTCCTTCACCACCTCTCTAATCTTCTCTATCAGTCGGTTAAATTGCACAGAAATGTAGACAACCATATTGCTATAAGATTCACTTACTCTTTGGAGGTGAATGTACATTTCATCTCTGATATCCATGTCAAGGATTCTTTGTCTCATGTCCTCAAGGATATCCTGCACTTTAATCTTAATGTCATTGTAAAATGTAGAGTCAATCACGTTTTTCAGTTTCGTTAGAGCATCTGCCACTTTTGTGTTTTTGAGTTCATCCAAATACGTGAAGATGGAACTTTGGATCTCTCTAAAAAATTCCCTAACAGCCTCAATTTTTTGCACTATTTCATATGTTTTAATCTGCTCGTTGATATAGTTTGTTAGTTCAACAATCTTCTTGTTAGTCTCATCAACAAATGCACTATAGTCAAATTCCCTCATTGACTTCAGCATTGAAGAAATGTGTTCATTAAGGTCATGAATGCTTTTCTTAAAGTCAACTGTTCTGAGCTGGTTTGTTATACTGTGCAGAAATTGCATCATTTTATCATAAACAAATTCAAAGTTGATAGATTTCAGAGCACCTACCACTGACTGCACAGTCTCTTCAATTTTGAATTCCTTGATGAGAATCACTATCTGATCCATTAAGTCTTTAAGTTTGTCATCAAGATTGTATTTTAAAAGTAGATCCCTAGTGTAAGAATATACAGCATTGAGTTTGTTGGAGATTTCGTATTCATCAATCCAGTTAACGATGACATCATTCATAGATTCAATCACTTTTGCTATCTCTGAAGAGGGGATCTTGTATGAAAGCTGCTCAACATACTTGGCTAAATCAGTTGAGAGAAGGTCATCCTTTACATACTGGAAAAACATGTCGATGTCAAATTTCTCAATGGCCTGTTTTATTTCAGACAGTTTGTCTTTGATTTTTTCCAATATTCCATATTTAGAATCAAGATCTCGCAGCCATTCAGCACTGCTAGCTGTGAGCTTCTGTAAGTCAATCTGTCTGATGATGTCCTCAATGGCATGAAGCACTTTGACAAGTGAGTGCTTGATTTCATACTTCTCATCAAAGGCCCGAAGCTGATCGACAGTCTTTGAAAGAACATCTGTTATTTTGGTGGCAAGGTGTCCTTCCTTGAGATAGTCTTCGATGGTAAGGATGAGGTCTCTAATTTTCGTGGCAATGTCCATTACTGTATTTTCCAGGTTCTTGCTCCAGTTGTTTATCACAAGCTCTAAGTCATCGATTGTTACAGCAAACTCCCCAATCAAATAATCAAGTTTTGCTTTTACTTGATTAACTTTGTTCTCCAAGTCCATGCCCTGCATAAAGTCACTCACTTGCACTGGTAGCCTATCTAACTTGGCTCTAAAGTCAGCAATTAACTGATTAATATCTAAGTTGTTGATGAATCGTTGAATTGATTCTAAGGCTTGCACAAGTGTATTCTTGAGTTGCTCAAAAGCAGCAGGAAGGCTCTCAATGAATGGGATCTCAATGATATGACAGTCAGCATTCTTGTCATACTTGAGGAAACCAGCCATACTAAATTCTTCTATTTCTGGTAGTGATCTCTTGTGTCTGCTCAGTTTGCTTAAAACGTCTGTTAATATCGCTCCTGAAAACTCAAATCCAATCTTCTCAGGATTATTGAAAGCACTGATGTCCTGGTTATAAGCATGGTTGTTCAGTTTAGATTTTACTTTCCAGGTCAGATATTGATCACTTGGTGTCAGGAGGCCATCAAATTTGTTTTCTAAATTAGTGGAGGACTCCCCACTTGGAAGCATATGTGTGGTTGATATGCGGCTGTCATGTGAGTATGCAAGAGCTAAGGGCTCAGCTTTAACCAACAACTTGCTGTACAGCTGTCCAGTGTGCTTCCCGTAAAGATTAATTTCTCCATCACTGTTGACAAGAGCATCAATAGTGAGGCTGAAAGGCAGTACCATAGTGCGAATGGTACTGTCAAAACGTAGAGGCTCAGAATTTATTTGAGCCTCACAGTTTGACTTGGAGGAAAGTCCAGCAAATTCAAGGTCACAGTTGTAACTTAGCTGGGCATCCATTACATTTCCAGATATGCTGTGTTTCATGGTACCAGCCAGATCATCATAGGTGAATTCATAGGTTTGTTTAACGTTGTGTTCCTCTCCATATGCTCCCTTCATACTGCCGCTCAGATCAATCTTAATTGGCTCAAGCTTCATGTGGCCTTCATTGTTCAAACTAACATCATAAAACTTGAGGTCATTCATCACATCAAATGACATAACAAATGGCTTCATGTCTACATTGGTATCTTGCTTATAGTAAATATCTTCACAGATGAAGTTGTTAGTGTTGGAGTGGAGGGCTAGGGTCCACAGAGTTAGGGTCAGTGTGTGGCTATTTTCTGTTTTCATCTGCCTCAGTGTTCCCATGGTATTGCTAGTAATGGTCAGAGCCCTACGGTTCAGTACAGCATTCATGTTGTTTCTTGTGATTGCATCATATGCATGGCCCTTGAGGACACCATGCAGTGAGGCTTCGAAAGCTGTGACTTTACCCTCAATATTCAGCTCTCCTCTGCTCTCCTCAGCCATTGCTTTAGTCCTGCAGGACAGGGATGCACCATTGTTGCCTATGGCACCATTGAAGATATTCTCCAAAGTCACAGGGCTGCACTGAATGCTGTTAGTTCCACTTGTGGTCAGACCATTTCTATCAACCATAACAGAAGCTTTGTGCAATCCACGACCTGTGTCAAAAGTGAGGGAACCCTCAGAGTTTACTTCAAGCCCATTTGAATCCAGGGATCCTGTTATAAGTGAGTATGCCCTATTTGTGTCATCATCTGCCTGTGACTCAATTCGGAGGATGACCATATGGCTGGACACACCAAGTTCAACTTTGTTATTGAGTGACTTATCCATTATTGTGGCAATAGCATTGCATTTTAGGGTCAGTTGTGTATCTTTATACTTGAGCTCTGCTACATGCTTGAGGATGTCCTTCTGGGCACTGGTTTTGGACACAATGTTCAACTCAGAGTTTGCATAGACTCCATGGATCATGTTGTGAACTTGGATGAATGGTGAGTCAAAGCGCAGGGTGGACTCTCCTCTTCCCTCTCTATCTAATGGACGCAGATTGTAGCTGTGGGTGTAGGAGGTGTTGGTGTAGAATGAACCTATTTTAAGCAATCCATCTATGGTGCCATCTCCTGAGACTTCATCTGAATCTAGAGTTGAAGTTGACTGAGCAGAGTAATAGATAGAGGCCTGCAGGCCTATGGGACTAAAGGCTTCAATCTTATAGTTGGCTTTTGCGTTCAATTTGTTTGTCACCCTTAATGTTTCTAAGACACTAAAGCTTGTGTCGATGAGGCTATGGCTGAAGGAACTATTCAGAAGATACTTCAGATTATCATCAGCTCTTCCTGTCATCATCCCAGTTCCTTGACATTGACAAAAAGAAATGATACTATTATCAGTATCTGTAACAACACAGGCAACTATGTAGAATAAGGTCTGAGCACATGCTGTATGTTGAAGTGTTAATTTTGCATCTTATTAAAAGCTATTGCTAGAACTCTTGCTATGTGCTCCAAATTTGACAAGAATTTCATCTTGATCAACAATCAGTAACTACATATGCACAAAGATTCTCTCTTTGTGCCACTTTCTGTAAAATGAATGTAACAGCCCTCATTATTCCCTAGCTATAAAGAATGGGAATTTTAAGAAGATGTTTACCTTCAAGCTTGTATGACAATAGGTTGAGAGGTGATTGAGCCATGGCCTTGTACTGTGCAATGTAGCTGGGGACATCAACAGTGTTATTGCCCCCAGAGATGGAGCCTTCCCAATGGTAAAAGTTGCTGTTGATCTTGGTGGATGCTTCCATTAGACCAAGAAGGGGTGCAGTGAAATCCAGTGAAGGTGGTATAGTGATTGATGGTAGTGGGTAGTTTTTGGTGGGAACATATAGGCCTATCGCAGGTAAATCTATGAGGGGAATAGACAAAGTAGTTGGAATGTTCAACTCTTCTAACTTTTTGCCTCCAAATGGAAGAGGGAGTGAGATGGTAATCTTATCCTTGTTGAACTGGTATCGGAACAAGCTGTCACTATAGAAAAAAAAAAATATATATATAAATACACTCTACACAGACAGAGAATCAGAGGACAGAACAACTAGTATAGCTGAAATGTTGAGTTAGGGTTTATGCCTATAACTATTTAAAAGCAAATTATGTTCTTAGACTCTATATTAAATACTTACACCTGTAGAAACAGTTTCTTGGGCAGAGCTGGCAAGGTGAGATCTGAGATGCTCCTCTTACTTCGCAGGTTAGCAAAGTAGGGGATGTGTGCTGTTAATTTGTCCAACCATATATCACCTGCCTTCAGGATGACATAAAGATAAATGAAGTATCACTTTAAACAAAAACTGTAAAGCTTGGATCTGGGATCAAAATACACTCAGTGAGAACGAATCATGATTTTTGTAGAATAGCTATACTTCTCAACAATATGGAATTGTGAAAGGATGTGTACAGTTTCCAAGAGTTAGACTCATGATCATGAGTTATGGCCATTTAAATTTGGCATGTTCCTGCAGCACCACCTGTAGTTAAAATTACAAATTTTGTAAACTGATTAAGAGTTGGTAAGTGAATGTGCCATCTAAATGTGGAGACAAATGTACAGTGTTTTCAAGAATTATGGTGATTTATGTCATAGATGTTTTTGTTTTTTCAGGATTATGTTGTGCACCAAACTTGTTGAATTAAAGGGGGTCTCCACCAGTTTTGCACATCAAAGTGTGTTGACAGGTCTTGAGGAGTAATACAGCATATGTGGAAAAAGTTGTATATAAAGCCCTTTGTGGCTCCAAAAGGAGCTGCATGAGGCCTAATAAATATTCTCAATATGTCACTTGATGTCACTTGGAGCTATGAATTTGTAAATCATAAAAATCTGACGTTGTGGAGTTATCAAACCTCTGCAGCCTGCTCCTCATCTCTGCTTTAGGCTAGAGGCTCAAGGTTACATTCAGCACTACTAACATAACACAGCCAAATCTTTGACTTAATTGTTGGCAGTCAGGATGTGTTTTTCTGGAATATCATGCTAAATACCGACAGACCGGTTGGACTGAAAACACAAGCTCCTTGATAAAGGTAATGAACGTAAAGTCAAACGTCAAAGCACTACCTCAATTCCTTTGGTGACTATATGACGGAGCTTCATATCAGTCTTTGCCACTTTCTGTTCCAGAATATCATCGATGAGCTTTTGCAGCTGCTCATGATAATCCTCTACATCTGGGATCAGTTCCTGAATCTCTGAATTCAGCTCTGATTTCAGTTCCACCTCAAACTTGTCATCATCTGTGAAGAAAAAGTTCAAATCCACCCACAAATATACAAATGAATGAACGTTCTAAATCTGTTTCCTTTTTTGAAGATGTGACTAATTGCTGACAGTTACCGTATTTGAGTGAGGCTGTCTGCTTGTAGGATGTCTCAGGGAGGTTGATGACAGTCTCCAAGTCCATGAGCACATCCTCATTCTTCTTCAGGGTTGCAGTGACAGATGCATCAGTTTTCAGAGAAGGAATAATCATCTGGAGTTGCAGCATGGCATCCTTCATTTTGTCAAGTCTACATTTAATAATAGGATATGTAGTTGAAAATTCTGCGTTATCTATCATCAAAGGATTGATGGTTGGTTTATAGAACTACGTATGTACCTCGTGCGTCCAGCAAGAGTCAGCTGTGGGATGTTCCTGTTGGTGACATCAATGGTGATACCTCGCATCTTCTTTCCTTTAAAATCACTGTCAGTTACAGCCAGCTTGATGCCTGCTTCCACATCATAGTCAGGAATGACAACCTCAGTGGTGAAAATGTTCTTATTGCGGTTGTATTTCAGAGATACAGTGGCCTCTGTGGAATCGTCACCTAGTAACAGTAGATATCAAATTCACTGGTCAGTGTTTATCTCCAGGAACAGAGCTGAGACCACCAACTCGTGGCTTCAATATCTATTCAGACAGGTGCCCATATCAATGTCATAGGTGGCATACGCACTTAATTTACCCTCACTACATATAAAAGAATGCAGGGATAAAAAATAGGCCTAATTAATTCTTGACCATTACAGTTAAAGTATATGCCTGTGCCAGCTTGAAACAGTTATGCGAAAACCCACGATTACATTCAGTGACAAAATCATTTTTGTCCAATGCCTTTTTTTTTCAAATGTGCATTTTATAATACCTGTATATGGCAGCTACAGTATGATTAAGGTTAAATAAAAACTGCCAATACACATTTACATGCACACAAATACACAAGAATTATCCTAAAAGAGTACCTTCTGCCTTCAGAGTTAGCTTCAGAGACTCTACTTTATGGCGACCCTTTTTACCCTCCCTGAGTGTTTCATCAGTGATGGTGGCAGTGTACTCTGAAACTTCCCCTGTAGGATGGATTTCCACTGCAAACCTTAGTAAAAAAAAAAACACAGATTTTATTAAATCTGACTATCTGGGTGAATCTGCTATCTATCTGGTTAGATAAAATCACAGAGTACTCCATTGGGGTAAATAAAATAATAAACAATTACAGTCACTATTTACATATTAGCTATATATGTAAATATATTATATTAGCTACCAAAATAGAGGATACCTAAATTAAAAAAACCTAAAATCAGATAAGTTTCAAGTCAGATTTGCTAATGTAGTCTCCACCTACCTGGTTTCTCCAGTCAGAGGATGATATGATGCCTCATCCATGGAATTCGCATTAGGGTAATGCAGGACTGTACAGAATTTCAGACCACTGAATATTGGCTGGCAGTCAGTTGAATCAGTCTGATCCTCCACCAGGGACGGCAATATTTTTGTTTGAACAGAGGAGACTGACAGCAACTTGTTGCTGTATTTCAAGAGGAGAAATGAGAGTTATGAATACTAAGAGCACAACATAAAACTAGCAACCACTGAAAGACTTTGTATCATTTGACAGAGGTGTCACTGACCTAATGCTGAGCAACTGAGTGTTTGATGTAGGAGCAGGTATGGACAATCTTATCTGGTTTCTGCTCACAGTGACCTTAGCATTGATGGAACTCTCATGGTACATATTAGTGTGCATCTCAAGCCCAGCCTCCACATAGTCTGGAATGTGCACACCCATTTGAGTGATGATTTCTAGCCCAACTGATGGCATGAAGGACAAGTCAGTCTACAAGGAGAGGGATACAACAGAATAGCTGTAAACAACAATTCAGAGGGGACATACACATAAAACTATCATTTTATTTTATATGTAATTATGATGAAGGGAAGCTAACTTACTTTAGGAACTGAGTGAGTCAGGCCTCCTTTGGCACCAGGCGCAAATACACCAGCCAGTGAGAATTTCAGAGGGAAGCCAGAGGCAGTGGGTAGAGAGAAGGCATTCTCCATGAAGATGTAATGGCCAAAGACTTCATTCTCAGTGCTAGAAATCAATGGATAGAGGGCCTGTTGGAAAGAACAGGAACAGGTTATATGTATGTATCCCTTTTAGTTGAGTGGCAAATAACCATGTATAGTGACATCATAGAAGTTTTGTAAATGGAGATAAAAGAGAGATCATGCAAAAGATTGTTGAGACACATTCTAACCATTACCACTATATAATTCTGATTTTTAGCAAGTTAGTGATGTGTTTCAGGTGCCCTATACCACATATCAAGGCTGAGTCCTTACTGCAGTATCCCTCTTTGCTCCATGTCATCCTCTCTCTCTCCCCTGTCTTTCATGTGTCTCTGTTATTGGCACTATCAAATAAAGGCAGAAATGCCACAAAATACAGCAAACAACAGATCTAACCTTAACAGGTAGCATCATGGTGAAAAAATGGAAGTACATGGACAGAGTCCCAGCCATCTTTTTCATGTCGCTGGTTTTCAAGTATCCTATCTCATTCCCCAGAAGCCGAAGATGGGCAATCGCCTCAGGGGCTTGAGAAAAACGCACGTCATCCATGAGCTTCTGTACACTGTTTATGATATCTTTCAGAAGATCCTGTGGGACCTAAAGAGATTTATGTATTAGTTTGTGGCCATGCAAAAGCAATGAAGCTGCTGTCATGTCATAATGTAAATGAGCACAGTATGTATGATGTGTCCAAAAATAATTTCACCTGTCTTTTCATTCTGTCTCTGTCAGGGGCGACTCTATTCAGAACTTCTTTGAGCATCTGGGCTTTGTCCTCTGCCCAGTACATGACTCTGGAGATGGAGTCAGGAAAGAAACCATTCTTCCCAAAAAGAGCATCGATAGTTGGCTCAAAGTCTGTTCCTTCAACACTGACCTTGAAGAGGGAGATTTTCAATGTTTTAAAATCTTTACAAAGCTAATCTGTGTGTCTTCACCACATATAAAAAAAACATATGCATAAAAACATACCTCAAAGATGTCATAGTTGTAGTCAAAAACCTTTAGTGTGGTCTCCAGCATCACCTCCTTAGGTAGGGTGTCCCTATCGAAGATAATGTTGCTCTGTACTGAGCCCAAGGGAGAGGCTATTTTGTAGTTGCATGACATGCCATCAAATGCCTTGTTTGTGGGTGGTAGGTGGTCTTTCATGGCCAACTCAATGTATTCCCTGAGTCTTTGGGAAGGAGAATTAAAGAGGTTTTATTAAGATGACACAGTGTCAACAACAAGATTCCTATTTTCTTTCTCAAATCAAAAAAACATTGTGAGCAAAAGGATTTTCATTTTCAGCCCTATTTTCCCCATTACACGTTTATTTTTGCTTCAGTTTAAATCCTTAATATTAAAGGGAAATATATTGAAGAGATTATCTTTAAATCTGCATTAACTGACTTTTAGCCACTTGGGGGCAGAAGAAACATCTTATCGATTTATAAAATTGCTTTGGAGTGTTCAGCAGAAACATAGCAATATTAGTAATAACTTGTAGTCATTTATGTGGTAACCTAATAAACATTCATTTTACTATTGTTTTGATCTCTTTAAAATCCTGACAAAAAAATCTCTGGCTTTTCAGGCTACTAGATTTTGAATTTCTTCCCCAGCTAGCTGCTAGCTTTATCTGTCAGCAGTTGGGTGCTGACTGGGTATTTACATTACGTCATATATATATGTGTGTATATATACATTTGAGTGTACATATACATTTGAATGTGCTCCATAACCTCCATCTGGGGACTCCACTCATTGATTATGCATAACATTCTATTGCTTCTAGCTGGTTACTCACTGAGACATTTGTGGCTCATCAGAGATGCGGATGTTTTTCAGGTGAGAGACCACAAAGCTCTTGAGTTGGTCATCCCTCAAATTCTCCAAATTGTTCACGATGTCCTCAACCAGGTCTTGATGTGGGTTCTTCATCAAAATCAGGTAAGCTGCTATACGTTTCTCAACAGAGCTCTGAGGGTCCTGGTACACCTCCGTGAGGACGTTTCTGACCTGTGGATAACCAAATGATGAATGGTTTGTTGTTGCCAGGGCTAAGACCATGGCAGTCCTCTAAATATGATCATGTGCATACTGTACAGTGTTCCATTTTGCATATTTTATTTATTTTGAGTGACTGATGCTCTTTTTTGCTGTGGCCTCTATATTGATTTGTGAAAAAAGTCATATTAAATCCTACACTACATGTTGTGTTGATCATCATGCTACCATTAACATGTGAGAAATGTGTGTGAGTTACTGTACCTCATCATCAATGTCCATCAATCTAAAGGCCTGTATAGCTGCCTTTTGGTTAGATAATGGAATGTCTGTTTTCTTAGCACACCGCAAAATAGAGGAAATCAAGTTGGGGCTGACAGCTTGCATGGCTTGACCCATGACACCAACAACCTGGAGATTAGAAAAAAGTATTAATCTGGGACACTGTAACCATAAGCCAGATTCTCTGCCAAAACTACAGTATGTGAGTACATTGCATGTACACAGCACACTGCATGATTATCAGTACCTTCAGCACAAGGAAGGACATCTCTTCAGGATCAGTGGGAAAGTCAGAGTCGTGATCAATGATTTCTCCCGAGCAGTCATTTAAGAGTGTCTCCATAAACTTTGATACATCTGTGACCACTGGAGTAGCTTCTCCTTTATGGAACCTGAGGAGAGGTGACAGAGAAGATATACCGTAATTTCCGGACTATAAGCCGCTACTTTTTTCACACGCTTTGAACCTTGCGGCTTAAACAATGATGCGGCTAATTTATAGATTTTTACAGGCTAACGAGCTTCATGCCACAAAAACATTTAGACACCTGCGGCTTATAGACAAGTGCGGCCTGTATATGTACTTTTTTTTTCTTTTTAAATTTAGTGGGTGCGGCTTATATTCAGGTGCGCTCAATAGTCCGGAAATTACGGTAATGAGATGCTGTGGTTTGGATAAAGTGTGGCTAAATTGTGTGTTGCATTTGTGGTCACCTGTGACCAAAGAGAAGAGAAAGTTGTTTTATGTGCTTAATTGAAATTGAACAGGTCCTATATATTTTAAATATCTAATAATAAACACTTGGTAATATTTAAAAGAACTATCACCCTGTTTTTAAGGCTAAAAAATACCTATTTTACTTACTTCTTGACTGTGTTGGCCAGAGCATACATGATTGCCCTGCTCTGTTTATACTGAGCCATGCTGAGCATATCTCTGACACGTGCTGCATCAGGGTTAGCCTGTAGACTCAGCCCATAGACTAGAGCATCCACTTCTAGTGACACCCCATCAATGGTCCTGATAGCCTGGAGGATGGCGCTGGTGCACTCTGGGGTTCCACACTGGAACAGGGCCTGCCAGGTGAGCCAGCCTGACACATCTAGCATTTCAGTGACCGTCTGGCTCAGGGTCTCGTTCCTCAGGACACGCAGGCTGGACACAAGCTTATGAAAAAGGCTGGTCCTCTTCTGACCCTGGTCTGTGCTTGCCAAAGACATAAGGTCCTGCAAGGTGCTCAGAACAGCATCCTTTGTCTGAACTGGAGCTTTATCATCAGGGTCTTCAAAGTGGAGTGGCTTGCTCTGGCTGGGATTCACATCTGTGTACACACATAAATACATTAACTTTGCATTTCCCAATAAGAGATGTGGACTAAAACTGTAGGTCAGGCAATGGGAACAGGCCTGAAATGATCACTTACCAAATACTCTGTTGTTGATCCTTTTGGAGCTTTGAAAGCTGAGATCCTGTGTCACCACAGATGATATTCCATTGTCCCTACAGGCAGATAAAAAGGTGATACAAAAGGCATAACAATGCATTGTATACATGCATAAATATGCACTCTAATGATTACTTACTCAAGGGAGAAGGGCAGGTAAATGTGTTTTTCTGTGCACATGGCTGCCATGATGTGCTTTCCTTTGTTATCAAACTGGTAGCTGCAGTCTTGAGTGCTTGTGATCAGCTTAGACAAGGGGCGATGCTGGAGAGAAAAGGTCCACAATGTTTATGTTAAAGTATACTTTAGTATACTAGTAACATTAAATAATTAGACCTGAGAAGACTTAAATTACCTCATTTCATTTTCATTTTTGGCAGTTTACTGCATTACTGCATTTTTCACAGAAAGAGCAAAGTATTTTCACATAGTTTGACATTTTTACATACATGCATGCTGGCAGGTCACACAGAGGGAACCAGACATTTTTTATTTTAACAAAGAATCCAAATGTCATACCAGTATACACATCTTAATGCAATATCATGTTATAGTTGAGTTGAGTTAACTTAATTGTCATTACACCAAATATAAAGAACTTGCTTTGATGAGCTCATAGCCACAGACAGAGCAACATTCACACATTTACACCACGCTAATACAACCATCACATAAATAAAATATATGAAAAAAGATAAAATACCATTAAAATATAAAAGCTTAGTTAAATACAAAATATACCATATAGTGTTCAAGGTTAGCAATTCAGGAATCAAATAACCTAAACATATTGAAATACCTGATATACAACACTGAATTTCAAAGGAAAACATAAGCTTAAGCAAAATGTAGCTTAAAGCACTAAAGGCAGTCAGAGGCTACAGAGACAGGTATTAAAGTCTCACCAGTTTTTGCAGCAGGGCCAGGGGGCTGTTGGCCAGTTCCCTGCTATAGAACTGGTCACACTGGGACAGGTCTCTGGACAGTGTTACATCTGTGCTGATATCCCTCCTGCCATTCACCAGGTTGTCTGTTAAACACAGGCCATGCACTGTGCTCTGAAAAAACAAAAAACAGGGGGATTTAGCTTATGAGTATTAGCCTTATACTAAAGAGGACAAAGCCACATGCAAATGTAGTTATAGGCAGACTGCCCAGTTACCAGAATTTGACCTTTATTTGTTTATGTCTGCCATTTTATTTGCCTCTATATTAACTTCTCATTTGACCTCCCTTTCCTTTAATGTTCTGCTTTTTCTCTAATCATACCTGTACTGTACACTCATTTGCAGCAGCAGCCAAGTTTACCCATGGGGTAAATCATACATTTACATAAAATATAATGCATCTTCATCTACACATTGTCGTGCTGTAGTTGTGCCTTTTCTGCTGCATTTTTGGAGAAGCCTTGTTGGGTTGTGAGAGGGCACTAACCATGAGGATGTTCTGTTCATCCTCCACGACTGGCACTATGAGAGCCGAAACAATCCCTCTCTTAATGTTGAGGATGTTGACTGGCTCATCTGTCTCCGGGTAAAGCTGGACACTGGTGACGTCCTCCACAGTGAACTTCAGAGGGTTCCTGCATGAAGAAAAGACCAAGCACTGACTGATATTTCGCAGTAAACATGATCAGCCATTTAACTCACATTATGTTCATACCAGAGGGATTTATGTTCAGTTCCAAGACTGGCAGTCTGAAGAGGTCCCAGTCCTGAACAGTCAGGTTCTACTGTGCCAAAGCATCACTGCAGATATTTGTTAGTTCTAATATGTCACTGTCCCTCATCATACCAAATGTTTGTCACATTAGAGTGACATAAAAGTCATATGAATTCGAACTGTTCACACTGAAGATTCATTGCTATAAATCTGTTTTATCCATGTGCTGTATCTATCATATTCACTGCCACATAAGAAAATGGCCCATTTTTTTCAATTTGCTTCCCTTTTAAAAAATGCAATACAAATAATTCTCTTGGGCTTGGAAGACATCATTCATACAAACTGATACAAAGACAGTTTTGGGTGAAGCACATGTACTCTGTTGTGGAGAGTTAGATTATCAGATTACCACTCTCATAGGCCTACCTGTCCATTCAGTGTGGAGCTAAGCTAGTTATTTTAGCTCAGTACTGAATGGACAGATAACTAAGCTAGTTATCTTAGATTAGCTTAGATTAGCTAGTAAACTTGTAGCATTTAAAATGTGCTCTTTTTTTGCCCTCTTGCTTATTGCTCAATATGGGCACCAAAAAATCTAACTTGTTATGTGACTTATTTTACTGAACAGATGTCATGACATTGCATGTTTATCAGACCATGTGAAGAAGGTCTTGTACTAACTTTTCCATAGCAGCCTGGAAGGCCTCAGAGCTGGGAGCCTGACTGTAGACCGACTGGCCCTGGGGATCCACAGCAGACACCTCACTGAGAGCACAGTCCCTGGTGTGCATGATGAATCTGCACATTTGGGGGACTTCGATCTCTACCTAAAGATATGTTAAAGCAGACACAGGGTCAATGGAGAGATGGGGAGGGAGCTCAGATAAGAACATTCTGTTATCAAGTGAACTGACAAAGTAGGACACATAACAGTCATGTACCTGACAAGAAACTTTGGGGCCGTTCAGGTTGGCAGTGCCCACCACACCATTTCTGCTCTCTGCGGTGTACTGATACACGTATTTCTTATAGGCCTTGAATCTGGATGCCACTGAAATAAGATAATTGGATCATGTGGTTATAATTCACTCTCTAAGATAAGAGCAGATCAAATCATTTCAAGCTAACACTGCCTTTAAAGAAGAGGTCACGTTCCTATATTAAACCTATAGCATTGCTCTGTTCCTTCTGCATTGGAAATTCACAGCTTGAGTTCCACATCATCACTTGGCAGCAGATCTTTGGACCCAGCAACAACTAAATGATGCTCAATAGTGAACAACAGCTCTTGTACTGAATCATAAACAGCACAGAGCAAGAGGCCATCAGCTCCTGCTGCTATCACCAGAGAACAGGTCATGTGTGCACAACCACCATCGATCTGTGTGCAGGTCAATGTGTCTGTTTGCAGCAACATTTCACTTACCCTCCTCTATGAACATAAACACTCAACTCTTGCCAGAGGCCTGTACTACAAAGCGAGGTTACTGACTTATCAGAGTAATTTCAGGAGTAACAGGTGTAACTTCCTGATTAACCCATACTACGAAAGGTGGATAGGTTTTACCCGGGCTCTGCTGCCATGGTAATTTACGCTGCATCTCTAAACTGCTCGGAGCAGTAGTTGCGGGCAGATCGATCCAAATATCGATAGTATCGATACCAAGTCGGTATCGGTATCGGATCGATACTAGCGTGGTGAGATCGATTCTTTTAAGTTCCGCTTTTGTTTGCAATGCTGTGGTTTCGGCAAAGAGGAAACAGCCAGGTCGCCGGACTCGCCGCTCCTGTGTCAGCGCAGAGCAGGCACACTTTGCTCCCCCTCCCCCCTCTTGTGTTTAGATGTTGCGCCGTCACGTGACTTAGACGCGCAAAGCAAACAAACAAGCAAGTTGCCGGCTCAGAGGCCTGTACTACGAAGCGAGGTTACTGGCTTATCAGAGTAACTTCAGGAGTAACTTGGTGATGTCAGGTGTAACTTCCCGGTTAACCTGTACTATGAAAGGTGGATAGGTTTTACCCGGGGCCTGCTGCCATGGTAATTTACGCTACATCGCTAAACTGCTCCGAGCAGTTTATGTTCGAGGTTAACTCGGTGTTACCGGTGTTACTTCTACCTAAGCTCCGCCCCACAGGTGTAACAACCAATCGATATTGGCACAACGACTGAGAGAGGCTGACTCCGTAGGACGGGGGTTGTCTAAACAGTCAAGCAGCAGAATTTAACATCATTAGTGTTGCATATTATCGATTTCAATAATCATTTAAATGGGGGTGTCCTGAAAGACAATATAATGCGACAGGCTGTTGTAATTGTAGACTACAGACCAACACATGCAGTATTGATGATGGGAAATATGAATGTGTAGCACTTTATAGAATGCTTATATTTCATCCAGGTTGTTTCCACTGAGGCTGAAATACTGTTAACATTAAGTTCATACTGAACATAACAGCATTATATTCATACATATACAGCCTGAGTGTTCCAGGCAGAACATCATTAACAGTAACAGCTCATTTTCAGACGTGACCCACGTGTTGTCTGTAATCCAAGTATCCGGAGAATCATCACATATTTTCCGTGTCCTTACGTCTCATACTACAGATTAAGAACCCAGAGAACACGTGACAAGTCTCCCTGGCTTTGTTGGTTTTACATTGTGTCATTAGAGTCTCTTTAAATTCCTCGTAAACGACAGAATTAACGTGCGCTCTTCATCTGAGAGATACGGTGCACGCCCGTTTTATGCACGCGCACTAACTCCGATTAAGTTAACACCGACTCAATTTACCGACATCTGAACCACCGTCGTACCGTTTAACACAGATCGAGGCAGCCAGGGTTTGTCAACCCCGACTTTCCTTGATAATCAGAGTAGGTTAAACTCCCTCAGGTGCACACACTGTCAAGCCCCGTATAGGAACTGACAAAGTCCAGTGTTAAAACAAATATACAACACAATAACAATCTTCAGAAAGGGTTTTAAAAAAAAATAAGACATCAACTTACATGGACATGTTGAAGTTTGTTCATTCTCTGGAAAACAAAAACAGAGAAGGATCAAATATTTGATCGCTAAACATAAGGTCAATAGACATTAGTGATAATGACTCCAAAAGATTCAGGTAGTGAAGCAAAACAAAAAAACAAACAAAAAAACAAAAACCAAAAAACAATGCATGCCAATACATGATGATTATTTAACTGAGAGATTCATGTATGTATGTAAAAAATAATAGTAGTCATAGTGGTAGTGAGATCTAAGATATTTAAGTTAAAAAGTCAAAAACAATCAGGTGCAAAACTGCTAAACATTTTGACATGTAAATAATTCAGTGAGTGATGGCTGAATTCCATCCTCAGCATCAAGGACCAGAGGCCTGTACTATGAAGCGAGGTTACTGGCTTATCAGAGTAACTTCAGGAGTAATTTGGTGACGTCAGGTGTAACTTCCCGGTTAACCTGTACTACGAAAGCTGGATAGGTTTAAATTCCTCGTAAACCGACAGAATTAACGTGCGCTCTTTATCTGAGAGATACGGTGCACACCCGTATCATGCACGCGCACTAACTCCGATTAAGTTAGCACCGACTCAAGTCACCGACATCTGAACCACCGTCGTACCGTTTAACACAGATCGAGGCAGTCAGGGTTTGTCAACCCCGACTTTCCTTGATGACCCCGAGTTAAATCAGAGTAGGTTAAACTCCCTTCGTAGTATAGGCCTCTGGTATTGTTCATGCTTGCTCACTGTCACACTGTCATGGCTTAGTGGGAGAACACAGCAGTACAGCTTAATGTTATCACTAAACACGTTTTTCCTTCTATGACAGGTCAAACTGTCTGAGAAAAAGCCTTTATACAGCAGGTAGTTCATTAAATTCTTTACTCCAAATAACAAACGATAAATAAAATAAATGACATTAAGATCTCATACAAACTTTATCTAGTCATTTTGAATCAAAATGGATTCCTACTTACGAGCCAATGTGTAGCTGCTCAGCAGCAGTAACAGACACAGCTTCCTATAACCCATCATGGGCTACAGAAAATGGTTTTCTCTGGGTTCTTTAGCCCTCTCAGTCTTGACTAATACAGCAACACATCTACTCAAATCTTTTATAAAGTCCCTCCCTGTCGCTCCTTAACCCAGCCCTGAGGCATATAGACCCAGCAAAGCCTGGGAGGTTGTCCCAAAGTTCAAACTCCGATCAATACCATGAAAAAGCAACCCTGGTTTGTTTAAGGTCTGTGCTAGGTTCCTATCTCATATCAAGACCAAGTAGCACAAGAGAAATGAAGTAATTTGGAAATGCTGCACTTTTTATGGCCATCCTAATCTTGCACATCACAAGTAGGTTACTATCACATGCTTACCCACACACAGTGGGCCTCTTTTGTGTACTTTAGTTATTCATTTAAAAAACCGACTGTGAGTCAAATGTAGGGCTGCCCCAAAACCAACCCCACACCCCCTTCTATTAAAAAAATAAATAAATATATATATATAGATAGAAGGTATTTGCTTGTATGACTTTTATGTATTATTTGTTCCCTTACCCATTCTCTTATATTGAAGCTCAAACACTGGACAAATTCAAGCATACACTCTCTTTTTTGGTGCAATCTCCACTCAGCAGCAGATTCACAGGTCAGAGTTCACCACTGGTCTACTTTAACCAAGCAAACGTATTCAGTCAGCCAACAGAAACATATGCTCTGCAGTAATACAACACACACACAGCACACTGTTTTTCCAGGATAAATTGTAATAACTTTGACCCTTTCTCTTTTTGTCTAACACCACCAGATTAACATTTTAGTTTGTTCCATACTTTAATTTGTCCAACAGTTGTTGACGTTTTTGAGTGTAGACCATAGTGGCTAAGCTGCTGGCACATCAACGTATCGAAAAACTGAAAAAAGTAGAGTGTAGTCACAGCTGGAAAAAACAGCATTGCTATCATCAGCATCAGATTTCTGAGGTTTTTGGTTTTTGATCAGCCCCAAATCTTTCTGTCAGAAGATAAAAATCTATAACCATCACAAAATGTAATAATTTAACTCCCGACCACACCTAACCCTCAGTGCAGCCTGTGTGTGGATGTTGGGCTTACACAGCTGCACTAACACCAAAAGGCAAGGTGTAAACAGGAGTCCCACTAACAGTGTCTCTACGTTTACAATTGGTTTATTGACTAATGCTAGCTAAAGATGTTTGTGTGATTATTTTTCAAATCACTGTTACTCTTGCACTGCCTGTAAATCAATTTTCACTTTTTCTTACTGAGGACAGACTGTTTCACAAATGTTTTTCTGATCCAAAACTGATTAGGTGTATTATTATGTAGGCAAGTGAGACAACAGCTATCCTGCTTTTAGACCCATTTAACTACCAGCTTACAGTGTTTTATTCAACATGTCTATTTTTCAATGGATTTAAGGGAGGCTGGGCTTCATATAATGCATTTAGTCCCTTATTACATAACAGTGTTTTTTTTTTTTTTTTTTTGCATAAAACAGTAAACCACTGTTGTTTGCAGGCTTCCAGAGTGTAATCTTTTAAAAAGGGTTGTGTGCAGGCATGTAGTGTTGATTTGCACATTTACATCACCACCTACTGGCCTGGCATGCATACTACTGTGTTAGGGTTAGGGTTAGAAAGTTACACAGTATTCAATACTGGGCTTTGAGACTATGATCAGGTTCCATTAGAACATCCAATACAAGATAGATTAAACACACTACTGACCTTAAGAAGAACAAAGTTAAGGAGGCCACTTTACATCCACAACGCAGACCTATATAGAAAAGAATTACTGCAACTATGATCAAATGTGTACATTCGCTTCAAAGAACTCAACTAATAAAATTGTTATTGGATACATGGATCAGGACTTCAACATTAAAATATACAAAAAAAAGTTGCTTTAAGATGTTTGACCTTTGAGAGCAATGACATGCTCTGACTCCAGCTCATCCCTAGACACCTTGAAGTACACCTATTCAGACAGCTGACCAGGTATTTCAATACAGATACAGCAAACACTAAAGAATTCAAAGGATGAGACTAAGCATGGTGTTTGTACAGACCCCATCCCAGCACATGTAGTAATAAAATGAAATTAATGAGCTGATAAATTTGCAAAGGAACCCACCAAAAAGAATCACCTTGACATGATGGTAAAACTGAAACAAAGACCATTATAAGGCATAAGTTGAAGAGAGGAAGTAAAAGTAGGAAGATGAGAGATCAGGGAGATGGTATGAGAAGCTCAGGAACAAGCAGGAGAGAGGAGACACCACAATTTGGAATAAACTGTGCATTACTTATAATGGTAAATCATAATACAGGAAGGTGTGAATACCGTGAACAAAACAAAACTTTACAACGTGTTACACTTTACTGTAAAAAATATATATACTGAGAGAAGAAAACTGATAATGAATCTTAGATATGTAAAGTTCAAATTTGATACGTGAGCTTTCACTTTGTTTCAATGTCTTAGACGAAGGAACTGAAGAGAGTATAAGTTTACTTTCAAAACACATATATTTTGTCCCATTATTATTTTTTCTCCTTGATATACTAGAATTTTAATTCAGTCTATTATTACAATTATTATAAGTCTAGTTAGATTACACACTTGATTCCAGAGGAGGAGGAAGAACAGAAAGAAGCAAAAGCTTTTATTATGAAGGCAGACCGGAAGTGTAACGTATCCGCCACTCTTGTTCCTGTCTTAGCAGTATGGATTCCTCATAGTGTCTCAACCTGTGTGAAGGACAGTGAAATAACACTTTATACGATAAGAAATGAATACACAGCAGTAAACAAGTGGACGACTCATTAGCGAGTTACGGTAAGGTTTTTTTCTGTAGCTAACAAACTGCGTAGTTACTTTGTTGATGTTGTAGCCACTACATGTGTAGCTAACTTTACTGTAGAAGGTAAGTTAATAGCAGGTACTTGTGCTATGTCAGAGGCGAACCTTCAAGTTCAGCTTCTAGTTCACACAGACTTGGCTCCTCTCGTTCGTCCTCTCGTTATTATGTACTTGTCATGGGGTAATATGCATTGGAAAAAGTGTTAAGCAGCTTCAGTGTAGTCTGTCAATCTAATTTTAGTTCAGTATAACATGAACGTCTTCATTGTGTAGTTTCCAAGCTAAATGACTAATGAAATTTTTATCCCAAATATTTGACACGTGCTTCTCTGAACACATCCTGTCATGTCAAAGAAGACAACTGAGACTGATTCTTGCTGTGCACAGAACCAGTCTCTGTTTTATTTCCATACTTGTGCAGTCTTCATGCTCTGTGGCATGAAATGCTGTTCCTTGCTATCACACAGCACATTATGCATGCTTTCCAAGATTTTTCTCTCTTTTGAATCTCAGTTTACGTACATGTCTTGAGTATGTGACACAACTGACTTAGTGATGTTCAGCACAGGTCATATGTTTGCATGTTGATGTGACAGGATTAGAAGTTGCCCTCTTTAGAGTAAACAGCTAGTGAGACAGCTCTCTTATACAGCATTTTATTTTTTAACACCATACATCCCACAAACATAGATGTATCACAATAGGATATTTACACAAATGATAACTTCAGATTTTGGAAATAAACTCATTCGTGTGTATGTGCTGATGTTTAGGTGAAGCATGCTGACTGCCATCAGAGCTGTGAGACATTCTCTCAGATACTTTCGGGGTATCTCTAATTCTGCCATGGACTCAGGTAAAACACAAATGCTCACGTACATAATACTGTTCCTCATTATGTTTGTCTGTTATCATTGGAGATGGATGACATTAAGGTTTGAGTGTGTTGGAGGTAAAATTACTGGTTTAAAATCTTCTGACTTCTGACTGGGCCATAATGGAAAAATTATGTGTTGGAATGGCTTCATAGGTCAAAGTACCCTTTTATGACTAAATTTGACCATATAGTTGAACGTGTTTGAAGTCTTCAAGATACCATGGTGTTTTTTGGTTACTAGTTATTAAATCATACATTTGAGTTTATTTGCAGTATCAGTCAAAACTGGGAAGCTACAAATTAAGTTCACGCTCCTCACAGCCACATTTGCGTACCACATTTGTCCACAGGGAGCAGAAATGCTTCCCCACAAGAATGGTTTCCACTCATGGATATTGTTCAGTGCATCTGAATCTTCTGTACACGCCTGGTTTTTATGTGCGTGGGCTTTGAGACAAATTGAACACCATACAAAACAGCCCTAAATCATGATGCTCCCTCCACTGCACTTTACCTTTGGATGATGTTTACATGTTGGTATACAGAGCCATTTTTACATCATATGTAGTACTTTGTTTTCTTCATTAACAATTCAGCTGTAGTTTCACCAGTCCACAGAACATTGTCCCAGTAGTGCTGTGGAGTGTTGGTGTTTGGCAAGTGTGAGGCATGCTGTAATGTTTTTATGGAGAACAGCAGTTTCCTCCATGCTCCATGCAACTGTGCACCATGATGTGTGTACCATAGACTCATAAACAATGATGTCAAGCAACTCCAGTGATTCCTTTAAGCCTTTAGTTGTTACTGTGGTTAAAATGTTTACCTCACTGAGTATTCTTTATTTTGCCTTTGGATTCATCTTAGCTGGGCGCCAACTGTTATTAAGAATAGCCAGAGCCCTAACTAATTTCTTTTTATAGACAGTTTGCCATACAGTTTGGCTAACTGTGGACAGATGACTATCTAAACTCCTTGAGCTTCCTTTGTAACTCTTTTCAGCTTTATGCAAATCAGCAAGATGTTAGAGTGGTTTTTATAAGTCAAAGTTGCTCTAACCCACACCATTATGAATATTTTAATGATGTATTCACTATATTCAATATAGCAGTTGAAATCACAGAGTAGTACCACATTTGAACCACAGAGTAGCAGCAGAGTGCTGATCTGCTCCCTTCCTCTCCTTCTCTTTGATGTCTCATTGTCTCTCCATCACATCTCATGTCTCCCTGACATTTTTTTTACATCTACATCTTCATTTGCACACTTAACTATGTGGTAGGTTTCATTTTAAGTGGCTAATTTTTTTTTTGCCTGTTAGTCTGCACTCATACATAATGACACACAACACACATAAGCCATAATGACAAAGTTTTCAGAAATTTAAAGAAATTTATTAAAAATCAAAAACTGAAATCCCTTACTTACAGAAGTATTCAGAACCTTTGCTGTGGCACTCCAGACAGTGTGCTCATGTGCATCCTGTTTGCTCTTGAGTTCCCGTGTTGCAAATTGAGTTGACTGGACATTGTTTAGAAAGGCACAGAGCTAAGTTCCTACAATTCACACTGCATATTTTCAATTAGACTCTGACTAGTTTGACAGTTACACAGTTTTTGTTAATGAGGCTTTGTTTACATCAATAGAGTGCTGCAGGAATGAGTCCTAAAAACTGGAAATATATTAGTATTTTAGAACTTCTGATTCCCTTGTCCTGAAGTTTCACATAAGTCTCACATAAGGTCTGTGGCTCAAGACATTTTCACATTTTATTCTACAAAGTAAACTAGTAGTTGGATTCTGGTCCATGTCGGCATGATTGCATTACATGATTGAGATGACAGATTACTACGCAGAAGCAGACACAGAGGCAAGGTTGTGAAAAGATAAAGGTTTTTAATGGACAAGGTAATGCAATGAGGGAATGATGATGAAGGCAGGGGCAGACAGACGAGTGAGTGGGAATAGAATTAATGTGTTGCACTTTCTGAGATGTTTTTCTGTTCACCACCATTGTAAAGAGTGGTGATCTGAATTACCATAGCCTTTCTGTCAGCTCCAACCAGTCTGGCGTTTTTACTCTGACCTCTCCTCAACAAAGCATCTCCATCTGAAGAAGTGCTGATCCCTGGAGGTTTTTTGTTTTTCTTACCTCTCTGTATAAACTCTAGACTGTTGTGTATAAAACTCCCAGCAGTTTCAGAAATTCTCAAATCAGCAGTCTGGAACCAACAATCATGCCATGGTCAAAGTTACTGAGCTCATATTTTTTCCCCACTCTGATGTTTGATTTGAAAATCATCTGCAGCTCCTGATCTGTATAATTTTATGCACTGCACTGCTGCCACAAGGTTGGCTGCCTGGATAATAGCAGGTGCACAGGTGTCCCTGATAAAGTGGTTGGTGAATGTAGTGCTCAAAGTTTGGGGCTCCAGTTGTAATAGCAGTAATTAGACAGCTACACATGAGGTATAACGAAATCATCATATTTAATATTTTAATAACTGCCCAGGCAGTCTGGACTGTATTCCTCTCTGTAAATAATTCTCCCTTCACCTCCCTTGAACCACTAAATTTTTCAAAGATTAACATAACATCCAATTCTTCTTTACTCAAACATTAACCCTAGCGAAACAAGCAAGAGTAGACCAGAGCCACTCGTTAACCCGTTTCTATATCAGGTCTGGAAAAGGCAGCCTGGCTGCCACTGTAAACTGAATTGACCCATCCACTTAGGATTATGTCTCTGCCTTTGACCAGAGGCAAGAACCTGAGAACGGCAGAAACCAGATTGTTGACAGAGTAGAAAAAAGTAGGCCTGGTTATAGTAGTAGTTGGAGTTGCTCACAAAAGTTTGTTCTGAGATGGAGCATTCAGGTAATTTAAATGATTTGAGCCCTGCTGAATTGAGGCTGTTAATCAGGCAGAATGATTCCAGAATAATTACTACGACTGGATTAGCCGAAGGTAAGAGGCATCACCTATAGTACTGCATGTGTAACCAATCAGAAAAATGTCAACTTCGAAATGAAATTAAAATTCAAATTAATTTTCAAGGACATTATTTAATAATTTTCAAATATAATAATGGCATTCAAAAAAATTTTTTTTCAAGATTTTTTCTCCAGGTACTGCAATAATAAGTGCCTATAAGGCACATCTGAGAGTGTTTTGTTTTTGCACTGGGACATCTCCCAGTTCTACATTAGCTTCATAGACTGACAGTTTCACAGTTCTGAATCCTGGATGTTATTTACACTCAGCATCTGCTGGGCTTATGTAGAGAAAAACTCACCAGTCTGTTTGACTTTTATGCACAGCATGAAGACAGTCCTATCCTTATTTTGTCAAACATTAAACATGATGCAGACTGATATTTCCTCTTCTACAAAACAATCTTTAACCAGAAAAGGTGCAGGCTTTGACATTTGTAATGCTTATAGTGTATAGGTTGTACCACTCCTTGGATCCATTCCTCGACGGAATTGTGGACAAGTATTCACCTGAACTCAAGGATGAACTGTGCAGATTTTGGTGGTCAAGGTCAAGGTCACTGTGACCTTACAGAACATGTTTTTGGCCTTGTGAACACAATATCTCAGGAACGCCTTGAGGGAATTTCTTCAAATTTGGCATAAAAGTTCACTTGGACTCAGAGAGTAACTAATTTGATTTTGGGGGTCATAGTGACCACACAAAACATGTTTTGGCATTTTTGGCTATAACTGAAGACTCCACACACTAGTTAACTGCAACTGGACTGCTTGGTAGCGGCATACAACAACGAGGTGTTGACTCCAGTTTAACCTCAAAGTTTGCAGTCCTCAAACTGAGAAGCATCTGATTCAGCTGTATACTGCTGGAGGATGCACACAGAACCTTGTCATCTTGATAAAATATCTGTTAACAGCAAGAACGAAGGTTGTCGCCTATAAATAGCTGAATGGACATCTCTGTGTTCTGACAATTGCAAATGAAGCAACAGAAAAACATGCTTATCTTCAGAGGACTTGAGATCCCTTTGAAGAAATGGGAAATGGACTGTAGCAAATGATGCTCTTTGTTTTTGTTTGTGCATAAAATGTGTGTGTTTGTGTGTCAGGATACCAGCAGGCAAATGTCATCATCCTGCCCAGTCATCTGGCCAGTGACTTTGAAGCATTCTGTCGCTGTAATCCCGCCCCCCTGCCACTCCTTCATCGCAGCCAATCAGGAGAGACTTCTTGTCTGCCTCTGGCTAAACACACTGACATAAGGTATTCCATACACATACATTATGCCATTCCCTGTTGTGATTAATCATTTTCCACAGCAAATGGAATGAGTCGTCATTTTCCAGGCCATTATTCAGTGCTATTACTCAGGAACAGAAGATTGTTACCATATTTGACTGGTTGGCAGAGGCCACTGCAGTAGTGTGTATATATTGTATATAGTACTCTCTTTTTTGCACCTTGGTCTTTGAGAAAAGACTTATTTTGCCTCACACAGAGATGTATGGTAAAATTACCATAAACTTTCATTTGATATGATTTTGATAAGTTTAGGTCCAACAATGCTGCATATGTGAAAATAATTCTGAAAAATGAAGTATAACATAGCAACATTGTTATTCTAAAATTATTTAAGGATTTTTTTTCCTCCCAAATGAACCTTTACTAAAATGGTCAAATGGGCTATGATATCAGTTATGATATCAATTTGCCAGACATACATTTGGACTGCAGTTTTTGCTGCAGGGAGACTGACATGAAACCTCTAAGAGTGAGTTGGTCTTTTGAAATGAACAAATGGGTCACTAAAAGTATTTAATGACTGGCTGATATTTTACAATTCTTTGAAAGTCATTAAAACATATAAAATAACTCAAATTTACACAGGAACTCACCTTTCATGCTCCTGACCCACCTTAAAACATGTGGAGAAGGTCATATACTACTGCAATTACTTATTACTGATTTCTCATCTCATGTATATTGCTGACTGTGTAATGGTCACTGTACACTTTACAAACCTTAACATGACACAGTATGTGTGTTTCTGTCTTTCTTTGTCTTCAGGACAGATATTTCTCAGTACTGTGTGTATGAGGAGGGTCAACTGGTGGAAACAGTCTCCAGTCTGCAGAGTTACACCAGTCAAGGAAGGTACTTTAACATACATACACACATACTGATAGACAGCTGAACAAAAGGCAGTCTGAGTTCAAAGAAGAAAAACAGTGGCTTCAAAAAGTACCCATACCTTCACTTTTTGCACATTTTACTGTGTAGAAGATGTAATTTTGAATGAATAAGTTTACTCAATAACCCATGATGACAAAGTGAAGACATGTTTTCAGATTTTTTTGCACAAATTTATTATTAATCAAAAACTGAAAAAAAGAAAGACTCCCGGTGGTTCCAAACTAATTCCATTTCACAATTACTGAATCCACTACGTTCCTGGAAACACTCAGAGCTTTTGTTTCATACGCTTGCTCTGATCAGTGCCTTTTTTCATGGAGGTCTATAGAGAATTCCTTTGACTTTATGGCTTGGTTTTTGTGGGGCCTTATATACATAGGTATATGCTTTTTAAAAATTATGTCTAATCAATTCAATTTGCCACGTGCGGACTCCAATCGAGGTGTTTAATAAATTTACAACAATGTATGGAATCAGGATTTCACTTTGTTATTATGAGTTTTCACTGTAGATTGATGAGCAAAAATGGCAGTTGTATCCATTTAGAATTAAATCTATAACACAATAAACTGTGCAAAAAGTGAAGGGGTCTGAATGTTTTGTAAAGCCACTGTGCACCCATAGATTTCTATTAGATTCATACCTGGGTAAACTTATGTTACCCAGACAGATAACTGATGGCAACAAAATAATATCATCACTTGTAACTGGATACAAAGCTCATAGAATGATAAGAATGATAGTTTGGTTATATTTATGATTTAGTTAATAACTGAACAAACCACCCAATAATGCATCAAATGAGTTTTGGAGCATACAGTATTACAGTATGTAAGAGCAGGCTTAAGGGCTGGTTATCAAAACTCACACTGCACAGATAGGCAGGATCTGTGATCTAAGAGGACCCTGTACCTTATTTTTACATAAGGGGGTCCCCTAGCAGGTCAGTCTGGACATACCAGTTACCCTGTATGCCAACATGTAACAAGAACTTCGTATAGTTAAGATTAGATTAGGGTAGTAAATCATCTAGTGTTACGTCTTTCATCATTTTCATTCATATTTTGTACTTCTACAAAACATGATTTGTAAACAATTAAGGATACATTTCTTATGAGTTCAGTAAATCATTGATTCATGATAGACTGCCTGTCATAATCAGTTTCTGCATTAGTCAGCTGGAAAACTTTTTTCTATACTCTTTATTTGATAGTTGTTTTAATTAAAGACTAAATTCAAAGGGATAGAAAAAAATCCCAGTATATTGACTTGACTTTGTGATCTTACCAGCCTCACATGTCCTTTTTATTGTGCTCCCAGGATTGCATGGCCAGACATGGTATGTTTCTATCTGGGCTGCAGTTTTGGCTTCGAGGGCAGACTGAAGACAGCTGGAGTCCCTGTTAGGAACGTGGAACAAGGCAGAAACATCAGCATATACAAGGTGTGGTACAAATATCTACAAATGTCCTGTGTGTGTAACAAACACCCTTGTATGATTACCATAAATTAGTCAGCAATTAACTGTAGCCTCTTCCTTGCACCATTGCTGTCTCCTCACCCAATTATGTAAAATTTAATGAAATCATTAAAACTGAAGACAGTAGAGCTGCATTTAAAGATTATTTTCATTATCAGTTAATCTGCCAGTTATTCTCTCAATTAGTCTGTTGAGCATTTGGTTTGTAAAATGTCTGAAAAGAGTGATCTCAATCACAACCTCCTAAAGCCAAGGTGAAGTGTTTAGTTGTCATTGTTTTGTCCAAGCAACTGTCCAAAACAGTATGAAAAATGTTTATGCTAATAGTGTAACAACCATAAAGGCAGAAATGACCAAAAAATGTAGACCATACATACCATTTCCGGTCAACTCTTGGACACCCCTGTTTATGTCTTGGGCTTTATGGTCTTTGTCATTTTTGATAATCACTTAAATGGTTTTACTGTAACTCATATAAGGTCATTGAACTCTGTAACATTTGTGTTGTATGTGTGTGTGTGTGTGTGTGTGTGTGTGAAGACTGCAGTTCCCTGTATTCCTGCTGGAGTGTTCAGCTGCCCTCTAGTGGTCACCATGCGCCCTGTTCCAGCTGCTATGCTAGATGCAGCAGTGAAGGTTACCGATCTCAACCCACTAGCACATGGAGCTCCTGTACACATAGGAGAACCAGGTACACACACACACACAAACATAGTGTATACAGGACAATTCTCTACTCGCTAGTACATGAAAAGTTCATGAATGTGTGGTTGTACTTTCTGTGTATGTGTGTAGCTCTCTTAGGCATACAGGACCTGTCCAGACCAGACTATGGGGAGCGAGTAGAGTTGCAGCCTGGTGATGTCCCAGTTTTCTGGGCCTGCGGAGTGACTGCTATAGAGGCAATACTCAGCAGCAGTGAGCAATATTATTTGCTAGAGCTGTATTTACTTCATAACCAGTAATACTGCTCATTTTAATATGCTCATATAAATGAAACTAAATCAAAATGTCTAAGAAAATGTCATAGCAAACCAACATCATGTTCTTTATCTTTCAGAGCCTTCTTTGGCATTCAGTCACTCACCAGGCTGTATGTTCCTGACTGACATCCCAGACTCTTCCCCTGTAACCAAACCCAATCCTGAGCTGACCCCCCTCTGCTTCCTGGTATCCCACAATCCCTTGTTTTACAGCTTGGCATCTCAGAGAGCAGTGGCAAGAATCAGACAGTTGGAAATAATTATCAGAGAGGACCCAGGTAAAAATACACAAAATGTGATTTTATTTGGGTTGAAATTTTGGTGAAAATATGTACTGGAGCTGTATCTAACAAGGAATTATATTTCAGCAGTGCATGTAGAATATTACGGTGCAATATTCATTTATTGACAAAATTAAGCAGCAGAACTCAACTTAATTGGTGCCAGTGTTATTGAAACTTTGTATGCCATGCCATCTGACTGTTCCTTGTAATTCTGTCAGTGGCCATGTGAGGAATTCAGGATTCCTCCTGAAAATAAACAGAAAGTAGGGACACATCTCCAGCTGGTTTTGTTCAGTGTGGGACTACAGGGAACATCTCATCACGAGCAGCAAGTCTTGACGCAGCCTTATTAAATTCTTACCGTAGCCTTTTTTAAATTTTAGTTTACCTCAGTGAAACTCAATGAATCCCATTGGTTATGGTTTGGCTGTCATGTGGCAGAAATCAAATCTGGACTCTCTTGTCTTAGGTTTCCAGGCTTTCAGCATAAATGTTTCCCTGCCACTGGGAAAAAGTTGGGAAATGTTGAGGATTTGGGAAGCTAAAATGGCATTCAAAAAATCCAAAAGTGTAAAATAAGTAAAATGATGATAAAGGTTTAACTAGATGTGAAAATTGCTAGATTTTTTATTATTATTTATTATTATTGTTTAATTTTTTTATTTTTTAGTCTACTTGGTGGCAGTGCAACAAAGAGAAATCATCATTGGCATAGAATGTCCCTGTGAAGTTGTTGAAGCAAAATGTTTAGGGTGATTGTCCTGCTAGATCACCCAACTTTTACTGAGCTTTAGCTGGCAGACAGCCACCTTAGGTGTCTTCCCATGGACATGTCCTCTGAGATCTCTCTGGCATGGTTCACATTTGCTAATTCTTCTTGTAAATAGCAAACTCAAAATGTTACAAAATCAAAATCTAATGTGTGAAAAATAATAGAGAACTGGTTAAGTTTGATGGTGTCCAGCTATAAAGGAGTTTCTTACCCCAAAACATGGTGAATAATTTTCTGAGGGTCTTTGTGGTCATAACCAGACATGTAGGGATGATGGAGAGCCCAGTCGTTCTCTCAGTTGTAGCCACTCAGCTGTTCTTCTCATCTTTGCGTCAGTGGCGTGTCATTTTCTGTTACCAGGTCAACGAGGGATCAGAGCTTTATCTGTTCAGGATGAACTTTTGCGTTCTTGTCTGGCACTCTCCCGCTCCTCTTCTGTTGCCATAACAACTGGCTTCCCCACACACTACATGCACAGGTACACATATATACATTGACAAGTTTGTTCACCAAGCACTTTTTGTGAGCAACGCCTCCACATTTGCTTATTCATGCAGTTATCCAATTAGCCAATCATGTGGCAGCAGTGCGGTCCATAAAATCATGAAGATGCAGGTAACAACAGGAGAAGACCATGTCCCACTCCTGTCAGCCAAGAACAGAAATCTGAGTCTGTGCGCCCAGTGGGCACAGGCTCACCAAAACTACACAGTTGAAGACTGGAAAACCTTAACCTGGTCCCCTTAACACCAGTCAATCGTTGTTTAAATGCTACAGCTTATCAGAGTATTATTGCTGACCATGCACATCCAAGTTTACCATCTTGGCTATGTCCAACATGATAATGCACCATATCAAAGCAAAAGTCATCAAACTGATTTCATGAAGATGACAGTGAGCACTTCAATGGCCATTTGCCGGATCTGAATCCAATAGAACACCTCAGGGATGTGGTAGAACAGGAGATTAATGGCATGAATGTGCAGCTGATCTGGAGAAATGAACCTCAAAGGAATGTTTCCAACATCCTGTGGAAACCAGATTAACCTCTAACCAGAGGTGGAAGCTCACAGCCCTACATGTAACATCAGCTGAAACAGGAATCATTGTAACATATTACTTTGAGCTTGCATCATTCCTTTCAAAACATTGCTCCAATTTATTGTTTGTTATCTGTGTTTCCTCGTGAGCCCTCCTGATGAGACAGATGGCCCACCAGGAGCCATTGCCATGGCGACCATGCTGTTGGCTCTAGGGAAACAGGTAACGATGGTGACAGACAGGAGAGCCGTGGAGATGAACCAGGCCATTATTGATGAAGCTGTGAAGACAGGTGAGGCAGAGTTATAATTAAAATGTGTGACACCTGGGAGATAGTCGAATGAGTAGTTGGTCCCTGGTTCGACTCCCGATCCTGCCGGACCTTTACTGCGTGTCATTCCCCTACTCTCTCTCCCTGTTTCCTGTCTTCTCTTCACTGTCCTGTCAATAAAGCCATAACAGCCCCAAAAAATCTATGACACCTGCCATGAAAAAGTAATGAACCCACTTCAATCACCTACAAAACCAACTGAAACAATTATTTTATCCTGTATCTCTTGAAATCAAATTCATTGTTAATTTGCCTCTGCTCTGCTATATTAACTCTACAATTGCACCCTCAGGTGTGCTTAAAACTGCAATACCATTGGTCACCTTTGAAGACCATGGTCCAGACGCCGCACTGCACTTTCTGTGTCACCATGGAGACCCCAACAGGCCGAGGTTAGCTGACTTGTGATATGTGTTCGGATAAAGTAAAGGATCTTTTAATCCAGCAGAAAATTAACAAGGCGGATTTTCTACATCAGTTCAGTTTGGTGCTCATTTGTGTCTGTGGCATACAGTAGATATTTGTTGGCGATTACATCAGACTTGAGTATCTTTCCATCTGATGCAATTAAGCATTATTTCAAACACTGATTTTTACAATTTCAGTCAGCACCAAAGAGAAAGAAAAAATGCAGAATAGACTTTTTAAAAGCCTCAAGTTTAATGACTTACTGAAGAAAATAGTCACAAAATGTAACTTGTTACAGTCTGTAAATGTACACAAAGACATATACCGGTCAATGAACATGTAGTGTACAAGTCTTCATAGACTATTGAGTCATGTAGTCTGTCTCTCAGCTTTAAGAGTGTCATATTCATGTGATTGTAATGTTTAAAACCAGGTATGACCACCTTGTGGCGATAGAGCGCAGTGGAAGGGCTGAAGATGGAAACTACTACAACATGAGAGGAGTGAACATCAAACATCTGGTGGATCCTATTGATAACTTGTTTATTGCTGCCAAGGATATACCAGGAATTACCACTACAGGTAGGTAACACTTATTACATTTAGCTGTCTTTATTACTTTCTCTGTGTTACCTTTTTGCTACTATAGTTTACTGCAAATTATCAGCTATGCCATGTTATCATTAACCCGTCTTAATGATTTATATAGCCTGTTAAGCAATAAACAGACTGCATACTTTTCTCATTGAAAGCTTATGTACACACTTTCCATATATTTTACTAGCACACAAAACAGAAATAAGACACTCATTAGATGTGTAAATTATTCACGCAATTATCAGATAATTATTTTATCAAGTAATGGTGCAGCTCATAAAACTACATGTCCTGCCTCACATGTTTCTTTCTTGAATCAATTCATGATCAAACATGATTAAAAAACAATTCAGCAGTATTGTTATAGTGTTTTCAGAAAATCCCTCAGAAAAAGGGGCACCTGTTCCAAAGAAGAACAAAAATCTTAATATTAAAGTACAGAATCCAATTGATCAGTCTCATACCAGTCATACTAGGTTGATGATAGAGTAAACAAACTAATTACTGTACTTAACTTTTACTGGATAACTTTAGAAGGTCTTGGCATTGGCCCAATGACACAAAAACCTTAATAAATCTCCAAGGCAAAAATGTGGTAATGAGAAAAAGAAGTTATAATCACCTTTGGTCTTCTGATTCAATTTGTTGTTGACTGTAAAATAGAGGAAATCACTTGTGCATATAGCAGAAGTAAAATTACTTGGATATCATGTGACTAGAGGAAGAAGAAAAGACGCAAGGAAAAAAAGACAGGGACACAAGAAATCTGTCTGTTTTATTCCCTGGCTCCGGTTCTGCAACATCAGTTTTTATCCTTTTTTGTTGTTGTTGTTGTTGATTGAGAGTATGATAGTGTTAGTAGTGCAATGTGAAATTGGTGGAGTACTCTTTGAGGGTGTTCATGACTTGCAGTACTGTGTCACTTCTTCAATGGTTAATCTATATTTCATATAATAGAAACCAAGCATTTGTGATCGGTTTCATTGTAGACATGCTTGCTATTGACACTGTTTTTACTCACCTACTAAATCCTGTGTAGGCTCTTGAGCTTATTTATATGAACATTTCTTAAGTTCCTCATATAAGTGAGCAGAAACTCTTTTCTCTGTCTCTGTAGGAATTGGTGATGGTGGAAATGAGTTGGGGATGGGCAAAGTCAAGGAGAAGGTGAAGAGCTTGATGCCCAATGGGAATCTCATAGCCTGTGATATTCCTGCTGATAACGCTGTCACTGCTGGTATGGATTTAAATGGACTTGGACTTGTACATATATATAGCGCTTTTCTAGTCGTAGCAACCACTCAAAGTGCTTTACACTACGTGTCACATTCACCCATTCACACACCGATGATACAGCAGGAGCAACGTGGGGTTCAGTATCTTGCCCAAGGATACTTCGGCACGGACTGGAGAAGCCGGGGATCGAACCGCTGACCTTCCGATTAGTGGGCGACCCACTCTACCTCCCACCTCCCCCACAAATTTCCTGTGCATACAGACATGACATAAATGCTTTAACACACATGTAGTGACTGTCACTGCTGATCACACTGTGGATAGATTGACTGACACCCCTTGCCCAGAATAGGAATACGCACTGAAAACTCTATAGAAGTGAAACTGGCAGTGACTGGTCTCTCACCAGGTTCTTGTTTTGTCTGTGAAAACCCACGTCAAGGACCGAAGTAGTGAGAAAGTTCATCAGTAGAGTAACTACGTCCTCTGTACATGGTAATCTTTGAAGTGTTGGGTCTTATCTGTGTAAAGTGAGAGTTGAAAACAAAAACAGGAAATGATCAGGAAATGACACTCTCCTCTTCATATGTCAAAGATGCATAAGAAGCAAGAAGCGAGAGTGGGGTCATTTAAGTCAACTCACCTGCTTGTATGGAGGGCAACTTTTCATTGTTTATTTTTTTGCTTATCTTGAATAAATCTCTAAAAAAAGAACTAAGACTGTTGTTAACTTAATGTTGTTATTAAGTTACTTAATATCAACTTCATGTTGTCATTAAGTTACTTAATAACTACTTAATGTTTTTATTAAGTTAACAGTCTCAGTTTCATTTTGGTCAGCATGCAAAATTTTCAGTTATCACTCACCAAACTAATACCTGAAGGAAGAAGGATTTCTGTACTGTCACGAGAAAAATATAGTTTGGACCTATTTAAACTATAGTATATTCTGGTTGGTGACCAAGGATCATTTCTCATTCAGAGCCAATACCTATCCTTACTCTACAATCTTGCAG
>BRZM01000024.1:5078200-5230337 GCA_033238685.1 Lates japonicus | reverse complement strand
ACAGATATAAAGACTGCATGAGCCTTCCAGCTTTGCCACTTTGATAATGTCTTGGATGGTTAAGCATAAGGGCTACCATGTCAGAGAGCTACAGTTCTAATCTCAAATCAATGACTGTAGCATAAAGATGGTTACAGTGAAGTTGCCAATGATACTATCAGGCTGTGCAATTGTCATTTGTCATTTCTTTCAGTCAGATGTCAACACAGACTCCCCACCATTGGCCTTCTCCCTCAATTTTTAAACTGGAGTTGTCAGATTTTGTCTAAAAGATCCAGCAAAATGAGTTTATGCTATCACAGTTGCAAAAGCAGCTCCCATTTTACACTTAGAGGAGTCATAAGAAACAGATTTAAAAATGGTCTTGTATTTAACTCTAAGTGTAAAATGGTTGTAGTGCCTTTTTTTTTTTACATGTACATGTAGTTAACGTAGCTTTTCTTGATTTTCAGAAATTTCCAAGCAGCTGTGTTACACCATCTAAACAATCTAGTTCACTGTTGAACCGGCAAGTGTCTGGTCAGGCTGAAATAATTCTCAGTAGATGTTCTCCACTCTGAGGTCTCAGTATGTCCACATTTACTCACAACAAAACAGTGTGTCCTGGAGGCTATATTTTACAATACACCATGTCACTTACCCTCTCTCTCCAGCTGAAGAAGAGCAGAAAGATGTTGGTATGCAAACAACAAACTTTACTGCACATGGCTGCTTTTCAAAGAGTTTCCTTTGAACTCAGACACGTCTTAACAATAAAACAATCATTTAGTACTACACTGATGATGTGGAGGTCTTTTGGGATGCAGAGACAGATGAACTGAACACATTCCATAGACTTAAATTGAATTCCAACTTCAAGTTATTAATACATAAATTATTAATATGTCACCTTGTTCCTAAGATGTATAAATCTGACAGTGGACTATGCGCACAAGCATGAAAGAAATCCTCTTGATGGCCTCTGTGTTCCAACCCACATCCCCAACACACTTCTTTTGTGGCATGTTCTTGCAGCACCTCACCACTTTACATTTCATGTTTTTAGAAATACAGGTACCCAAACATATATACTGCATTATCACAGCTCAAGTGGCAAAGGCCTTGGTCTTCAGCACAACTGGGACTATATGGGACTTTGATTCTTGAGCTTACAAAATGATTTGGTTCTCAACAACACTCCACTTGAAGTGTTTTATGTGTTCAGACATTCAGTAATTGTTGAACATTGTTGTAAAATGTTTAAGAAGTTGGAGCTCTGATTTGAATTTTATTGTGATTAACTCGGAATTTAAATAAAATATGTTGTCACCAATCTAAAGTTTGTTTAGTACATTTTTTGTTTGTTTTTTTCTTAGTTCAATTCAATTCAATTCAATTCAATTTTATTTATATAGCGCCATATCACAACAAAAGTCATCTCAAGGCACTTTTCATATAGAGCAGGTCTAGACCATACTCTTTAAAATAGATATTTACAGAGAGAGACCCAACAAGTCAATAATTAGTTGAATTATGATACAATCTGCAGTTTAATAGCAGTGGAATTCTGTCAGTTGGTGCTTGCTATTTTCATGCCTCATTGCCGGTGACAGCCATGGTCGGAGGCATTATGTTTTCACATTGTCTGTCCCATTCTTGTGAATGTGATATCTCAGTAACACCTTGAGTGAATTTGTCCAAACTTAGCACAAATGTTCAGTTAGACTGAATTCATTAGATTTTGCTGGGCAAAGATCACAGAAACTGTTACCACACAAAGGTTTTTGGCCATAACTCAAGAATTGACACGCTAAAATAAACTGCCACTGGACTGGGTGGTGGAGGCATACAACTGTGAGGCAGTAATTTTAGTACAATGTATGATGGTAAGGTTTTCCTTTGATTGGATTAAAAATGAAAATACCCGTTTGTCTTTGGTAAACACGGTAACTAGTTTTTTCAACAAGACAATGATCAAAAGTGTATGTATCAAGTATCACCTTGCCAATTTATTAAGTTTATATTAAAACCGTCAGTAGCTGTTGCTAGCATGTATGCACAACAATATGGGACCTAATATTGAACCTTGGGGAGCTCCCTTAGTTGTGTTCAGAATCACTGATGACTTTGTACTTGATCAAAACTACATATCAAGGTCTTTGCTTCCATATTTAATGTAGTTCCAGAGTTTTGGCTAAAGAGGACATTCCTTTTTTTTTTTTTTCTTTCTTTACAGTGGAATTTAGAAAGTTGTCAACATATTATTTGTAAAATCTCTGGAAAGTATATAGTGTAGTTACATAGTTTATTAATGTGCTGTGGCCCTCACAACCACAAACACAAACAGTAATTAGTTTGATCTGACCTGTCCTTCCCAATGTATTTCCCTGTGTCATTAGCAACTGGAGGCTCAGTCTGTAATAAACACTGCAGCTGTCCATCTCTTAGGGTTGAGGTCAGGAATAAGTAAGACAGTATTCCAGAAAAGCAGAAATCTTCCCACTTATAAGACCTCACAACTGCTCTATTTCTGTCTGTTATTTAACATAATTTTAAAATGGAATTTGTTGGAAATAACTAAGGTTTGCTTGAGCAAAGAAAAAACAGTCTATGCTATCAGTGCACAGTTGAATCATATTAGTAAGCACTATATCTGTGCAGTGTTGCATAGTAATATTCCTCTTATTTGGCCTTTCTCGTTTCCCTGCCTTAGGGGGAAATGGGTTATGTGATTGTCTTGGCTGCATTCACTGTTTAATTTCTTAATCCGGAAATAATTCTGGATTGGAATTCTGGAATGGATTCAGTCAGAGGGAAAATGGGAGTCAGGCATAACAAAAACACAGGCTAATTGAATTGCACAAATAAGAAGGTAATAATGTTATGTTGCTTCTGTAATGTGTTATTACACAAAATGCTATAAATTTTGGATACACAAAGCCTGGATACCTGTTGACTGGATGCATTTCTCAAGCTAAAGTCTGACCTGACCTGCCATGGGAACCTATTCATCCAGACTAAAGCCTGGTCCAAGTCAGGATAGTTTTCAGGTTTATGTTGCCTCACTTCAGGCAGTACTGATGTTATCATCAACCTGCCAGACTGAACCAGAGGTTAGTTAATCTCCACATTTATCACATTTATTTAATGAAATGGAATGAAAATCTAAATTTGCTCTGAAGCTTTCAGCCTCAGCTCATCACCTAAAAATGACCAAAACAAGAAAGATCACATGTTGCTAGATCAAAAATGTAGCTGTACCTTTAAACAACTATTTCCATGATCATGAATTACCCTTTAAATTACCTATATTTTTATCACCTATATTTTAGCTTGCTTATTAATTCTTTTAAATTAATGAACTTGTGATCAATCACTTAAATCAGGTGTTCTTAGTCTGTAGTTTATCAGAACATGTATGCCTTTATCTGGATGTGTGCATCATCAGGGGGCTGATGATAACAAAACAGATGAGTTCCCACAACATGTCCTTATTTCACAAATGCGACAATGACAAAAGGTGAAGTTTCATAAGTACCGACTACTCAGAACCTTAACTTAAACAGCTCTCACTGTTTATTTATTCTACAATAATCCAAGCTGATTAGGTAATTTCCTGTTATTTTATTGCGTTTATTGTAAGCCCATTCTGATGGGTTACAGACTGGAAACATAAACACACTGGAAATGTCGGCTGAATGGATCAGGAATTTAGAAAACAAAGTAAACCCAGTAAATATTTTATGTAAAGCCAAAGAATGACTTTCATCACTCTTCTCCTCTCTGCTTCTGTTTTTTCTTGCTATCCTCTCATCTCCCTTCATCTCCTTTTCAGCTGCGACCTTCGACCCTAATATGACTCAAGTTTAATGTGACTTCCTGTTGGACGACAGCAGCAGCCAAGAGCAGCCAATATTGCCAAGATTAATACACACACTCTCACACACTCTTATGCATTTTCTCCGTCCATCATAGCAGAGTACACACACACACACTTCACAGTTCCTCAGTACCTCCAGAGGAAGGATTCTTTTACGAAAACAAACACAATGATACACAAGGAACATTTTTGTTTTCTCACACAGTCATTTTCATTTTCACCTCCTGATTCACCTGATGACTGTATTTATTAATCTCCTAAATCCAATAAACACTGGTAACTCATATCCAGCCAAGCATAATATCACTTCACCAAGTACTGAAATGCAGACAGACTAGCTGATAACAGAGCCCGATCCCCTTGAAAGGAAAGTACTGTGACTCAAAACTTGTCTGAACAGAATTTGGGCTGAACAAATTTAAACAGTAAATACAATAAATGTAACATGTAATCTACTGATGAATAACAGTAGTAATAATAATATTAATAATAAACATGTATAGTTCATTGTTTCTCTTTGGAAGGTCTTGGTGTGATTTGCTGTTTTCTGAAATCAAAATTGTTCATGAGTAAATGCAATGGAACTGCAGCATAATCTTGAGTAAGTTACAACATTAAAAATCATGTTATCTTCCACAACAGATCACAGTATTTGGGAAGTCTCATTTTACACAACCATTTTACTTTTGTGTCTCTAAATGTAATCTGATATTTCACCAGAAACTTTTATATTGTTTCCAGTTCTCTGTACTAACCACACCTCAAATGTAGAAAACATTTGACTAAAAACTGACATAGTATTTTTAGTATGTTAGCGTGTTTGCTTACTGTGGTAGGGAGGGACCTTACAGTACTGGTATGTTATCGCTGGTATGAAACAACACAGCAGGGTTGCTGAAAGATGCTCTGAGGAGCTGAGGGGAACTGCAGAGTTGGGAGATAAGTCTCTGTGGGTTTGCCACAGCAACAGATACCTTTACATTACAGAGTCATTGTGTAAGATAAGATAATCCTTTATTAGTCCCACAATGGGGAAATTTAGTACATAGTGTAGTGCATAGTGTAGTGCAGCTTTATCATGCCTACTTTACATTTTTTCTGACCTTTTTCAAATGCATGCCATCTATTTTCTGGATTTTTTTTCTGCTATTAAATGTGCCATATCCCCTGATTTCCATTCATTTTTGTACAATAAGACGTTTGATTAGCAGACCTTTAAGGTTGTGTTCAATTTCATTCAAGCTTCACTTTAACTGCATATTTATATAATGTATGTATGTGGTGCACAGGATTTGTAGTCAAAGAGCCAGTGCAAGCACAGTGGTTTGGTCCTTTAATATCAAGTAGAGGTGAGGCTGACAGTTCCTAGTTTGAGGTATCCTGTCATGAACTGAGGTGTTGGACAAACATTTTTACCTGCTGGTGGCTCTGGAAGAAAAGTCAGAGGGTCACCAAAGTCATTAGGTTTCATGTTCTAGAGATCTTGAATGTTTGTACAAAAAACATTCAATTTATGGCCTGGTTGAGATTTTTCAGTCGACCAAGTGATCAACCAACATCTGTAGAGCTGTAAATAGAAAGGGAGAGGGGCAGGTAGGCAACCAAGACACACCACACAGACAACTCCTACTGAACTGATCAATCTGCTGCATCACATTCTGCATCATCAAAACTTAAAGAAGGAGTTCCTGTTGTTGACACTGCCAGCGTCAGAGAGAGAGGGCTGACGTCACACTGAAACCACAGAGTCATGTGAACACACACAATGTTCTGTGTCTTGTGTTTTATGTTCATGTTTTAAATTCATCATTTGAGGGTCACAACTAGTTTCATTGTATTCCTGTGCAATGACAAGAAAGGCTCTCTGATTCTGATTTCTCTCTCTCTCTCTCACACACACACACACACACACACAGATACTGTAATGCTGCTGCATGGCTGTAGATAGCAAACACACGTAATTAAAAACATGAGTAGATGGCCTTTTCAGCATAGCATTTCAAACTTTTATAAAAATACTCTGTCCCATTCATCACTGTGAAGATATATCATTTGAACAATAATATTATCTATGTTGTATGTTGGAAATTATGACCATAACAATATAGTGCCATTCTTATGCATGCATATAGCAACATGTAAACACTGGAGGTTGTTTTCCTGATATTAATCCTTTTATAGTACAGAAGCAGGTCTGGACAGAGGAAGGAAAGCAGATGCATGCCCAAGTTAAAAACCACAGACTGTCCTTTTCAAAGCCCATCACATACTGCGCACCCATTTGCATTCAGTGTCACCATCATGGAAATTTACCCAAAACAGTAACACAAATTGAAGGTATTATTTCTAGTTAGGATTCACACTCCTTAGCTTTTAACAAAACATTAGCAATGTTCATTAGCAATGAAATACACCCTTAACATCTCTGTGTAACAGACATAACTGAGAATTAAATTTACTAGTCAGTAACTGTACAGGTGCATCAAAAGTATTTGACCTTCTCATTGAGCACAATGTGTAATGCAGCTGCAATTGTCCACTTCAACTTCCATAAAGCCATTGCCTTATTATAAAGTGTTACTGTAACACTGGCAAATTCCCCTCCAAGGCTTCAGGATCCAAATGCAGGTTTTTCTGGCAGTGTTCATCACAGGTGAATAATTATACCCAACCTCCAGTTTGCTCCTGTGTCTACACATTGACAGTGACAAAACAGAAGCCAGATTCATGCTGAACTCTCACACAGTGGCAGCTGCTGTATCCAGAGCTCACAGATATCTCTTGAGAGAGAAAAGAAAATGTTTTCACTCCAGTTCCAGTGGATAATAATCATGTACACACAGCTGGGTGGGGAGCAGGCTCTCATTAGGGCCACTGCCAGATTGAGCCTTAAAGGCAGGTTAGTTGTGGTTGGTTGTGCGTTCTCCGCTGACTCTTATCTTATTTAATCTGATTCTCAGAATGGTCTGATTGTCAGACTAAGCTGAAGTAAGGGATGTGCTGCCATCACTGTCCACACATTTGTCAGTGTTTGTTATTTTGTACGATTAAGGGTATGATGGTTTTTTCATCAGTCTGTGTGATTAAAATTGTGTTTTTACTGGCCGGGTCTGTTTTTACGTTGTTGAGCGTGCTGGTGTGCGTGAGCAGTGTCACAGTCGGGTGGCCATTGTTCTCATCAGTGGCGACCTCGTGAGAATCTGTGGCTGGGTTGGCAGGGCTTGAGTTGCCACGGCGACAGCAGCAACAGAGTACTCTGGCGAAGGGTCGGATTATGGCTCTGTACAGGCCGCGGCGGGCGCTTTCGCTGACAAAGCAGTAGAGAGCAGGGTCGGCCACGCAGTTCAGGGTGGTCAGCAGCAACGACAGGTGGTAGTAGTTAAATATTCCTGGGAAATAAGAACAACAGGCCGTGTGGTTAAGATATGTTTTCAGTCGTTCTCACTGGAATACTTCACAGAGATCTCTCAGTACCTGCAATAAAGCTGCAGTCCCGCTCCAGCAAGGTGCGCACTAACAAGAAGACATGGTATGGGGAGAAACAGACAAGGAAGATGAGAATGGTGCTGCTGACTAACTGCCTGATCCTTATCTTCTGAACCGGCTGAGTCCCTGCACTCCGACCCACAGCACGAAGAACACACAGGTAGCTGATCTGGACAGGAAAAAAAAAAAGTTATCAGATCCATCAGGATACTAACTCCACCTCATATTTCCACTGAATTATCTCTCTTTCCTTCTTCTCTCACCTTCATTAACAAAACTGAACTACAACAAGTTCATCTGAATTGCTCAAGGTAGTATACACAAAGCAAACATTAAAATGTAATGAAGAAAATTAAAAAAAAAAAAAAAAGACTGTTAATGCAAAATAAAATTACACAGACAAGCAGATTTATTACACAAAGTGTTTTGCAGCTTTGGAGTTTAAATTTGTTTATGGTCTTCTGAGTATCTCTTCTCTCACATTAGTTCTTTCACTTTTCCCATGATCACAGTGATGAGGGGAGATGTGGTGCAGTAAAGCAGGACTCTGCAGCCTGACATTTGCCAGACAGCTGCTGATGTGGCCACAGCTGGCAGTTATAATGGAAGTGATCTCTGGAGAGTTTTCATGCTGGGAAGTCTGGTGTCATCTGCTGATGGTGTTTCTTAGAAACTGAAAGGTATTAAGTCCTCTAACTAATTATATCAAGTAACCACAGGTGGAATTCAATTTTTCATCAGTGAACAAAGACATTGGAGTTGGAGTTACCTACAAGTCTGAGCAGCAGGAATTACCAATGTTACTGTGTTGCTACATCTTATTATTATAATATTATAAGTCACTGAATTTGAATTTTTATTCCACAGCAAATCATTAAATTAAGTCAAGTCATGAAGAGTGATGATTATATTTATTATATCTCCCTTAATGCTCAGTATTGAACTAGGATATTTTTTAGAAAAAAACTTGTTTCTTTCATGCCTGTCACACTTCAGGACATAGTTTTCAGTGACAAAATGTATCAAGCTCCTACTCCCTAACATATATATGGATAAAAAACAAAAATTAATTTACTAAAAAATACACTTGTTAAATTATGCCAGGTATTTATCTAACACTTTTATGTTGATAAAGGTTTATATTTATGAAGTGTGAGATTTGGCTCAAAAATGTTAAATCTAATAACAAAGCAGTTTTGGACGTGAGCATTTTGTTTAATTGTTGCATATGAGTGATAAACTGTCTGTGTTTAAAAAATTACTCTGTTGCCAGTTTTTGCTTGCAGACCCTGTCCTAAAAATAAGAGGTGTTTGTGTAAAATTCTAAGAATCCAGGGTTTTTGCCTATGCTGGGTGCATGATGGCTGAGTGAACACTGGATGCATGTTCCATGTAATGGATTTGATGCTTTGTTTTAACATGACAAGGTAAGAAATGCTTGATCCCAAGCACTTGCAGATTTTTGGTGCAGATTGACACATGCATTAGTTTGGAGTCTGAAGTGAATCAGAACCAGTTAACAGGGTGTGAAGGTCCTTTAAGAAGAATAGATGATGATGAATAGAATGAATGAATAAAGAGATGAACAGATATGTAATAAATGTGATCTAGCTAACACCATCTTCCCAAAATCTTTTCAGTTAAATATGATCAAAAATACATTTGTAAAAATGTTATCCTACCGATAGAATGGCCAGTGGGAACATGAAGCCAATGGTGAAACGGTAGTAGTTGACTGGGTACTCCCATGGCTGCATGGGGTAGTGCTCGAAGCACACTGATTGGTTCTTGCGGTCTTTGCTTAGTTCTTTGTGGCGGAAGAAAACCACACCCACTGCGATCTCCTTCAGCCAGATGATACCACTGACAAGCCACGCTGCATTCATAGAGCGGAGAGAGGTGAACCTGGAGACATGGAGTCAATCAGGTGATTAGCACCAGCTACACACACACTCACCACCACCATAACACTTTGTTTTGTTTTATGTCTGTTGTACATTAAGTTTCTTCTTCATATCTATTTTTATCATGTATATTTGTTTCATCAACAATATTAGACAAGACAAACTGCATCAGTACAGAGTAACAGTGGTGAGAAGTTGCAGGAGTTGAGGCGTAAACAACTGCTTTAATTTTGCCAGTGCTGTTTCAAGATTACCTTAAGGGATGGACCACAGCCAGATAACGATCCAGACTGATACAACACAGGAAGCCGATGCTGATGTAGATGTTCTCATAGAGCAGGAAGCCACACAGCTGACACAACCATTCCCTGTGACGCCAATCATCATCCTGAAACAACAACACATACATACATTCACCAAGCACCATACTAACAATAGATTTTAGAAGATGTTCCTTTGAGATTCAGTCCATTTTTACATGCTTGCATCTTATCATTGATCTCTATGATTTCATGTACAAAATACATATACTTTTTCAGTTGTATAATACACACACACACACACATACGTGCTCTTAATAGAAAGTCAAACCTTTAAACAAACAGTTATTCTTAACACTTGCATTAAGGCCGTGCATTCAGCAAATCAAATGTATAACAGAACAAATGCTTTCAGTTTACCTGGAAGATGTACTGGAGCCACAGTGGTAACGATGCCAGGTATAACAGATCAGACACTGTGAGGTTCATTAAATACACTCCCAGCTCATTCTTCTGCTTCAGCTGTAGAGCAGCGTGGTACAGAGAGTACAAGTTGGAGGGAACACCAACCTAGAATCAAGAATCACTGAGATTATTTTCATTTTCTGCTACAGGCAGTTCTGTTCCACACTGTAACCCTCTTCATTACACTCTTACTAAAGCACATGTTGAACACTTTGACTCCCCTCTGCTCAGAGGATAGCAACAAAGATTATACTTTTGGTTCGCTGCAACAATTTTGATGTACTGAACATTTTTAACTGTCCATTGTGAGTCTGATAACGTTAAAGAAGTGAAACGTTTTATTTTTCAGGACAGAAAGTAAACTGAAGTGTAGATCTGTGGGATCACAGAGATGATCAAGGTGTGACAGACAGAGTGCTGAGGTCACACAAGGGACCAGATACACATCTGAGAGGTCACCAGGCTCAGGGTCCTGTATCTGGACGGTAACCTGCAAGAATTATGCCTAACAGGGAAAAATATATATTTCTATTAATTCATGGATGTGGGCACAGGTAAAAATGAACCACATGCTGGGCAGTCAGAAGGTAAAACAAATGAGAACAGGGAAAAAAGAAACAGAAAAGAAAATAAAGGCAATGTTTAACTTTTTAAAAACAGTTCATTTTATGAAGTTTAATTAGCTGCCATGGTTATTTTTATTGTGACTGCCTCTGACCCCTCAGTTCATCATCATTCCTGACCTGCAGCTGATACCAGTTTGACATGTGTCACACATAAGACTGCTCATACTGCAGTTCACTCAGTTCTACTATTTCTTCTTAAAGTGTTGATGCTGCCATGGCGTGTTTTCAAGGAGGAAGTAGGCTTTCTAGGACTTGAGACAGTTTCCTGTGTTACGCAGATCATAATCTGTGTTCCCTTCTCACAGCCCCATATCCCATTCACTATGCACTTTCATAAAATATTCAAATGTCTCAACAGTTCTGTTCAGTTATTCAGCATCTACACACACTTACCAATAGTACGAGGATATACACGCAGGAGAAGACGTACTGGTGGATTTCATGGCTGATGGTGCAGTTGATCACGTCGGCCTCAGACATGGTGAACATCAGCACATCCCACTCACATTCACACTACTTCACCTTTAACATGCGCACGCTCACACAAATATTTTCAGACATGTTCACAAATACTCAGAACGATAATGTGACAACACACACACACATAACACAAATCTTCATGGTAGGTTGGAGCAGATGACTTCAGCTTGTCTCATCTGGTTGAGTGCTGGTCTTGTCTGAAACTGTAATCCAGTTTCATCCGGCCACTGTGGAACACAGAAGAATTGAAAACATCATTGGTCACTAGGACAAACTAAACTTTTGCACGTGTGAAATGGATCACCAAGGCTATAACAATTTATCCTGAGAGGATCATGAATGTCTGCACTAAATTTCATGGTAACCAGTACAGTAGTTAAGATAATCTGCTAAAACACATAAATGTCAGCCTCATGGTGGTGTTAGCAGAAAAGAAAGGGGGTCACCAGAGTTAGTAGGATTCATCAGCAGGAGAACAGGAATGTCAGCACAACATTTCCTGGCGATCCACTGAATAGTTGTTCAGATGTTTCTGTCTGGTGAACTGTCCCACCAACAAACTGACAACGCCATCCATAAAGCCATGTCATAAGATGGCTAAAAAACAGAACTGTCTGAATACATTTGAAAAGTCATGTTGGCGTACCACTTGGGTCAGCTTCATTTAAACTGCTCTCTGTGTGGTGACTGTTTCCTCTAAAGTGAATAAATACTTCCTGTTGAAACCACGACTGTATCCTGTCTCCATGAAGGATTTCCATTTTGCCATCATGTTACTATAATTCAACTGGTGATGGTGTCAGTAATGAAAGTCTGTCATGACAGAGTCAGTTGAGTCCATTTACTGATATTAGAATATTCAGAATGTTGTGACACTGTGTTGAAGTCTAGACTGTATTATTATATCAATACCTACTAACCAGAGATACAGCTTTTGCTTTTGAAGATCATGTTATGAAGAAACACATAAAAAATGCTACAAATATTATGTCCTTCAACTTTGGGCCCTCGTAGAGATCGAAGCAAAACTCAATAATAAGATAAAGATAAGATAAACAATAAGAAATAATTAGAAAGGCCTTCACACTGGCTGCCAGACTGCATTACAAGGTGTGACACTCAACTACTCCTCCTCATTACCAACTGTTAGAAAGCGATAACAGCTGAGTGAGAACGATGACTGATGACTGAGCAGTCACACTGATAAGGTGTGAATGTAATTTGTTGCATGTGACACACTTCTAGCATTTCAGCATTTCTGCAAATATAAAACACTCTCTTTAGTCCAGCTTTGTGCACTTATGAATAGCTACTTGGCTAAACAATCAGAGACCCCTCTGTATGATCTATATACAGTATTTCATCAACGCTGGTTACATTACACTAAGATAATCTACTGTAGCTGTTTAACTGAGAGAGCCAGATCTGATGGGTGCCTGTTTCAGAATATTCTGTTACATCACATAACAAGAGGAGGTTCACATGTTGAACTGCTGTTTGCTGACTCATCCTGTCCTCTCTGGTCAGGGTATGATGTTGTAATGGCCAGGTTCATAAACATTAACAAAGATGGTGAGAATCCATTAACTCTGGTGTGAAGAATGTGCTGTTTGAATGTGCTGTTGTTTGTTTAATGGGCCATGTCTACTAGACAAGGCTCATTGCGTATATATTGACACTCTGACCCTGTGTGTGTGTGTGTGTGTGTGTGATGAGCTGTGGGGCCCTGTTCACTCACTCCTGGAATTAACACAGTTTATTCCTAAGTATGAAGAATTTGACTTAAAAAAATAAAGGCCTTACACTAGATTTTAATTGAGGGCTTGTAGTACCACCACTCCATATAACAGGCAATAAATGTTGTATGCACAGGAATATTTCAGTAGTCAGTAGACATACTTTCAAAAAAAGTGGCATTTAATAACATAAATATTAACACAACAGAGGCTGAAATTCAACAAAAATGAGTAGAAAAGTCATTTTATTTACTTTAATTTAAAAGTGTTTTGTTTGCTTTTCACCCTCCTGCTGTATGTTTATGTATTTGTATTACTAAGTATTTGTTTTGAGTTACTTCCATTAATACTGTTTGAATAAACCAGTGAAAATGAGTTGAATTAATGAATAGCATCAATAGTGGCTTCAGAAAGTATTCAGACCCCTTCACTTTTTGCACACTTTGTTGTAGATGTAAGTTTGAATGGACAAAATTGCTATTTTTGTTCATCAGTCTATAGTCAATAACCTGTGATGACAAACTGAACAAAACAGGGAGACCAGTCAAAGTTGAGGGGAAGATGAGTGGAGTGTACATGACCTGAGACTGGGGCAACACTTCAACTCTACAGCTATGACCTGTAACATACAGCCAAGAAAACACTGGTGTGGCTGTCTCCAGCTGTCCTTGAATGGCTGGCCCAACCACAGTACAGACACCATAGAACATCTGTGGAGAGGATATATCAGTAAGAATTGGGTAAACTGCCCAAATCCAGATGTGTGAAGCTTATAGAGACTCATCTAAGAAGACTCAAAGCTATAATTGAGGACAAAGGGTTGTGTTCTCTTGATTTTTAATGTGCAAAAGTCAAGGGATCTGAATACTTTCTGAAGCCACTATAAATGCAGTGTTGCTTCCTTTTTGTAAACTCCAGTTCCAGTGTAAGACCGAGTCGATAGACAGTGAAGCCTCTGAATATAACCTCTACTATATTTCTTTGTTTTGGCATGCCAACAGTTTTAGAATGGCTCCATAATAACACACTATAAAAACCATTTAGAGCCACTTCAACACTACATACTTTAACCACAAGCATCATCCCTCTTTCTCTCTCTCAGTCTGTCCTTCTGTATGACTCTGTCTCTAAACAAACCACTGTCAGATTAAGGCAGAGCTGGATATACTGTGCATTCCATTGGAGTCAAGCTAAGCCAAGCTTTTAACCCTTATTCAGCCAGGTGCCGGGGGTAAATGAGAATCTATAAACATACAGAAATATCAATTGTTTTCACACCTGCACATTTTCACTGACTGACCCTGACATAGAAGAGTGAACTTGGGCGAGGTGTCTTGCAACTGAAGGCCAGTGGCTGCAATGCATCATTCAGCCCATATTCACCTTTCACTAGGATACTGACACGGTGTCATTGTGTGGTGAGTACAGTGTGTGTCAGAGAAATGTAACCAGCTGCTGCATGCAGAAGATGTAAATAGATGTAGTGAACAAAATGCATAGACACACACATTTAGGTCAGTTCATCTAAAACAGAAAAAAGGACATATGTACCCTCCCTTATGTACTCCCTTACAACTAGCAATAACACATCCAGACTGAAACATGTGTAGTCTGTTTGATTCATAGAAGATGTGATATTAGAAATGATTTTCCTTCATGCATATGCATGCCAGCAAAGCACTGTAAATGACCACAATTATTTTATCCTCTGTAAACACTGTGGCATGAGTCAAATGATAATAGTCTACATCAGGTGCAGCAGTAAGGAACATACAGGTGTTTGTTTTGTTTTGTTTTTTTTAATCATCTAAATACATCTCTTACTCCTCATGGGAATTATATTGCCAAGAAAGAGTTTTAGACCAAATGTATTACCTGTCAGTTATCCTCACTATCCTTGTTCTGTTATATTAGCAAACAAGCAACAAAGCAAGCAAATAACTCAGCTTTTAAAAGTTCCTCAATAACATCATATCTGATGTGTTACCAGCACAAGATGTAGCACAGCAAATATTAGAACCAAGCTGTAATGTGTCAAGACATTGAAGATGTCATCAGTGACAAAATGCATCCATTATCTTTACAGCTTATCCTCAAGGGGGGAGCTGGAGCCTATCCCAGCTGACCTTGGGCAAGAGGCAGGGTACACCCTGGACAGATCACCAGTCCATCACAGGGCTGACACATAGAGACAAACAACCATTCACATTCACACTCACACCTGCGGGCAATTTAGAGTCACCAATGAACCTGCATGTGTTTGAACTGTGGGAGGAAGCTGGAGAACCACAGGGCACAGGGAGAACATGTAAACTCCACACACTTTCTTGCTGAGTGGAGTGCAAAGTGACATTTAAAGAAGGAGTTCACCAAAATAAAAATAAATAAAATAAATACAACTGTTACCTTATTTTTCAAGTGGTCTGAAGAGTTAATTGCCTTTTATTCTGAGCAGGGTGGGCAGGGGGGTTATGGGGGCTGCAGATGTGGTTACAGCTGCGTCTGCAGCCTGGTTACGTCATGTATTTTGAGTTGGTGACAAAGGGGTACAACTCCATCGCTAGGTACTGGCTACATCTTATTCTGACCTTAATAACAACATATGCCGAATGTTACAGGTTGCTGCAGTTCACCAGGAAGCAGAATACAGCAGATTCTACTAGTGTTACAGTCATTAAAGAAACCCATGACGAAAAATATTCTAATAACGAAAACAAGAAAAAAATAAAAAACAAGACCAATAAATTGATGCTTAGTTTACAACCTGCATCTGCAGAACCTTACACTGTAACTCCTGATTAACAAAACCGTTTCCCTCTGCTGCCCAAAATATCTCGTTCAAAAGATGGTTTAGCCTCTAGACCTGTTGCATTGCTGTTGATGAGGAACACTTTCCGAAGATGAGCTGACCTATCAGCAGCTTTGATTATTTTATTTATTCAACTATTGTTAGTGCTGACATTTTGATATGTAAATGTATTTATTTTGTCTTTATGTATCTGCAGTCATTTCACCATGTACAGAAAAAAAATCATCCATCCATCCATTTAACCATCTGCCTATCATCTTTCAGTCTGACAAATAAGACTGTTACAGCTTTAGGATCCTGTGTTTAAATGTGCACTCTGAGTCAGATGTTCACTGAGTTAGTGAGTTAACAACTTAATTAAGATGCATCAACAATGCATATGGAAATGAGACACAACATGTCAGTGACAAAAACCTCACTAAACTGGGCTTCATCCTTTGTTGACTATAACTGGATTAAGATTAAGATTAAGATTAATGCTAGTTTGTACCTTTAAGAAAAAGAAATAAGAAAAAGTAGCTAACAAATATCATAAAGACTGTTTATAGGCCCAGACCAAATAATCAATATAAACCTTATTTTTGGGGAGTAGTGAAACAAGCTGTAAATCCAGCATTGACCTATAGTATATTCCCTTCTATGTTGATATGGAGAACATGTTAGCAAACAGGTGCTTATTTACACACCAGCAGTTACAGGGCAACATTAGCATTCATCATGTTTCTGGCACCTGATGAATGCTAGTTCACTCTGTCAGCTCTGTTTGAACCTTTTCCAACTCCTGAGAAACAGACTGTAAAACTAAGTCAATGAGCTGAAAGACAGCTGAGGGGACCTGCAGAGGAAGGTGGTAATTCTGTCATTTCATCCATTCTTCACATCAAAATCTTAATTACAAGGCAGCTTTAATTAGGACCATGATCTCACCCTTAGCTGTGCACAATCCTCAGATCTAACCCCAATTTCTGCCTTAAGCTAAAGCTAACCTTAAACCTAAACCATTAAGCTTATCTTAATACTGACACTACAACCCCACTTGTAACCTCAGCCCCAGTCCACACTCCTCACCCAAAATGTAGCCGTGGATTTTGCTGAGGATGAACAAACTCACCCTGACTACAGAAGTTTCTCTTACCAATGTAAGATTATTGTACATCATCATTGTCATTTAGTCCTGACAAAGATGGAAGTACAAGAAATAAAACACACACACACACACACACACACACACACACACACACACACACACACACACACACAAGTGAAGATGTCCCGACACTTTCTGTCCACTGATCCATTGATAACAGAACAAGTGAGTATGTCAGCCCTGAGAGAGACGGAGGATAGACTCCTATTGGCTACTTCAGTGTTGAAGTGCTTTTACATGCTGCAATGTACGATTTTGCAGTTCAGCGATTTCTCAGCTTTACTGTGGAGTCTGCATTCAACCTGAGGTTCAGAACACCTCAGACATTAGTTTGTTTAATCATTAAGAGATATGGACAAATACAGAAGGAGCAGGTTCAGCTATTATCCACTCACAGAGGCCTAAATCAGTGGTGTAGTGGGGATTTTGTGAGTGGGGGGGGGCTGTTTTTATGATGTCATCAAAAAGACACACGCACACACACGCTCAAAGGGCTTAAACATTTTCCAGGTGAGGACGTGAAACTATAGTTAATCAATTACAAAAATCAACACCACCAACAACAGTTATAATGTGTGTGAACGTTGCTGGTGCTGGCTGTCTCCTCAGAAGAAACTTTGACATCTTTATGAAAGTAAAACTATATTTTTCTGGCAACTTGTCATTTTAACATGGGGTTCATAAAGGAGAACGAGCTGCGTACCCTAATATCACTTTTCTTCTCGTTTTTTTCACAAATAGGAGGGAGTGTCTCAGGATGATGACAATCATACTAACGTAAATGTTTTATTTTTTATATGTATTTTTATATGTAGGCTATTACAAAGGGATATTTGTGTGTTACACTTGTTTTTCAATTGCTAATATTTATCAATAAAATAAATATATTTATTATTATTATCATTATCTTTTTTTGTGGGCGGACGGCGTTCCCCTGCATCCCCTGCCCACTATACTTCTGGCCTAAATCCTGCACACCTGGTTCCTGGACTCATAACATATGAAGGGCTAGAACTGGGCCAGTTCTAGGTGTTAGACACATCTTGCCCAAGTGCTAACTGCTAAATATAGTTTATTCTCAGTTCAAATCATCCCTAATCAGCACCCACAAACACATGGTCTAATCTGGCAGCCATATACGACCCAGAGCTGACTAACATACACAAGACCTGGCTGTATGTGTGGTCACCTGCAGTTTCACTGCATTTAATCTTCAGTCATGTAAAGACACCTCTTTTCCTTTAGATCTGTTAGTCGCTTGTGTTTGAAGCGTTTTTCTGAAAGTACACAACTGCATGTTCACACTGTGACATACACAGCTCCAGTGCAGAGGTCCAGTTCTCCTAGTAAACAAACTGAACACTGAACATTGATCATTTTCACCTTAATCGATCCAGAAGACCCCAGGATTGATAAGTTAATACAACACCCTGTGATCAATACCTTATTTCCCAGAGGCAGCTGGAATACTGTTGCTGCTCCATGATCAGTGACCCTGACAGCAGTAACTGTGGCAACAGCAGTTTGTAAATCAGACACAAATGAGGGTCCTGTCTCAGCTCCAGGCAACATACTCACACTATGGCTGTTCCTCTAACTCTGGAACAAGTTGAGACAATTGAAAGTTCACCATTTCCAGCCTGAAATAGCAGAGAAAAATTCATAGCACAGCATAAGCTGCATCTAAAGTTATGACATTTTTTCCAAAAAGCCAGAGAAGCTTGTCTTCTAAAATGAGAGAAATAAAATACAGGACTAGCTGACTTTAATGTAGCTCATACATAACATGTAACTGCAACAACCCTGCGACCTTTGTAGCAGGACGCCCACCTTGCTCTCATGTTTCCAGTTTATCTCATGGTGGTCATATTAAGGCAAAACAAATTCTTTATATATGTAAAGGCAAATACCATTAACACAGAGTCTGCTCAGATTGTAAATACATGAGCATTTATGCTGAGTAATGTTAAGTAAAACTTTTCCTGGGTTGATTAATGCTTCAGTATTATCACTTCATGCCCTCAAAAATGAACATTTTCCAAGTGATGAGATGTAACTGATATGAACATTACTACAATGCTAAATGGTTTCCTGCTCCTACTCCCCCAGGAAAATAATCTTCATTTTGTCCATCAGGTTGTGAATCAGTTTCCACCGTCTTCTTGTTGATTTACAGTCTGCTTCAATGTGTGGTCTCTAACAGATATGATTCATTGTCTATGAATCTAGAAAGCAGGGTGATGTATACAGTTACTGTGCTCTTCATCAGCCCACCGTCATATCGATGAAGTAGCACGTGTTCACCTCAAACGCAATATGCTGGGTGATAAGTGCTCTGCTGCTCTGATCCACTGGATGTGCATGTGTGGAAGTGATCCAGTCTTACTACAAGCATTCTGGAGTACTCCCTCAAAACGTTCTGCTTTCCCATAACCTTCTGAAATGAATATCATCTCAACCCACATCAGCTTCGAACAACTTATTAATTATTATTGTATCACAGAGTGTATCAGATGTGAATCACACAGGCCTCATCAACAGATTGTCCTCATCATGAGCAGTCAGTATAGTCATCTGGCTTCCTTCTTTCCTCTGATTTACTGTAAAGGTAAATCAGCTGGAATGATGTGTTGATGCTAACAGAGATTGGACCTCTGAGATGACATAAAATATGATGTGAAGTGTACTACATTATCATCTAGCTCCACACACCCCTCTCACTCTGTTTGGTAAGTGTGTCAGCTCAGCAGTGCTCAGCCATGGCAGCCAGATGACTGCCTCTGAGGCTGGTGAAACAGTCACTCTGAGTAACATCAATGCATTACTCAGTTTGCCTCTTTGATACAGACAAGGATGTACAAAGTCAGTTTTTGTTGTTTGTGACATTTGGTTTATGTAGTGAGAGCTGATTTAGTGACATAAGCTGTGACTAAAGCATCAATCGTCATCGTCTTGTGTTTTCTTCCTGCAACAGTTAAAACCTCTGAAACAGCATTTAGACCATATAAGACGCACTGCTACTTCTGTGAACAGTAGTCACATTTGAAGACATTAACACGACTAAGAGTTATTTGAAGACGTATTTAGATGTAAAGGTGCTTTCAGGTAAAAACTAATGTGAGCATGCTTAAATAAAGGACTATATTTCAGACTGCATTTACTGTGTACCATGGTTTTATTCATATAGACGCACAGATGCAGATATTTCAGTCTAGACCAAAGTTGACTGCCTGACCAGCATTGCCACCCCTACAGCCCTGCTGTTAGCGTAGCTAAAAATAGGCTAATTTAAAAGTATGTGCTTTAGTATCAGACTTCAGAAACTATCTGTCAGACTCTGCTTTAGACGACTAAGAATTCAAGACCAACACTGCATACAGTCTTAAATCATAACAGAAAATTTTGGCATTAAACTTGGATCACAAACATCACAACAATGATGTTTATGCATACAGGCAGCCATAATTAGAGACTTCCTGGCCAGTAATCAGTATGTGGTGTTCTAGAAAACCCTTGATGGCTTTTTGTTTCCATCTTTCCTGCTAAGCGCTAATTGCTGTGGTGTTTTTGCACTGCATTTCCCAGAGATCACCTGCCCACATAACAGCACTGTGATATATTTTCTTTGGGATCTGAGTTTACACATGGTGCTCTTTCTTTTTCTCTCATCAGCCAAGGTGCTTATTATTGCTCTTCCTAACTACACATTCTATTTATTTTGAATAAAGTGAAAAACTAAAATGCATTTTCTTTTTTTTTATTTATCACTTGTACCAAACAGCTTGAGTACAAGTCCACTGTTCTCTTTATTTCATCAAAGAAATAACCAGGAAACTTTAAGTAAGAACATAAAAACAATGTTATTGTCAGTCTTGGCTGGACGGAGACAAAAATGAGCTTTGGCCCCCACTGAACCAGTCCTGATTTCACCCACATTTCCAGTTTGGTGTGGTGCTCATTTACAACTCTTTCCACCAATATGAAAAACAGTCGACCAAGTCGAGTTTTGTGGGCAGAAGTTAGAATACTGATTCCATCTTCCTACGTAGAAATTTAACTACCTAGCCACACCTATGAAAAATACTGACAAAAAGAAGTTGGCAACAAGCTTGGAGAAAACATCAACACAGAGTGACAGGTTGCTGTAAGTCAACTTACAGAAATAACAATTGAGAAATCGACATAAGCGTTATCTGTTCTTGGCAACCACTTCCATGTCAGCTGAGAGTGGTGTCAGTGGGATGGAGATTTCATTCACTGCTCACTGATTTGGGCAAAACAAAACAACATACGCTCCATTCCCAACAAGAATTCAGCCAACATGAAGACAATGTCATGAAGATGAGAATGAAATAGCATGGAATAGTATTTCAGTCTGATTATCAGGCTCAACCCCACCACCATTACCTCTGTGTGCACCCAGCACACTGCATGCCAGCTACCTGTATTGCTCAGGATGAAAAACTTTATGCCAAGCATGAATTTATGATGTGTCAGACATAGAGAGCAGAAAACTATCATCTGCTTCCCATTGTTTGCCTATACAGTATGTAAATCAAGGCAATCTAGAAAATGACCATACCTAGACTGTGACAGCAGCAGTAAATTTGATAAGGTGTACATATGCCTCAGTATAATTGCATTCTATCTTATCTGTGGTGTTTTCCTAATGAGGATGAAAGCCTATCCAGCTTATTATACTCGAGATAAGAGCTTTACATGAGCCAGCTCCAGTTAAAAAGTACTGTAGTATCCTGAGTGACAGACAAGCAAAAGAATACTTGAGAGAGCTACAGTACATGTGGGTCTACTGCTGGTTCCTGCTCAACCTGAAACACTGGCTAACACTCAATACCCACAAATAATATTAACTAAGGTTTTTACCCAGACGCATAATTGCACACTGCCCGTCTGAACAACAAGCTGATTAAAAAGAAGGGGAAACACAGAAGCAGAGAGTGAGAGGAGAAAGAAACAAAACTCTGTTAAACAACTGAAGAACCATTTTTAATCTTTACATGTCCTAGACCTTAGTCCAGGCTCATAACAGGATTCACCCAGGACAGCATTCCACAAGGAGGCTCAGTCTTGCTAGAAGCCTTCTGGGATCCTTTAAAGGCCCCTGGAACCTCACTAAAGGAATGCAAGACCTCCAGGACCACTGAACCTGATGAAGCCGTGTCGACAGTGGTCCTTCTAGAGAAGCTGAAACTTCTTTGAGATCGCTGAGATCAACAAACACCTCTGGGAGTTCCCTGAGAGGACTTCAGGAGTGTTAAGGCAGGGCTTCTGAATGGGTGTGCCACTGCGGGTCTATTGGGGCCACTGGTTGAGACACAGAGAGATCTACCACAGTGTCCCCTCACCAGGTCCTAAGTTGTGCTACAGGTGTCCTGGGATTAGTCCAGGTTCTGGGACTGGGTTTTCAACATGGGGTTTGCTGATCCCTAAAAGAACCTTTTAAGAACCAGTAAAACCCCCGATGAGACCTCCATCAGGATCGCTGGACCGCCTCAAGGGCCCCTGACAGTCCTCTGTGTCCATATTTAGCATTACCTCCTCAGCTGAATTCTGTATGTGAAGCCACTGACATTACAGAGTTTGGCTTTTCCTGCATCTCTGCTAATGTCTGCAGAGCGCTGAGATGGCCCTTTCATGGAGGAATGAGGTTAGTGTATAGAAAGGGCCACTGCACTCTGTCTAACTGGTGCCCAATGTCTGGGCCTAGACCCAAGACCAAGCTATAAGGAGAATTAAAAAAAGTTGCCTGGACCATCCAGGAAAAGCACAAGTCAGAAGTAATTACACTATGATCAACAGTTATTTGAACAGAAGTGAGCTCTGCTCTGACGGATGATCAGAGAAACAGCAACATGAGGACAAATCAATGATGCTTACAGTTTATGTTTATGTGTGTTGCTGGTTACAACTTAATTGCCTTCATTTCCTGTTTCCATTATCTGGCCATAGTTTAGTTGATCTTTAATTAGTATGTCAGGTCTTTGGACTATTCATTCTCTCTGTGCTGTGACTCATGCTGGTGAGAACTATTGCTTTTTTAGTAACACTGCTACTGCATACTGCATTGTTTGAACCTTGTAGTGTCTGGTAGACTGGATAAGAACCTGCAAGCTGGTGGGCAGCTTCATGGAAAAACTGAAACTAGCATATAAATCTCTTAAATGTCATCCACTAACGGTTGCTGTGCAGCCCAACTTCATTTAAATAAAATAATATCAGCTGAGTCAATTGGTTTTTTGACTATAAAAGGACAGAGCAACAGGTTCCATCTCAACATCAGAGCTATCACCACAATTAGAGCAGGGCAAGTGAATCAAAACAGTAGGTGTGGGTTTAAAAGTGCTAAAACACTACGTAGAGCTGAGGAGAACTGCAAAGTGTTTGATAATTATCTGTGGGTTTGCCACTGTTAATATAAAGATATTTCAAAATAAAACTGGGGAAGTGGTCTGTATACTGAAAGGTTGAGATCCACATTTTAATGGCATCTTTTAATTTAAGTCTATGATTTAAGCACTGTGGATGAAAGTCCATTCACCGCTATTGTCCATGGTCCAGGCATCCATTCATTTAAGCCGTTACTCTTGTCTCCTGAGAATCCAGCAATATAAACTAATAAAAGTATGTTTCAGCTCAGCCACACATCAGTCAGTCAGCAAGAGACTGATTGAAGCAGACAGAGCTGTGGAGGTTAACCAGCAGTCATATCTGGCCTGCAGCCAGGACACGTGTCTGAAGCTGACTCTTCCTCATTATCACAGCAGCCAACTGAACACTGCCAAAATCAACACAGCAATACTACATGTGCGTGAGTGTGTGTCTGCCATGTCAAGAAGTTCTGAGATGATGATAACATCACCTCTACATTCCAGTGATATTAACATATGAATTTGCTTTATGACTGAGCTCAGTAGAAGTTTATATTGAACTAAAATAGTTGGAATCTTATTCTTTCTGCGATAGTTGTGTAGTATCTGTGCAGCCTGGTTTGACACTGGATTACTGCAGAGAGATGAACACACAGCGACAGGTGCAGTTGGTACATATACAGCTGTATGCACACACTTGTTCATCAGTCAGTGATCCATACATGGGAACTCTCCATCAATATTACATGAAGTTCTGCACCATATGAATGAACTGAATCTGCAGCTGCTGCAGCTTTTTCTCCTGCACTTTCACACTGTAAATGACATCAACTCAGAGGTGGAGAATATTTGTTTGTCTCCCCGACAGCAGCTACTGACTGCAACTGACAGGACTTAATAGTTCAGATACATAATGAATAACTCTGGACTGAAAAGGCTGTACAGACATTCAGACTCTGTCCAAATCTGTCGTCGCATTTCACCTCTCAGGAGAAACAAATATTCACTCTCTTCAGCGATAAATACGAAAAATGAATCAGTCTTTCGTGTTTTATTATAACAAAATTCTCCTCAACTGCGGAACAACACACACACGTGCTCTACTGTTGGAATCCTAAGTTCAACCAACAGTTACTAACATGTTCAAATGAAATAAAGACGCTTGTTTCTTACCGAATGTCTCCGGTTTGAAGGTCTGTCAAACTGACCGCCAGCTCTCTCTCTCTCTCTCTCTCTCTCGCTGTCTCTCTGTCTTCCCTTCTCTCTGTCCCACGCACGCACGCACGTGGTCTCCAGCATCATGTTCTAATGTGTTGCCTATGAAGAGACGTCTTGTGACGTATTTCTATATCATAGATATTTGCATAGAGCAGGTAGAGAGTCAAAGTTCAGTTTTCTATACTTGAAGCTCCTTCCACTGTATTTCACCTTTAGGATGATGTTTTCATGTTGGTATGCAGTGCCCTCTTTGTGCCATAGGTAGTGCTGTATGTGCTGTATGTACTGGGGCATCCTGATAAGAAGGAATTGCAGTAGTCCAATCTACAAGTAACAAACTGTGCATGTGGAGACAGACAGGCTGTCCTAGAGACTGTCTGGTTTTATTATTAAAAACTTCTGGTCCATTAGTGGTAGAGACCTCAAATACTGGCACAAAACTACTTAAAGACTGTATTTAAAGACCAAATAATGATTGATATCATATGGGTGCAATCTAATTGGTTTATAATACCTTCAATTTCACTCTCATTTAGGAATTTTACACTTATTTTCTTCCAAATCTAGGGCCTTATTGAAAACACACAGACATGTGGTACAAACTTCATATTCAGTCATGAGTAACTGAGTAAAAACAAAAAATATATAAAAAGGGTAAAAAACATTACAACACTGGGATTGAAGAAAATATTTCATTTTATATTTTCCTTAGTTTTGGGAGCCAAACATCATGTAGACACACTGAACAAATCAGAGCTGATGCTGCATATCTGCTAACAGACATACTGATCCTAGTATTTCTAACCTCTCAACTTATGAGGAGCAGTTGCCCCAAAAGCAGCTGACACACTGAAGCAAGGTCATCAGTTCAATTTTATAAACCTTTATTACAAAAGTTTTTGGGTGAAATAACATTAGCCTTCTCAGTTACAGTAGCAGTTATTCCAGTTAGAGCAGGAAATATCAGTGACGTCAGCTCCTCTTCACCTTCTGCTTTCACTTCTCTCATGTGACGCAGCATTGCACTGCAGCTTTATTGCAGTACGCTTTTTTTTTAAATCCAGCAAAGGTTTGCACAATGACGCTAAGACAGGAAACCCAGAGACAGAGATTGCAGAGGTTTCGCTGAGGGAGGACGCCACGTTTTTGGGACAGTAAGGCAGATCGACACACAGGTAGTCAGCAAAGCAGGTAGACAAGACAGACAGACAGAGAAAAGACAGGACACAAACACACACCTTCCAGAAAGCCAATAACAGTAATAATGCAAGACACATGCACAAGTATTGTGTGATGGTGTTTCAATAAGAGAAAAATGCCTCTGGGAATCCTTTTCCTCCCATTTTGATAATGGAAAACTGCAACTGGCTGACAGACGCATACACACACACGTCCTGAAGGGCTTTGGGAAATAACAATGCAGATGCCTTAAGAGTGCAGACACAACAAAGACAATCCACACCAACCCAAAACTGGTAAACACATAAACTACTGACAGCATCAACCTACAGTGTTTCACATCATGTCATGTCATCTCACTACTAGAATTTCTTAAGTATTAAGAAAAAAAATCTACAACTATTAAAGTTTTACAGTGGAACCACAGGGTTTTTACCAGTTTAAGGGAATTCATCTGGATTTGTTTTGGTATCAACAAACATTTTCATGGTAAAGTTCCAGAAAAAACTTCTGATATTTGACTTGTTTATAAAATCTAACATCATGTACAAATGTTACAGGTAAAATAATTTAGCTTGTTGCATATTGACACGTGCTTTTTGTTCAAAAACTGAGCAGAAAGGTTAGTGATGGACTCCGGTCAAATCTTCATTTTCACAGCTCCAGTGTTAAATTAAGTGAACCCTTGGTGTTGACCATACGTCAGTCATTTCTGATGCAGGAAGGACAGATTTGTATTTACTAAAAAGCGGTACAGACAAAAGGTCAGTGGATCAGTAAGTGTCATCATCTTTTTATCTTCTTCATTAACATCATCATTAATCTCCTCTTCAGTCTCTCCTTCTTCTCTCTGTTGAAATGGGCTGAACAGAATACACCACATATTTGCAAATTCCCCCCAAAAATCGCCTCCCTGTGGTGACAACACTGATAACAAAATCATTCATGTGTCTCAAGCAGATTCATGACTGTGTGTATACATCTGGCTGTCATGTTCATGTTTGACCTTAAGATAAGAGGTGCTAAAGTTAATAGAAAACAACTTAACACTAAGGTCTTTTGATGAGAGTTTCATAATGTGAGAGACTGTATATAAAACTACATATACTGATATAGAGGATGTTATCCATTTCACCCACTGCTGCTACAGGCTAACTACACAGCTATGTTATCCAGTGTGGCACAGCAAAAGTTTATTGTGCACCAAAGTCAGAGATTCACTGGAGACACTTGGATGATTCTGCTCTCATTACATCACGGGTGTGTTTACCAACAAAACAAGCTGCCAAACACTTGGTGTATTCAGTTATCATAAAACTGTAAACGACTGCCAGAGCTGATTCATTGCATGAACAACTCTAACTACCCAGATCACAGTGGGTCTGGACTCAGGCTGAATCTTTCTCACTTTCTGTTGTGCAGTGCAACTTAGCGTGCAGCAGTACACCCTACCAAAACACAGTGGTTTATCCAGCGGTGTGTGTGTGTGTGTGTGAATGTGAATGTGAATGTGAATTAAGTCCAGTTCAGTGGTTAGCGAAGCCACAACCAATCCCCTCAAGGACAATGTCTGTGTCTGTATATATATCTTTGTATATATATGTGTGAGCACATGATTGTGTGTGTGTGTTTTTGAAACTAGATCTCAAGCAGAGCAACATTTCCAGTAAAGTGTCAGAGTGTGGCATGCTGGGACAGCATCTAAAGATGGAGGAAGAAAGACTGTAATTTAACTGGGAGGAGCCGTTCCATCTCTGTCCTGTTTATCTCTATATCTGTCCCTTCATCTGTCTCATCCTGTCCACCACTCTCTCCAACCCAGCATCCCTCTATTTATTCTAACTCAGTCGCTCTATCTCAACACCCTCTTCTCCTTCGCTTGCTTCATTTCTCTATGCTTGAATCCCTCCACTTCCTCCCTCCCTCTCATGTCTTTTTTTCCAGTGTTTGTTCTAGATAGCGGAGGAGAGGAGGTGGACAGGAAAAAAGGAGGAGAAATCTGATACATTCAGTTGCTCTGGTGCTTGTGGTCAACTTCAGTTTAGTTCAATTAATCTTGGTTAGGGCTAATTCCTGGCACATGACTCTTCAGAACTGGTGGCCTCCAGGTAAACATTTGCAGGGCCAGACGGTGTGTCAGTCAGCAGTCAAAGAGTTCCAGCTCATTGACAAAGCCTGTCCTTAGTGTTCTGGTCCACAACTACACTCAGACATCAGACATTGCAGCTTCCATCTCCATTCCTGTAGGTGTTAAAATCTGAACTCTAACATCTGGATCAGCATTGGGTCAAAACATCCACAATTATAACAACTCTGTTTTCAAAAAAGCTCCTTTGGTGGCTTTGTTGCACCAGAGAAAACCCCATCATACGGACTGAGGCTGTTTCCTGGATCACACTCAACATGGTGATAATAAAACAGCAGAATCTGATCAATTCCAGCATCCTCAGAGAGTTTAGTGTTGTGGTGCTCAAGTATAGATCCTTAAAAGACCATCGATCTATATTGCATCTGCCTCTGAGAGATTCAGCTTGTGATGATGATGGTGAGTGGACACTGACTCCATACATCCAGTGACTGGGGGGCGACGTGACACACCTGTCAGCTCCTTCACTTCAGAGAGATTCCTGTATGACTGTTTCAATCAGCTGTGTTGACAGGTGATGTATGGAATCAGGTTTGGTTGTTCATCAACAAGTTTCTTCCTAGAAATACAAACTCAAGTCTTTTATGCAGAGATGTTTTTAAATTTGAGTCCTGCCCATAGACTTCCAGTGGTTGAAGCTGCATTAGGTCATTGAACTATACTTCTAACCATAGTTCTAACATTTATTCACAATTCAAAGAGCTTAGCCCATAAAGCTTTTAGCATTAGCATTTCAGCATTTAGCCCAAGCAGACTGTAGTTTTCAGGATTTGGTTCCCATCTTTAGACACAACCGTACTCATACCACACAGTCTGGGGGTCATTGTTGGGGTCAGGGGAAGCTGGCGTGCTTTTCGGGCGTTCGACAGAGCCGCACCTTGCTCTCTCACTTTCTTTCTTTAAGAGGGAGGAGTCACCTGAGTGTCCGTCCCTTAACACCTCCCCGTGCTCTGAGGCTTCACTGGCCCGTGTGGCAGGCACAGCCCTGACAGGGGTTACCATGGCAACCTCTCCACGGTGATGGTAGGAGGAGGAGGAGGACTGGCCGTTCCGAGAGACAGGAGTCCTCCCTCTCTCTCTTTCTCGCTCTGCGTATCTCTCTGTCTGCAGATTGAGAGAGGATGAGTGGTGAATGGGCGGGTTTAGGAAGCTAGCGTCTCCAAGCTGATTGGTTGGACCAGCTAGACGAGCAGAGAGCGGCCGCTCTCTCCCGTTAGTCCCTCCCCCTTGCCGTCGAACCACCACATCTGATTGGCCAGGAGAACCCTCATTTCCACGGAAACTGTCAGGCCCGCTTGAGCGCAGCAAATCGGCCGAGGCCAGGCTGAAGGCCCGGCTCAGTGATTGGCTGGTTCGTTGGGTGACGGGCTGGCCTGAGGATGGGGACTGGCCAACAGGCTGGCGGGGTGAAGGCTTCACACTCTGCCCTGGCCTCTGGTTGGATGGTTGTACGGTGGGTGTGACATAGCTGGTGGGAGTCACCTGATCTCTGCTAGTAGGTGCTGAGGGGGCGGGACTTCTGGTGAAATAATCAGTCATCAAGTCCTCCCTGCTTCCTGTAGACACCTAGACCGAGAGAATAAAGAATTAGAAAAAATAAATTAGGACAGGAAATTCTTTTTTGGTGTAGCTAATATTGGTTACCTGAGCAATGCACAGATCTTTAAGTGAGTAATGGTGTGCCACTCTTGTTTTAATGACATATGCTGATTCTTAGTGGTATTTTACAGTTTCATACTGGTATGTCACTGTTGTCACTTTCCATTGGCAAATACCACTTCCTTACTGACAAACCAGCCAGTGGAACATCTGTAACATGCTATTTTTAAGTGCCATATGCTAGAGTCAGAGTACCAGGAGTCAACAGAGGCATACAACGAAAAATCAGCATATGTAATTGAAACCAGAGAGACAAACCATTAACCATTTTTTGATGTCCACAAAGCTTGATTTTTCTCTCCTTTGATGTAAGGGTGGGAATCTTAATCCCATTCAGTGATCATTTTGATTTAAATATGGTTATATCGTTATCTGAATCATCCAGTATTAAATATTTTATTATCACAGAGATGTCTGTGGATTTAAATGTAGTTTTGAAGGCATCTCCCTTTCTGCTGGATCATCAATAAGAATTATTATGGGTGTGAATGTGTTTGGTCTTAACAAACTGATGATAATGTTATTCACTGACTTCAAGTGAAATTCTCATGCTGCTTTAACATCTGGCTCAGACAGCACACATGTAGATGACAGCCTGGAATGAAACAGCTGATTTATAGGCAGGAAATGGCCTCACAATACTTAGATCAGAGGTGATAGAAGCTCATTTACAAAACTGGACCATGACTGGTAAATGAGTGTTGCTCAATGTCACTTGATGGGCCAGCTGTGTGATCTGGTCTGGGGTGATATTTATGACCTGGCAGATAAACCTGCATTCAAAACAGTTTAAGGACTGTTTGTGGAGTTGATACATAGCTCCTGATTTTCCATTAGATCTCTCAGCCCCCCCCCCCCCCCCCCCAGTCTCAAGCTGTGAATAAACATAAAAACTGTGCTTTCTTTTTTATTTTTCAAATTGAAAAAATAGTTTCTGCAGCCAAACCAGCAGAAATATACTGTTATTTGAAGATATATTAAAGGAACAGCTTCAGAGAAATAATGTTTTATCAACTTTCCTCTATTTGATGTGAACTCATGACCCAGTAGTGAAAAATGGACACACTATCTCTGTTTTTGCCATCTGTCTTGAGATTAACTGCATCATCTGTACCATTCCACTTTACTATAGTTTGTCATTTTCATTAATACTATTGGTTTGGCTGACTCATCTGTGAACCTGCAGTACAAAAGTATATCAGAGAAACCCGCATTATTTTCAGTTCTGTTCTCATGACTTTAAGACGAGTTGTCTTTCTCTTTGTTTAACGTTCTGCTGTAGCTCAGATCCAAAACCAGCAGTTTTCAGGGGTTTGTGCCTTTCAAAGGCCAAGTCCAAAAATGTAATTAATGCTGTTTCTGGTGGGAGACCAGTCTGAAATCAACTCCAGCAGAGGCTGAAAGCCACCTTCAAATGCAATCAATTTCTGATTCATGTTCAACTAGAATTATAGTCTTATGTGGCTGTATGCTTCACTCAACTAGTAAAGTTGCACTTAATTAGTGGGTGAATTCTTGAGTTATGGCCAAAAACTGTTTTTGTGAGGTCATAGTGACCTTGACCTTTGACCACTGACTTCTAATCAGTTCATCTTCTGCAAAATTTAAGGAAATTACCTCAAGGCGTTACAGAGATATCGCATTCATGAGAATGTGACGTTTGGAAGGACGTATAGACAACCCACAAAAATCTGATTTTTGATATCACAACTGACTTTTTCTTATTTCCTATTTTCTTATTCACTCTGCATTACCAGACTGTAGAAAGTCAATGACAGTAGTCGTCATGTGATACCGATTTGTCTTCTCACTGGCAAGTATTTGTCACATGCTGTAAGGAACTTCTCTAAGTCTTCAACCCCTTTTACCAAACATACATACTTTTTACACACTTAACTGTGCAGCAGATTTAATTTCAAATTGATTTCTCTCATTTACCAAAGTACAAAGATTAAGGATCAGGAAAAGTTTGTAAATGAGAGATTTCAGTTTTTGATGTTTTCTAAAAACATGTTTTCACTTTGTCACTATATATTGGTGAGCGTAGATTGACGGGTAAAAATGACAATTTTATCTTTTTAAAGTGGATACTGAGTGTACTTGTGTATTATTTCTGTACATTACATTGTGTTGAGGCACAGATCTGGTACAAAAAACTTGCTGTTGCATTGAAGATTTCCAAGAGCACAGTGGCCTCCATTATTCTTCCGTGGACTAAATGTGTAACAACTAGGGCTCTTCCTAGAACTGGTCGCCTGGCCAAACTGTGCAATCGAGAGAGGCGGGCTTGAAAACAGGGGTGACTGAGAACCTGATGGTCACCCTGGCTGAGCTGTGTGGAGAAACTTCCAGATGGACAACCATCGCTGCAACACTCCACCAGTCTCAGCTTTATCATGGGTTTTGCTCTGTGTTATAGCAAAGGGTCTGAATACTTATGTCTTATGTAATACTTATGTGACATTTCAGTTTTTGCCTTTAAAAAAAACTGCATACATTTCTACACACACACACACATACATATGTATATCTTACCACAGGAGGTGACTGCAAGTTGCTCTCTTGTAGGAACTGTTCCAGCGTCACCATCTCACTTCCAGGTGAAGATGAGCGAGTCTTAGTCCTAACCCCGCCTCCATACTGTGGCTGGGCCCTCTGGGGTGTATGGTCGTATGGGAGGGTGGAACTACGCGACAGAGTCTGCTGAGATCGGCTGAGACCCACGACATCATCACTAGAGAGGCTGGCTGAGTGAGCCTGGTAATCCAGTGTGTCTAAAACAGACAGAAATGTTAGTGTTCATATTAACTGATTCTGGGTACCACCTTGTGTAATCACTGTGTGAACTGTACATAAACTGAGTCACTTGGGAGTAAGGTAGTCTGGGTTCCAAGTACTCTCAGTGTACCTGTGTAGACTAAGCACTGAATCTGAAAGTGAATGATTAAACTGACTGCACTACAGCCACTTACTGTATTTGTAATGTCTGATGGAACACATTTTAAGAATTTGTTTTGTTTTTTAGTTAAATGTTGTGTTTTTGTTGTGTGCTTTGGGGCACAAGGCAAATTTCAGAAATCCTGCTAAATATTACTTTAAGCAGATGACATACCTCTGCAATTGACAGGTGAGTTGGAGCTGGAGGTGTTGTGGCTGAAGTCTGCTGATCCTGGGCGTCCTCCCAAGTTGCCATGGTGACCAAACATGGAGTCAGAGGTATTGTGGCAAGAGTCTTCATCAAATAAGAGACCTGAAATTTGTATGCACTGTCATAACCCTTTCCAAAAACACTCACACTCCTGCTGACTTCTAAATAAGGTCTTATGTATTAATAACCAGGCCTACCTCTGGGCCTGCGGCTCGGGCCTGGTCCCTTTCTGGAGCTTGAGTTGTTGGTCAGGCCCAGTGAGGATGACGGATGACTTGGGGTGGAGCTCAGAGCTTTATGGGCTTGACCTGGGATTAAAAAACACATGTTACGCTGCTAACAGAATAACTACTAATTAATACAGAACAAATCATTCAAATTCAAAACACTTTTTACTGTTTATTTTACAGTATATAGCAGGTATTTGTAAGGAGGCAGGTATTTGTTAGTAAGACTAACTGCCTGTACTGCTTCCTCTTCCAAAGCAGACATTGTTTAATTCTCTTCCCTTTCCTTTCCACTAACTTGATTTCGTTTTGAAAAACAAGAAACATAAAAAGAAACAGCCACTGACAACACCAAATATGCAAATGTAAAGTAAGAGACAAGCAGTGGGCTGAAATTTGTGCACTGAATGAAAAGTAAAATGGTTTCACTTGCTGCTTTCACAGAAAATTCAAGCAGGCGGTACACAAAGAAAACATTTTATAGGCTGCCATAATGCTTGTTTAAAATAGTTCTATGATCTGAAAGTGTGTGTAGAAATGAAATCATAAACCTTAATTTAATTTACATCTAATTGTACTAAGTGTACTGATTAACCTCTTGGAGCATCATTTTCAATAAATATAATTATTACTAATCATCAAAGTATTAATTACCTTGTCCATGTCCGTCTTCTCCATTGACACTCTCACTGCTGCCTCCTGGAGTACTGCTACGATAAACTCCCTGGCCCTTGTCAGTCAAGCCTGCAGACCAATAAGAATGTGGTGAACTCTTCTGGACCTCTATCCATAGTGTAACCATGAGACATATAACCACAAGAAGCACAGTGCTGTAAGAGTGCAGGAATAAAACACTGGGACAGGGTGTGATTTTATGTGTGATTTCAAGACAGAGTAGCAAGAAAGCAACGCAGTACATTAATCCATTCACTGGTTCAGGCACGGCGGGAGCTACACAGCACTGTGACATCTGTTATTACTCAGCCTATGTATCTGATTCTATCTGTATTAATAGATTTTGTGACTAGATTCCACACAAGCATGCTCAAATACTTTATTTTTCTTACTGATTTCAAGGAGGACGGATCACTGACATCTGTAAAGGACAGAACTGTCTCTACGATTCTTAAAGTCACAATGAGTCATTTAAATACCAAGCTAATGAAGGTGTGAACATGGATGCACTGATCAAGTTATTATCTAAATGTGTTTAATATGTTCAAATCTTTTCAAATGTGTCTCAAAACAGTACTCTCAGTACACTGAAATTGTTTTAAGTTACTGTAATTTGTCCTACTCCCTGTATTGGCCTTGTAGAGATTCAATTCTAACACACTTCCAACGTAAGCGAATGAGGTCAAATCCTCAGTCCTCGCGCCCTCCAAACATATACATACATTCTCAAGTTCAGCTGTACAGTCTTTAAACATGTAGAGTAAATGTGAAACTCCTTCTTTGTGTTTCCACGTACAGTATTTCCTTGCTGAGCAGAGGTGAAGGGACAGTAAGACAATGGGGAAATTTGGTACTAAAAGACTCAAACTGCTTAAGCCTCATGTTGGCTTTAGCTGAACAAGGACTGTGAGATTGCGTCCCTTGCATCACTTGCACTGAAACTGCTTTGATAACTGATGTTTTTGTGGACATTATGGACAGTTGGAATAATTAAAGCAACTTAAAACAGTTTCATTGCGGTTTTGAAAATATCTGAACATATCATTTTAAGAGACCATCATGCAATCTTCATGAGAGTTAGAGGAACTGAACCACAAGTGGGAAACAACACATTTCCTATTATATGTATGTATTTACTATGTGTTTCACTTTTGTGATGAATCCTTTGAAAAGTTTAGCTGTGACAAGCCAAAACACAGTGCAACAACAGTACTAAATACTGCTTACATTCACTGATATTAGCCACCATAAGCTACTAGTCATACCAATGCTGGTTTTTATCTTGCCTGGTGCAGATTTAGAGATGCCGATATTAGTGTAAAACCCATATACGCTTCTGGTGCTGAAAAAATTACAGATAAAGGAAGGTTAGGGAGAGTTATGGCAGCAGCAGGTTGGACACAGAGGTGGTAGGTGGCAAGTGTGCAGTATTTGGTTGCTGCGGAGACCTGACAGTGAATATGGAGAAACTCTGCAGCAAAGCTGTGTGAAGTAGACAGATTTATCCTCAAGCAACTCACAGCTCAGAGGAGACTGGAAGCACATTTGCTCATACTACAGCCATTCATTCTCACTGAGACGCACTTGTCAGATTAAAAACATTAAGCAAGGTGACAGCACACACAAACACACACAAACAGAGAGACATCATTTATACAAATAGGAATTAAAAACAAAGAAGTCTTCGAGGACATGCAGATATATGAAGGAAAGCCTGACGTGCTTGGAAACAGGAGCCTGTACACAAACAGATACACACACACATACATAAACAATGTCTACACACACTACTTACTAGTAATACTGGCTGGCTCACAACAGCAACATGCACCTGTTTGTGTTATATATGTTGATTTGTGCCGAGGAGTGTGTAGTGTTTGCATATGTCAGTGTTTGTGAAGAGCATGCCTGTATGATATGTGTGCATTTTTGTGTGAAATACTGAAAGTCACAACAGTGGGGGTGAGAGTGACAATAATGATGATGATGTGTTGGTTAGAAATGATGATGAGGAGGAAGATATCAGAATACTCCATTGGCTGAGATTGACTGGCTAGTGATGACGTCAGCTGTGATGTCAGTGGAAGACCAAAATCGCAGTCGTCTGTTGAGAGAGAGGGGGTGACGAGAGGTGGAGGAGGAGGTGGAGGAAGAAGAGGAGGAGGAGGGGAGGAGCTTGTCTTGGCTTTTACTGCGGAAAAAACTGAAGCGTTTTGGGGCAGGAGGAGCTGAAAGGGAGAGAAATGGACAGAGATATGGAGAAATGTAGAGAGAATGATAGTTGATTAAGAAGTTATTAAGTATGTGATTGTCAGAATGTAAAATAACAGATGGCATGCAAGAGAACCCCTTAGAACAAAACAAGGACACAGATCTCTGTTGTTAAGTAAAATCATGCATTAGACTCAGGACTGACCTCAACTCACTCTGAATTTAAATAAAGTATGACTACTTATAGAATACTCAGTGCACAAAAAATACACAACGCTGATCTAGGCTGTGTCCAAATCACTCACTACTCAAATCAAAAAACATGTTATTAAAGGTGCAGAGAAAATAACCTTAGCGGTATCCAAAAGTATCCAAAAACATTTTGCACATGAGCTCACTATATAGCCTCTGCATAGAACCTCACAGGTAATGAGTAGGGAGTAGTGAGTAGTGAATGAGTGAGTGATTTCAGACATAGCCTATGGTGTGGAGCCAAACAAGACATACACTTAGTCAGCAGCAGCTTAATTAAGTTGTATTAGACTACTAACGCAGTCTAATACAACAGTCCTGTAATAAATCCATTCCACCTACAAGTGCTGATTCCACGTAATTGTCATTTTGAAGGCTGCAGTTTGTGGTGCTATAGAAATGTATTCATCTGGCAGGTGTTTCTATTATTTTGACCATCCTCTTTATATCGTGAGGGCGGGCTAAATAACAGACACCTCTCTGAATAATGTAATACAGTTCAACAGCAGCACAAACAAAAATGATCTCACAGTCCACACACACCTTCATTAAGATCATAACGTTCATGAAGGTAGGACTTACTCCAGGACTGCTGTAGTTTTAGCTAGCTGTAACTAATTAACTGCCAATTCTGTGTGTGTAGCTGTACAGTACAGCAATTGGAAAGATTTACTGTTTATGTTTCAACTTATTTCCTTAAGTAAGTTGACAGTAGTGTAACAAATTTCACACATTCCAATGGAATTCAAAAAAGTTTTTAAAAGCCACTTGTTGAACTGTGAGTGATTTGAGCTTAGCCATGAGTAGAATTCCATTTAAGAGCAGAGCAATGAAACAGAAAACCCATAAACAGGATCATGCATTGGAATCTAGGTCTATTATTAGGATAGAATAATGAAGAGTATGCGTAGGTAGCTAGAGTTTACAGTGATTCCCATCCTTTTAAGTAAGAGACCCTTTAAGACAAAGCAACCCTTTTACCATAGGCCTTTTATCAAGACTGAGAGTCTTCTATTTTGTTACTATTGATCATGAAATTGATAATTAATATTGAATCATTTTCCTTTTTTGTTTGACTTAAGTGAAACTAAGTGGAAACGTGATAATACTGATATTGGATATATGTGTGAATTAACTTTTGAAAGAACATTTTTTGTATTGTTTGAGTACAACACGTCTACTAATAGTCAAAAGAAACTGTTTTATGGCCTGTAAGTTGACTTAACAAAACAATCCTTAAAATGTGAAATAAAAAATAATATATCTGAAAAGTTCCTAATGTTAGGCCAGAACAGACCAGAGACCTGATATCTCCAAGTACAAAATGGGTTAGAAGTTAGGAACACATACAGTGGATGTTAGCAGTTGTGAGCAACAGAGGTGTAAAGTTACTGTCAGTCATCCAGTCAGTAATATGATGGTCAACAGCGCCCTGTGTTGGCAGTTCATGGAGGTGCACCTCATCCAAACTCATGTTTTTCATCGGCTTTGTGGCAAAATATTAGTGAAAATGCACCTGATATTTGGTGTGTATGTATTTCATAATGACTGACTTAATTTATACAGTTATCCTCTCTACCATACCCCATAAAGAGGAAACCAAAGACATTACTTTCTCATCCTATGTCAATATAGAACAATTATATATTCTGAATGTGTGAACATGTCTTTGTCAAAGTTTTTTCAAATCAAAAATTACAGATCTGCAGACATCTCCATCTATCATTTACACATTTAGCATGACATTGTGTGTACAGTGTGTTTACCTCGGCTGATGGGTGTGAGTGTCGCTGGACTCTGGGGTCCCAGGCTGGGGCTGTTAGTGTGGTTGTTATGGTTACTGTGAGCATGGCCACCATCTTGTGAGTCACTTCCCTTCCGCTGGGGAAGAAAGGGCGGGGTCTCGGGGGGGAGGAGTGGCGGGGGGGCAGGTAGGGGGATGTCTGGGGCACTCTTTGCTCGTTCTCTCTCCTTGCCCGTTTCCTTGTCTCGGTCACTCCCTCTCTCCCTGCTGCTCTCCTTTCGGGGTTTAATCAGTTTGGCTAAAGCTTTGGCTCCAGACCACTGACTCCTCCTGACAAAACACAACAACATTCATATCTGGTAGGGGGTATATTAAAATTCAGTATCTATTATAGTAACTAGAAATAAGCACATTTACGGTTATGGTAATATCCATCAATTAAATACAGTTGTGACTCATAAATAAACAAAACAAAATCAGCAAATTATAACACTATCACTACTATCTCACATTTTCAGTCAATATTTCTGTTGATCTTGAAGATTCCTTTCAAATTAAAATCCCCTGATGGAAGAATGTGAAAAATGACCAAGAATCATATGAGGTGCCAACAGAACATTGTATATTAGGTGTTGTTAATGATTAAAGTATTACTTTTTAGGTGTAGGGTCGTAGAACTTGTATTGGTCCATGATCTTCTCCTCTAGTTTCTCTTTCTGCCGACGAAGAGCGTTCAGTTTATCACTAAGAAAGAAGGAAAAACATCATTTAAATCTGCAGTATTGTTCTATCTTTCTAAACCTTTCCTGCTTTAACAGTTTCAGTATATATGTATCTAAATGTCCATTTTCTTGACAGCACTTCTAGATCATTACATGTTAACAGTTGTGTCCACTCTGTAGTTCAATGTGATGTAGGATATGTGTTATCTAAGTTCAGGTGTTCATGGTGTGCTGTTATAAGTGTAGTTTGTGTTGCAGGTGTTGGATTGTGTGGAGTTACATGTATAGTTTCTGTTCCTGGTGATACAGCTCTTTGCTCTCCATGCTCCTCTCCAGTAAAGTGTGGTTCTGCTGACTCAGCAGGTTGATCTGACTCAGGAGATGGTGGTGGTTCTCCTCTTCCAGGTTTCCTTTTAGTCGACTCAACAGCTAAACACACATGCACAGGAGTCAGGTCAGGAAAGTAACAAATAGATACCCATCTGCTGAGGGGAAAGCTGAAGAGTTTTAGGTCAAACACTGCTCTGCTATGAGAAATATTTGCCCTTGTTTCTCCTCACTGCCTCATGGTAAAATAAAAGGCCCTGTTTACCTCACAGTGGTTGTCTAGTTTGGTCATGTTCAGATCCAGGTTTCGGTGTTGCTCCATTAGTGAATCGTATTGTGCCATCCATCGACTTGATTCCAGCTGGGAGGAGCTTAATGAGCTCTTGAGTTCATTCATGCGCTGCTGGAGCTCCTCACTTTGCTGTGAGTGCTGTGATTGGCTTGCTGTCAGTCTACATGGGGAACAGAAGAGAAGAGAATAGAGACAAGAGTCAACATGTGTGCATACACAGTTCACAACAGACATCGGACAGAGGGAAGTTGCACACACCAAAGTTGGTGTTCTGGACTCCAACCTGCGACACTGCTGTCACGGGGCATGTTTCTAAATCGTTAGACCATTATCACAAGTTTACACTGAAACTATTATAGTGGCCTTTATGATCCAGTCAACAACAGCAGAAGTCATGGGATAGAGTGGAGTAGTGATTAGAACCTGGGACCTTGTGCCTCATAGTTATAACCTTTGCCCTGAGACAATCAGCTCAGCTAGTGAACTGAGAACTATTGTTTTTAAAGCCTGAAAATTAATTACAAAGGCCGGTGAGAATTAATGCATGAATTAATTTCAATTTTACAGATAAAAAGCTGAAAGACACAATTGTGGTGAACTAAGTTGTTGTTGAACTAACTTCAACTAATGTTTTCTGAGATTTTCATTTGATTACACATTTGGCAAGTTAGGACATGTTGTTTGTACAGTACATATTATGCTAAAACATTTATTGTGACTGTGTCCTCAATTTTAAACAGATTTCAAACCTTTATAAAACATTACCAGTCTAAACAATCTGACTCAGTTTTACTAGCATCTGTACAAATATGTTTGCATATTTAGTATATTAATTGATAATTTAAAAAAAAATTAAGTAAGTAAGTAAATCTTATTTGTATAGCACCACTGGAGAGCAGCTGTCACGAAGTTTCACAATAAAAGAATAAAAAGAAATTAAACAGAAACAGAACACATCAAACAAAGGCAAGTCTGAAAAACTGGGTCCTGAGCTGCTTTTTAAAAATGTTGACAAATCATAAGCCCAAAGGGAGAAAGTTCCAAACTGTAGGAGCTACAACCTTAAAAGCGCAGTCTCATTTTGTCTCGAGTCTAGAGTGTGGAACAGCCAATAAACCCTGATCAGAGGACCTTAGGTTTCTACTGGAATCATAAGGCTGCACGCGCTCTTTAATGTAGGCAAGTGCCTGCCCATTCAAGGCTCTAAACGTGATCACAAGAATTTTGAAGTGGATCCTGAATTTGATGGAAAGCCAGAGCAAAGAAATAAAGGATTGGACTAACATGAGACCTTTTAGAGGACTTGGGCATTAGAGCATTTTGGACCAGTTGTAAGCAGTTCAGAGATGTCTTGCTAAGACAAGTGAAAAGGGATTTACAATAATCGAGCCTGGAGGAAATGAACGCATGTATAATCATGGACACAATGGGCCTAAGTTTAGCAGTGTTTCTCAGCTGGTAAAAGCAGGAGTGAACCAAACAATTTGCATGCTGGTCAAAGCCTGGTCCAGAGAAACACCTAGATAACAGAGAGTAAGACTGACAGAAGAGGATAGAGAGCCAAGACTTTTCATCACCTCAGGGACAAAGCCATCTGGGACAGTGGCGGACTTTGTAACTGACCATTGGTTGCAGTGAAGCAAACTTTCATTACATACTGAAGGATGTGTTGTAAAAAGACGAGTCCTTACAACTCCAAGACAGTACAGAGTATCAAAATAAAAGGGAATGACTTTTGTGTGGCTTGGTTAAGACTTTTCATGTGTGAACTTTGGTGAGGATTAAATCGAATTTGAAGGCTGTGAAAACTTTGAGCAGTGCTCAGACCCTTAACAATAAAGTTTAACTGTACATCGTCAAACAAGACAATTATCAAAAAGTGCAACATATAAAACATGAACAGAAGTCATGTGAAAACACTACGAGGCTAACCAATAAAAATTTGTTTTAAGAGGTGATTTAAAAGACAATACTGATTTGGTCTGAGCTCCTCAAGCAGGTCAATCTCAAGCTTCGGTGTCCTAACAGCAAAGTCTGATGGTCTTATGACAATGTGATTGTGTGTGAGAAAATATGGTACCTGTCCACTTCTGTTTTAAGCTGTAGATTCTCTTGCTGTAGTAACCGATTCTTCTGGATCTCCTGGTTTAGTTCCTCCTTCTCTCTCTGACCATGCCCCTCCTGCTCCTCCCATTTCTCCTTCTGCTGAAGCAAAATACAGTACCTGCAGAGACACAGACAAACAGACACAGACAGAGCAGAGAGGTTATTTCTATTTGATAGTGTCTGTAATTACATCTTGAGCAAGCCACATGGATATCTCTAGTAAATTTAGTTACACTCAAAACATAGATTTATAGCTCTTTAACATCAGTTTATGTTTATGTTGAGACAAAGGTACATTAAAGTAAGTAACTACTATCTCACTTTTTTCAGCAAACTTATTTACCTCCCTCCCTTTTTTCACATTTCTGTAGCACAGCATCCTCATTATCAGAGGATTATATGCATCTAAGCTTCTTCCAGTAAAAGCTGATGAAATGCTTATAAAGCAACAGTTTCATTTGTCAAGTGATTCAACACAAAATTTCTGCAACAGAATAATTTCCATAACTTTATACACAGTCTATATGTGTTAACAAAGGACCTCACTAAGCTTGTTACCCCCTATATTTTCCTTAAAACAAGCTAAAGATTGTCAGACTTGCTATCTCAATACTGAGTTTGTTTGTTATATACTTACTTGTTGTGCAATGTCCTGTGATCATTCTCTAGTGCCCGCTGTTTGCATTTCAGCGCAGCGTGCTGACTGATCAGCTGCTCATACTCGTGTGCTTGCCTCTCATGAACGCTCAGCAGGCGTTCATGGTCGCTGAGTACGCTTTCTCGACCTCGCCACGCCTCCTCACGCTGTCGCTGCCATGACTCTACCTCCGTCTCCAGGGCAGTGACTTGGCCCTGCAGCACAGCATTCTGGGCCATGAGAGATGCACTCTGAGAGGAGAGTGTGGAGTTCTCCACCTAAGTGATCCATAAGAAAAGAACAGTTAAAAAAAAGAACACAACCACAATGAGCACAGTGAGTTTTTTTTTTTTTTCAAAATTGTCGAAATGATAGACTTCATACCTGCAGTTTTGCTGTCTGTGTATGTAAGGCTGAGTTCTGTTCCTGCAGGGTGGTGGTGTGACGCTGCAGCGCCACCATCTGGTTGTTATGAGAGGAGTTCTGGTTCTCCAGCTGTTTGAGCTGCTCCTTCAATAGACTGTTCTCTGTCTGCAGAGAGGCATTCTGGAGAACATAATGACACCATAAACATTTAATAAGTCAACATTCATTCAAGCAGTAATTAAAAGCACACTGAGTCATTCATGTGACTGTATCTGAGCAGATAATATCTATCCATTAGTTATCACGTTAAGAGAGATGGAAACTTTTCTATAGCAACATCAAGATACATATAAGACAAAATATAATACTATTAAATACAAATACAAATTTATCAAATATATCAGCAGGTCAAATTAAGCAGTGTACAAATGTACAAATTAAAGGTACAAAAATATATTAAGCACATAAGTATGACTTTATTATTTTTGTTATTCAGGGGGTAAAAATGTAGTGCTTACATTCTTTTCTACATCAATAAGATGATCTTTGAGTCGTAGAAGCTCAGCAGTGGCTGACCCATGACCCCAGTCGGCACCTGATCGCTGCTGAGAAGTGTGGTTTTCTCCTTCTTTCCGTTCCTGACTCAGGGCAGACACTGTCTTATGAGCCTGTAAATATATACATATGCAATACAATTGCTTATGATAGCAGACCAACATAAACAATTTCTGATCAATATGGCAGGATAATGACATCAGCACAGTTTATTCTTTAACAATAATACATTAAGCATTGGTCTATTACTAATGCATAATGTTTGTTTGGTTGTTTTGAAACTAAAAGCTTTGGTAAATACATGAATAAATACATGTAATACATAATGACATGATATTCAAGCCAAGAAAACATTCAGATTATGCTGTTGAGCTGCTGACGCCATCTTTGGACAAGCACACTACATCCAGTTCAGCTGTTTGGTGGAGCACTCAAATCACCCTGAACCTTCTTAGTTTCTCATTAACTTGTTACTAAGTCTCATTAATTCACACTACATTGCCCCTAGGTGTAGCAATAAAATTGCTAATTTATTTCTGTATATTTTAATCTAAAGAACAGAATGGGAAAAGCCAGGGCATGTATCTCCTTACAGTGGCTATCTCAGCACGCAGCATAGCATTGAGTATGTTGCTCTCCTCTAGCTTCTTTTCCAGAGAGGAGATTTTCTCTTCCTTCAGCTTCATTTTCTGTTGGACAGTTTCCTCCAGCCTAGACTCCAGCAGTCTGTACCTGCTAATAAACACACACAACAGATATCAGTGAATCAATAAATTACCCATCAATTCCTAAATTTAATGAAGAAAAACTCATTACTACACATAAGATCATTTAAATCTGCTTAATCTCCCTGGAATAGGACTAAAATATGATACCTGTCCTCCAGCGTGTGCTCTTGCTGCAGTAGTTTTTCTCTGTTCAGTCCAATCTTCTCCAGTTCTTCACTGAGTCTCTCTAACTCTACACTCTGTTGCTGAACACTCAGCTTCTCTGACACCAACTCCTGCACACACACAGATGTGTGATACAAAACTATGAAACTCATGCACATACACATCTACATTTCCACATAGTAAAATGGATGTCTTGCTTAGAACAATCTATACAGTAGGTTAATCTGAATGACAGGATATTAGTTGTGTATAAAAAAACTGGAGTTATTCAATACTGTTCTGTAGAGATTGCGAGTTTATTTGGGACCTTTGAAACAATAGTTGACAAAACAGTATCATCACAAGGTACTTTTCTTTCCCTCTTACCTCTCTCAGAGTAGCCAGAGTTCTCTTGTCAATAGTTGACTGTTTCTGCAGCTCCTTATTCTCCTTCTCCAGCTCTTTGGCTTTGACTGCCACCTCCTTCAGCCTGCCCACCTCCTTACTCAGAGCCACACCCTCCTTCTCTGTTGTAGCCAAATGCCTAATTTTCTCCTCCAGTTCTGTCTCTTTCCCCTCTAGCAGTGTTCTGATCTTCAAGCTTTCCTTCTCCAGGTGCTTTCTGCCCTTCTCTGACTGCTCCAGGTCTAGTTGGAGCTTCCTCCTCTCCCTGTCTCCCTCCTCTCTCCTCCTCCGCTCCTCTTTCAGTTTCTCTACTTCCCTTCTCCATTCCTCCTCTCTGCTGTGTGTCTCCCTCCTCTCTCTCTCTACTTCCTCCCTCTCTTCTTTACTCCTCTCAACTTCCTCTTCTAAGCGGCGCTTCTCCTGATTTAGAGCTGCCATATTCAACTCCAGCCTCTCTGCCCTCTTCCTCTCTGTCTGTGCCTCCTCTCTGACCTCTTCCAGCCTACTCCTCAGCTCTTGTGTTTCTCTCTGTGCCTCCTTATGCTCCTCCTGTAGGGTGGCCAGGCGGGTGGACGTGGAGCGCAGGTTTTCCAGTGAGCAGCGGAGGTCCAGGTTCTCCTTTGACAGCAGGCCGCTCTCCGCCTCATGCCTCTTCAGTTGTTGCAGCTCTTGCTGAGCCTCCTCTGCCTCCCGTTTCAGCCTGCACACTTCCTGCTGCAGAGAGGAAACCTGCCTCTCTAGTGCCTCTGACCGCTCGCTGCATGCACGCAGCGACGCCACCTGGTGGTGATACAAGGACAATTCATTCTTACAGACTAATTTTTGTAGCAATCAGAATCGTTTTAAATTAAATTAATATTATTACTTCTCTGTTCAGAGTGTCCCTGCTCCGCTCCAGCCTCGCCGCTTCTCTCTCTGCCTCCTCGCACCGACCCGCCCTCTCCCTCAGCCTCTCTGCCTCCTCACTGGATACTTTGAGTTGAGTTTCCAAGCTGGCCAATCGGGAGCTGGTGTCTGTGATGTTCTGGTGCAGTAAACGGTTCTCTGCTTCTACCTCACGGACCCTTGCCTCACTATTAGACTGTGCGCGCTCCTGAAGGGACACCACCGCATCAGACAGGTGCTGCTTCTCACTCTCCAACTCGGATATCTGATTGGACAAAAGTAGAACAAAGGGAAGAGGGCGTCAACAAAAAATGCATTTCGGACTCATATTTTAGTGTGTTTGTGTGTTAATTACCTGCCGATCCTTCTCTGCCCTCAGAGCATGCATTTCTCTCTCCAGATTCTGCTTTTCCTTCAATATTTCCTCTCCCAGAGATTCCATGTCCTGATTGGTCATTCTCTCCTGGTCCAACAAACCCTGAAGACGCTCCAACTAACAAACAAAAACATAATCAGGACAAAAGTTGTGCTGAAGTTGTCAGTTAAAAGTAAAACCAATAAGCAAATATAGAAATTATAACCAGTTATTCTCTGTAACAATCAAAATAGATTTTGTAGAGACACGCAGACTGTCCACAACTCTTTCCTTTGAAGTATGTGTGCATGTTTTCTCCTCACTGTACAAATGGCTCTACTATATCCAGGCCTCACACCTTCATGCTAAGACTCTGGTTCTCCCCTGTCCAGCTCCTGGGTGTGGAGCTGCTGCTCCTGCAGCACGTGGTTCTCCTCTTTCAGTCTCTCTATAGAGGCCTGTAGCTCTCGGTTTTCCTTCTCCAGCTTCAATACCCGACTGGAAACACATTCATTTAGCTCATGGACCAATGACTTACGAGCTGCAGCAGAGAAAAATACTTTGGTTAGGACAGAATATAAAAAATAACATTTCTGGACACAGAAATAGAGCAGTATATGAGGCCTCTTACTCTCTGTATTAGTGTTGTCATGATTCTTGGTCAGCTGCTCTAGCTCCCAGCCTAGATGAGCTGACTCATTCATACTCTGTTTCTGTCCAATCTCCAGCAGCATGTTCTCCTCCACCAGCTCCTCCAGCCTCCGACGTTCATTGTCCCTCTCCTGCACAACACACACACATAAGATTAGCATGTAGCATGAAAGTATTCTCAAACCCTCAAAACACACAGGCAAAGGAAGGCTGTTAAACACACATACATACAGATAGTATGTTTAAATCAATGATATCAACACTTTTGAGCTAATGGCATGCTAACACTGACATGTGAGGAAACAAAAACAAGGTGAAATTACAATCTCTGCATTTAGCATTAAATAATGACCCTAAAAAGCATTTAACATTATGATGCCACAGGAAAGTTGACCTTTAACCTTTTGAATATAAAATGTCACTATTTCATGATTTTTATCAGACATTTATGTGACATGTTGCCAGTGACCTCGACTTTGACCTCTGACCACCAAAATCGAATCAGTTCATCCCTGAGTCAAAGTGAACGTTTGTGTCAAATTTGTAGAAAGTGCCCATAGGCATTTCTGAGAGATTGTGTTCACAAGAACGAGACTGACGGACAACCCAAAAACATAATGCCTCCAGCCACAGCAGTTGCCAGCACAGAAGCATAAAAAACTCTGCAACTACATGAAGTGCTCAAAATTTACGCAGCTGGTTTGCAGACATATAGGGCCATCAATGTGCAAAACTGTCAAACGCTACAATAGATTCTGTGTCATTTATAAAAATCTTTATGACATAAAAAATTGCTGGATGTTCAAGTTCAAATCTTTTTTAAAGTTCCATTCAAAACAGCTTTAAGATAACAATAACTGATACCATTACAAAACAAATACAGCACATTTGTATTTGACTGTAACAGACAGATATTGTATAATACCATTTCTAGGTCATGTATCTTAGCACGTAGTAACAGGTTGTCTTTCTCCAGTGTGTGAAGTTTTTCAAAGCGCCCCCTGGAGGCTGACAGCTGCTCCTCCAACAACATCTTTGTCTCCATCAGAGTCAGGTTGTCCTCTCGAAGTTCCTGAATGACCACACACACATACATACATACACACATGTTGAGTGGTCTGCCAGTGTCAGACGCAAGTTAGTTGGGTTTATACTAAGTTTATGTCTCAGCTGTCAATTGGAAGCTTTATGCACCATAAAAACAGAACTGAACAAAAAAGCTCTACAACATTAAACTAAATGTATCCAATAACAGGATATATGGTTGTCTTTTATAATATCCTAAATGCAGTAGCCCTATTGTGTCATAATATGATGGTTGGTGTGTAGTATGAAGCTGTGGTTGTACCTCAACTCTGGTCTTGTAGAAGTGAACATCATTGAGTTTTTCTTTACATCTGGTCAGTTCATTCTCCAGTCTGTCAACCCTGGCTGCTCGTTCCCTCAGTGAGTCCACCTCATCCCGATACACTCGGACCGAACGAGCCTCACATGACAGCGACTGGTTCTGAACCACACACAAACATATGCATTACTAGCAATTTCCAAGAACGTATTTTTTTCTGTAATGATAAACGTAATAATAAATCTATTCAGCATACACACACAGACAAAGCCTTGAGCTTGAATGACAGGAAGGAAGGAAGTTATCAAACCAAAGTGAAGATTGTAGACTCATGATTTAAATCTGGATCTGCAAGACAACTATCACATTTTAACATCTCTGAGACTGTAGTATGCAATGTAGCAGTGTGCTCTGATGCAGTTTTTTTTTTCCTGACTATGTTTTGTGGAAAGGTACAATGACAATAAAGTTTTTAAAACTGAATTGAGTTGAAAACCATTACAAAATAAATCAAAACAATTTCAGTGCTTTAGTTTGGATAATAAAGTGACATCAATGTCAATCCCTGTCTTGAATCCAGACCTGTGTAGTGTATCCTCAGCGTTAGACAGAAATCATGATGTTAAAACTAAACTAAACTGATCTGATCCTCTGACGTTATCTTTCCCCGGAGCATGTTAGCCATGCAGCACAGGTTACCATGGTGATCTGCCCTGATTAAAAGTGAGCCAGCTTCAGGATACCAGACAACCTGAGCTGAGAAAGAGAGCTAACCCACTAATCTTCTAGTCTTCAGGCCTCATGTGCGATGAAGACATTTATTAATCAATCAATAAACTCTGAAACTCGTGATGTATTTTTGCATAGCAACTTATTGTGCTTATAGCATGTCACCTGTCAAAATCACTTCATGGTGCTCCTTCAAATTACTGCCAGCATTTCTTAATGCACAGACACAACAAAGAAACAGCAGCCAGCTGTTTGACTTGATGATAATTATACTGGCAGTGTAAAGTGCATAGAGTGTCTGTTTTAAGGAAAAAAACCTCAAGTGATGTTGTTAGATGATTCAATTACTTTTGAGGTTCAGTATTTTGTTGGGGATGAAGAAACATTCCTAACTTTTTATTTCGATCTGCTTAGTGGGGAAAGTGCAGCTGTGTTGTGTTTTCAAGCGTTTTAAAGAAATCACTTGATTGGAGCATTGTTAATACAATTGGCAGTAGAAAACCGCCACTAATCAATGTCAATCTCTGTCCTGAATCCAGACAAAACTTGTGTAGTGTATCCTCAGCTTTGGACAAAAACCATGTAGTCCAATCTGATTTTCTTCTTTTTTTGTCACTTTCTTCTACACTTCTCAAACAGGTCTCACACTACAGGTCATAAATGTGTCCTGACCTCTTGTTTCAGTCGCTGTAACTCCTGGTCCAGACGCTCCACTTCATGTTTTGAGTCCATCAGCTGCTCTGTCTTCTCCTCTCTGTGCACACACGCACGGCACACACACACAGCCACACACACACACACACACACACACACACACACACACACATAAATAACTGAGTAGCTTCAATTAAAAGTTTTACAACCATTACGCTCTGTAACCAGCCCCACACCCTGGTAATTCTAGGATAGGTTCCAAGTAATTCAAGAGATTAAGAATTCACAGTAACGAGACTGGCAAAACATATACCAGACTGGTCATATTGGAAGTCTTGATTTTATTTGGTAAAAGAATCTAGAAGGTATATTCTGCAGAATGACTTCAGTTGCTGTGTGTAGAGTGGGAGTACATAGCTAATCTCCAAATAGATGGCTCCCTGTATGATTACACTGTAGACTGATCAGAACTAGACAGCATAATAACCTATGCTGGTAGTATAATGACTTCCAGCCACTGCTTGTATCACCACAGTTCAGCCTTGAACCAGTGATACACACCGAGTTCTCTTGACTACCCTGATAGATAACAGTTTGCAACGAGCTGCTGCTTTGGTCAAACTAGGAGATTTTTAAACTATTGATAGTCTGTGATGACTTGACTCGATTATTTAATCTGATCAAAAGACTTGAACAAAACACTTACAGTTCTTGTCTGTATCTGCGAAGCTTGGCCTTGGTATCAGCAAGCTCCACAGACAGATGCTGTTTCTCTTCTTTGGTAAGCCCAGACACAGTCACAGCCGATCCTCCGTCATTCACTCCCACACCTCCAGAACTCTGCCCACGCTCCTGGCTGCTCAAACCCAGGTTCCTGCATCCTTCCTGGGGCTGCTCACTGAACAGGTAATCCCTCTCCTGGGTCAAATCCACTATCACCTGGAAGGCAGGAGTGTTTCTGCTAAATTCATATTTAATTCTTGTTTTCCCATTGAAATAATGTCACAAGAAGGCTTCTGCCAACATTTAATATTTCCTAACAAAATGTATTCATGTGTTACAGTGGAAAATCCTATTAAACAGCATTACATCACTGGACACCAAAAATCTGCACTATGATAGCAATAATCTGCATTATATTCATCATATAAGAACATAAACAAAGATGATTGGAATGGGATTTTCTACATTTAAGTGTATTTTAATATGTGATATGTAAATATAAATATTCTTATCATCATTAATAAAATACCATTATCTGCCTGGCAGTGGCTCTTGAATTTGTGTCTCAGTACCTCACTGGCTTTGTCTCTCTGGTCAATCAGTTGCCGTAGCGATGTAGCCATGTTGCGGGACAGAGGTTCCAGCTCTTCAGGCGTGAGCTCTGCTCCTTCCTCCAGCCAGGACAGGTCGAGAACATTCTGCTGGTTATGGGTGACCTGCAACAAACACACACCCACACAGCACATTCAGAATATTAAAACCCAAGATTTCACTTTTTCACAGTTGCACTGTTTGATTAAATGAAATAATTAAAGACTTACATTTTTAACACTCATTATCATTGTTGGTTTGACATACTTGAAAACCTCTGGATCTGAACTTAAAATGATGAAGTTCTGTGAGTTTGAACAATGCTTGTCCACACAGTGAGTAATAAGCACTCTTCAAAGTGTCTGTGGGGTTGAAGAGGTTAACTAGCATGGTAACATGATTAGCCTGACCTCATCAGCCAAGTCATCCATCAGATAATAGTCTGTCTAAGAAGTAAAGGGCCGACCTGATACGGCTGGGCTGAAGTAAATGAACAAGCTGTCTGAAAATAGAAAGGAGCTATATTAAATATCACATCCATAACAAAAAAGACTTTCTTTAAATTGATAACTGCTGACCAAGCTGTTACTGTTCTTTGATGTCAGCTGATGTTGGACATGTTTCATGCTGCATGGAGATAAAACAATGTAAACAGAGTGAGGCGTTGTAATGAACAGACATAGGGGAACAATTAGCTAATGTGACAGCAGCTTCGTACAGGAGTCCTAATATCTCATTTTAACTCTAACCAACAGAAAAGAGTTGAGGTGCCTCTGTACAGGGAAAAAAAGGGTTTTTTTCCCTCTCTCTTTTTATCTCTCTCATTTATTTTGTCTCTCTCTTCTCTTTTCTTTTCCTTTATCCCCATCTCTCGTATTTACAAATCTCAAACTACAAGGTACAAAAAAGGCTGTCTTGCTCTTGTCTTGATGTTTTGTCTGTATATGTCATGTTATGATCTCAGCTTTTACACCTTAAAGACAAGACCCCTCCCTGTTAAAAGAAGACTTGACTGACAATATGACACCATGATGACCTGACATGTGATAGCTGTGGGTGTGAAAAAGCAAGGACCCTAATCCAGAAATAGACAACATCCGCTGTCAGAGAACACAAAAAAATGGTTACAGCATTGACAGAGGTCACAGGTTATCAACCAGAGGCAGATGGAGACCACAAGATGTGTTTGAGTAACGATTATTTTGCCAAAATGTTGTCAAGTCAGGAAAATATGACAAGTATTTGAACTTGTGATCTACACTGATCACTGGTTTATTCTATCACAGACTACATTAGCATTTGTGCTATACTGACCTCCTGGATGTGAGAAACGATGGCAGCCTGGGTCTCAATGTTCAGCAGCTTGATCTTCTCTATCATCTCCTCCTTGCGCTCACACTGAGCATGCACACACATGCACCCAAACACACACATACATACAGGAATACATTGAAACAGGAAATATATTTGAATAAAATTGTTAATCTTTTTAAAATTAAGACAAAACAAAAACTCCAGGTTGTTAATGTTTCTGTATATTGGCATTACACTGGTGTCAAAGGTAGTTTCATATAGTTTCATGGAGAATGAAGTTTATTTCACAAATGTTTACTGGCCTAGAGAAAGAGTTACTTTGAACAACATCAAACAACATTTTAATGTGGCTTTATCAGCCCCTCCCTCCCTCTGTTTTTCCATTCATTGCTCCCTCAGAGCCTTCCTCTTTCATGGAACCAGTAGAACCAGTATATTTAGGGAAGGAGACAAAAGGAGGGAGGACAGAAAGAGAGGGAGGGAAATTAGGAAGTAGGGAGCATGGAGGAGAGAAACACAGCAGCCGTGGGCAAAGGAAAATAAGTGAAAGATGAAAACTGTTTGTTGGGTTCAGAGCCATGAGGTGGAACAAAGAGCCACCTGCACCCCCACCTCCCACGTGACTGGCCTCGCCTCTTTACTCACAGGTAACCCAGTTAACCCTTGACTCACCTTCCTGGATAATTCTTTAATTAAATTCAGGGTTCCTTTCAAAACGTTCTGATTTAGACTCCCAACCTTGTTTTCTTAATTAACTTATAAAAATATTTCAACTGTTTCAACTGTTTGAGTGCCCTTAAGCAAGACTCTTAAAACTGCCAGAATGTGAGTTTGAAATAGCAAAGATCTTAATTTTACAGTTCCAGTATCCTTATGACTGTTACTTTAGGAAACCATTGACACAACTCCATGTTTTTTTGAATCCCACAGTCCCACCCACCTCCAGTCCCACCCTTCACCTTATCCGCAGACACACAGAACACCTCTGCTCAGACATGCAAAACTAAAAAGACACAAACACACTTCCTGGGAGAGAGTGGGTGGCACAGTAAACTGCTGTGTTTGGGCGTGTGTGTGTGTGTTACCTGAACAGCACAGCCTAGTATCAGCAACAAAAGTCTTTTCAGCTCTTCCATGCTCTTGGCTGATGGGAACAAAACACACATATATATATATATATATATACTGTGTATCATGAATATTACTATTCAACACTTTTTGGAACAGATACAAGATAGAAGACATCATAATACAGCTGAAATTCTGAGGAAATGATCTAAAGGTTGATAGTGATTGAGGCTGCAGGACGCCTGAGCAGAGACATTATAAGTGCAGAAGGACTTTGGCCTAAGGCAGTGTTACAGTATAATATGCTGGAGCTATCCTCTCACTGCTGACTACAGACTCTCTATTGTTAATCACTTAACAACAATTTAACACAAACAGCACAATTATGAAAGATACAGCTAGGGTTTGCAGAGGGGCAGAAAATATCTGGTATATTTCTGGAAACTGTCCATGGGAAGTTAAACTGGGGAATTTTGGAAATATTCCAAGTTGAAAACTTTTATGATTGATGCTGGGTAAATGAATAGACACAGGGTAGATGAATAGATGAACACTCATCAATCAGCTGCTGAATCAAACTCTAAACTACAGTCTTGTATGAACAGAAAACTGGAAGAACCAGGATCACAGTTGAGCTAGCTACCATCTTGTTTGGGAAGCAGCACTCTATCATGATAGGTAGCCTCTTAAATTCAAGTCAAGTCTATTTTTATTCATACAGTGCCAAATCACAACAGAAGTTATCTCAAGTCACTTTCCATACAGAGCAGGTCTGGACCATACTCTTGATATTATAATTTTTACAACAAAGAGTTGAGCAGCACTAGGCGACGGTGGAGAGGAAAAACTTCGTTTTAAGAGGCAGAAACCTTGAGCAGAGACAGACTCAAATTGTCAATGAAATGGTGTTAGCTAGCTTACATTTAGCATTTCTGATTTACTGGTTAGGTAGCTACTGTATAAACACATTTTGATTTCTTTTTTGCAAGTTAAACTTTAGTAGCACAGATCAAATATATTGAGCCCAGTAATATAATATGATGAACTGACTTGACTGGATGTAATCAGTGGACTCAGATGTAGTAGTGTGGCTGTAGTGAGCAGGATTCTAGAAATGATCTGTGCATGTGATATGATTTTTAAATTTAAATTTAAATTAAATCTGGTTGTTTTAACCAAGATTGTGCTTCAAGATATCTATCTAATCTACATTAATGTTCCCTGTTACAGACTAATCTGCAATTCTGCAAATTTCCAGTTTATTCCCATTAATTCCCATGGAAAGTTTCCAACTCTAAATACAGCCAATATCAACACTTTCCAATTATGTACTGCTACATCTACAATGACTCCCTCAAAGTATATTTTGTATCATTACACATTATTCACTAGTAGTCATGGTAACAGTAATTTTAAGCTTTGTCTCCCTTAGTCTGGTCTCTTGTAAAGGTAAGAAGAATGGCATTTGAACTTAGCTTTATTTTCTTTTTTTAAATCAGTTGATTTAACAGGTAAAGTACACATCAATATATAGTGAATTTTAGCTTATGATTGAAATCACAACCTATCCAACAGTAAATCAATAAAGCATCTAATTACCTAATCCTGTGCCCAACATGCATCTTATCAGCAGCCAAGACACTGCCTCCTGTTCTTGCTACAATACTTTCATTTATCCAGGAGATCAGTGTTTGACATGATGTCATGTCAGCAGAATCAAGGACAAAGAAAGTTTCAAGAAGAAACATGCACGCTTTTTTAATCCAGATCAGTGCAGGCCTTGAAAATGGCTGACAACATTACAGGATGGGAATAAGTAACCTAATCAGTTTTCTGCAGTCAGTGATTAATCCTGTGTGTATTATCGATCTCTGTCGAAGTACATGTCCAAAGGTAGTGGAAATATGCAGGACTTTTATTTAACAACAGGGTGTAACAGCACATTGTGTAGGAATTTGCTGCTGTTGTTGTTACCTGATATTGGATCCTTGGCGATGCAGAGGATGTTGGGTAGTGGCATGACGATTAACTGTTGTAAAGTGTCCTGTAACACAGATGGGGAGGTTGAGGAGTTGGTGGGGCAAAGAGAGAGAGAGAGAACAGAAATTCTCATTTTTACAGTAATGTTGAGTATGTTAGCTTATAGCTGCAACTTTTATAGGAGCTTGTTTACTGTGGCGTGTAGAGACATAATCAATCTAAGACAGTAGAAACAAAACTGACAGTGTCTGTTCTTGTTTTTACATGAGCTTCTCAACTTTGATCCAAACACATTTTGTAGAAATGAATCAAAGTCCAGCCACTAACCACTAACTGACCCAGACTTGAGTGCAGACTTATGTGTTTGTGTGTGTGCATGTGTGTATAGGCAAGCGGCCAACAGGAAACACCCTCCTGTTGACTGAGAAAGAGAGAGAGAGAGAGATTGTGTGTGTGTGTGTGTCAGGAAAGAAACACCCCACTAGGAGGGAATGCTTTCCATTCCAGAATATCCTCTGTCTCCCAAACACACCTGATTGTCAAGACAGGAGAAAAAAGATTGAGAACAATTCAAACTAACAAAATATTTTCTTTTTAACTTTAACGAATCACATGCAGAGACCAGCGCACTGGGAGAGGCAGATATAAAGAGTCTTTATCAAAGCGTGTATTCTGTCTGCCAAAGCAAGTTGTTTTGAGAGGAGGAAAAGTGGCTGGGGAATAAGGTGACAAAGGAGGATATTTTTTAGAGAGAGGACACATGAGAGGGAGACTTGCTGATGACTTTTGGTTTTGGCTAGAATAAAAAAAACACACTGCAAACAACTGCAAACAATCTCACACAGTCTCTCACAATCCAGACAGATACCAAAATTCACATGTGAGATGCTATTTGCATAGTAAATATAGACTGGAAAAACCCATTCACATTTCTTAAAATTCATGTAGGACTTATGCTTCTGTCTACATTTGGCTCCAGTCACATCTTAATGAGATACAAGGCTCTGGTCGAGACTGTCATCTGCTAACCAGGCGAATAAAAGCACTATCAGCTTACACCACAGTTACAACTGAGCTGCAGGGATAGTTTTGAGGCAGTGAGTGTAGAGGTAGAGCAATACCTGCAGATACTGTTACACTGGCCTATAAAGCAGGATGTAACGAGAGACCTCTGTCTCTGTGTCTTACACACACATTCACACACAAGCACACACAGAGTACAGTGTGAATAAAACATGTGAGCTGGCTAGCAGATGTCTTTAAGGCATAGACTTAAACTGAAACATACGGACAGTCCAGAGGCTTCGCTACAAAGTTTTTGTTTGTTTCACAAACATGTGACAGACAGGGGTAATGACAACCATGAACTAAACACTAAGTGTGAAACCAAAGAGCAAGTGAGATGAAATATTGCATGAAACTTCTTCTGGTCCATCACTACAAATGACCGATAATGTAGGTTTAAAAAATATATACTGAAACAGGAAAGAAAATGGAATGAAAAATAGGAAAACAGCTTCTCATATTCTTAGTACTATTAGGCCAAAATGTCTGATGTGTGGCATTGGTAATACCAGAGGAAAAGTCATGTTGTAATTTGAAACTGCACAGAACTATACTTTAGGATTTAAAGTCCACCAAGGCTCTGACAGCTTTGTCAGCAGTGGTGACATGGCAGGAGAGCAGTATGGAACAAAGATTGCCATACCAATCAGAAACTGGCCACTAGGCTGCTGGATGCACAGGAAATTTGTCTGTACTTAACAGTGGTAGAAAACATTTATAAAGAACAAAACAATTGAAAAGGTGCAAAAAACACCTTCCAAAAGAATAATCTTTGACTGTTAGAACATGTCTAATATATGACAGTCATCGTAGTGACCACAATTTAAAAGACTGGGAAGCACATCCTTTTTCTGGGTTTTTTTTTTTTTAGCTTTTAAATTTTTTATCAGATGTTAATGATGGGTCATTGCATTGACTATATTTTTCTTCAAGGACAGACTGCGTGACAAACCGTGGCTCAGCTTACATATAACATATGGCAGTAGAGATATGCTGGTGCACTAGTTTTACAGAAAGGCTGTGAAATGACAAAATAAATCTGCATACTAAAGTTAAACTAATTGATTTTGCCTTATCTGAGGACAGAAAAGTCAGACATAAAGATGAGAAAGGTGATCGACAGCGTGCAGTTAACACTCTAAAGAAATCAAACAACTATAATATAAAGTATAAAAATACGAGCGCATCAAAGAAGAAAGTCAACTTTCTGAAACTTTTAACAATCAACCTGCTTTTGTTTATGGAGTTTCTAGTATATATTATATCAGTTTGTTTGCAAAGTCCAACAAAACTGCAAAACATTAGGCTTGAATAACTCTAAGGCCGTCACGGTGTGAAGTAATTTTACTGTATTTTAGTACTAATAATAACATTCAGGGCTGTTTGATGATTATCGTGTTAACCTTGTGTACATAATATTTCTGTCCACAATAAGTGGCACATCCCTAATAGGAAGGAAAGAGAGGAAAGCTCTATTGACATGTAAGTTGACTGAGAGCTCTGTGGCGTGTTGAGGTTGGTGTTTCCATTCTGAAAAAAAGATTATGGCCTGAATGCCACGTCTAAGGTCAGTGCTAACTCGCTGGTAGTTTATTATACATGAGACAGATAGACTTACACTATTCTCCCTGGCTAATATCACCTGTACACATCAACACACTACCCAGCTGTCAGCCACTTCATACTGTCAACGTTATATACATACACATACTGTATACGTGGTGTACATTTAATTTTTGTACAAGTCTATTTAATACGACGACAGTGTGAAGATGATGAATGCCAACGTCCAATCAAAATGTGTCTGTATACTATGCATACTAATGAGTGTGTGTGATCTATAGATATTCTCCTGCAGCAACATCACCAGCATGATCTAACACTTAAAACTGACAAGGGATCAATACAGCTTGCTACACTGACCTATTTAGACACACGCATACACACAAGGCCTAAATCCATGGCCCACTAACACATTGGGCTCCCATTTCTAATCCAAGATCAATAAAATCATGGCAGCTAACCACAGATCTGACTTAAACTGAGCCACTAGGTTCTGTGTTACACAACTCTCCCACCACTTTGGCCGCTTTAAAATCCAAATCAAAACCTGCTCCTCTCCTCCTGAGAGGCTCTGTAGTTCCTTCTGGTTACATCAAGTCATATTTATTTATACAACAAAATGTCACACAAAATACTTATGTGGGCTTTGCAGGAAATGTTGTCACAGGAAAAACAAAAATGTTCAGAAGATGAGTGAAGTAACCTACAACAATCACATTCTTTCAAATACGGAGGAACTGGCAGTCTGGACTTTATTGAAGACTCTCCTTGTGTGTTAAACCTGAAAATTTGCACTACTTTGTTCATTAAGACTAGTTTATTAATACTGTTGGAGTTTTCAAACAGGTGAGAAACAGACAAACAAACAGACTACTGAAGACTCATTCCTTCCTCTGATGCAGCCCCTCCTCTTACCTTTCCTATCTTTGTGTTTTTCTACACAGGAAACCTTAGCACTCTGTCTCAAAACCCCCTGACATGCAACACTACCAGTCTAAAGGGCTGGGGGATGACACACACACACACACACACACACATACAAACTCACACACACGTGCATATAGCACCTTAAATTAGACACAAATTAAAAAGGTAAAACTACCATCTAGTAACCTCAGTAAAACCTCAGCCCTTCAGTACACACACACCATCTGTGCTGACAGTAATGAGTAATGGCTGGTAGTTAGCTGGGGCCTGACACTTGTCACATAAGACATTACAATCCAATACAACTGTATGGCTATGCTTGGTGAGGGACCAGTTTGGGTTTTAGACCCAGCAGGAGTAAGGACATTTTGGGAAAGTGAGGACATGGTCCTTCAAAGGACTGTTTGAGGGTAAGGTTCTTAAGGTTTTTAAGGTTCAGGTTGGAATTAGTTTTTGGTTAAGTAAGGAAAAGTGTGTAAACAATTTCCCCATGAGGGAGTATTCTGATTCTGAAAGGATAACTCTCCAAGAAAGATATGATGCACTGGCACTAGTTCTTCTTTCTTAATAAACATTTAATGTTCATGGTTTCAACAAGTGATACTACATGGTTTAAATAAAATATTTAAAACCAAAGGAGTGAATAGTTAAAAACTAATGTGAGGGAGGATTAACAAATTGGTACACACAGTGTAAAAGGCACCACGGTGATTTAAGTTTTATTGTCATGAATACCACTTAATTCAAATATTGTATTCATAAGCTCGCGTGGTAAATTATTTTCCCTCAAAGGTAAGTGCTGAGAAGTCACTGCAATAAACATGCATACAGTACATTGATTTGTATTGGTAATGTAAATCGATGAAATGGGGCGAGGTAAATTAAATTTGCCAATTAAACTTTCACAACAGTCAGTTAAACACTGTCTTATCCTTGTTTCAGGTTTTGCCTAAATTTACAAGATACTATATTTAAAATTATGTTTATGCTCTTAATTTGTTACAGTTGATAAAAATCTTACTGGGAACCTGTCAGGAGAGAGAGAGAAAAGAAGAGAATGAAACAGATAGACATGCCACTAAGGTAAGTATTTCATATGTATTGATAAAAAGGTTAGAGGAGTTAGGATTAGGGTTATTCTGCCCTTCAATGGAAGTCAATGAAATGTCCTAACAAGGATAGTTGTGCAAACTTGTGTGCGTGCCCATGTATGCATGTGTGTGTGTGTGTGTGTGTGTGTGAGTGTGTGTGTATGAAGTAGACCAGAGGATATGGAGTTCAAAACATCCCATGTAGGCTCAGGGCTTTGTTTTGCATCCCACGGTAACCAGGAAGGGTAAAGAGAGGGAGTTCTGCTAAGTTACTGCACATTATTACTACACAGATCTCTTCTATAAAGAAACACCACACCTCTAAATACATGAGCTGTCACACACAGATGTTATTATTATTATTATTAGTATAGACACTCTTTGGTGTGAAAAAACAAAAACAAAAGACAGTGCTCGCCATGTTGAAGCAGACCAGGATAGGTGTGAGACATCCAACAAATATACAGTGCGTCGGAAAGTTTCCAGAGCCCTTGACTTTTAACCTTTTGTTATGTTTTGATGTCACTAAAATCATTTAAATTAATTTCTCTCTTATCCATCTACACTTAATACCCACAATGAAAACAGAATTTCAGAAATCTTAGCAACTTTATTAAAATAGAAAAACTGAAATATCACACTGATATAAGTGTTCAGACTCAGTATTTAGATTAAGCACCTTTGTGGCAGTGATTACGAGCGCAGTCTTCAGCCGTTATATTGCTGACAAGCTTTGCACACCTGGATCTGCTACTCTTCCTGCAGATCCTCTAAAGCGTATCTGGTTGGAAGGGCACCATTGGTGAACAGCCATTTCGGGGTCTTTCCAGAGATATTCGATTGGACCAGGTTTTCATTAAGGATATCCTGTACTTTGCTCTGTTCAGCTTTCCTTAACCCTTACCAGTGTCCTGTCCTGCCTGAAAAACAGCCACACAGCATGATGCCTTACCCACCACCATGCCTCACCGTTGGGATGGTGTTTGACGGAGTGATGGTAGTGCCTGGTTTTCCTCAGACATGATACTTAGAATTGAGATCAAACAGTTCGGTTAATAACAAAAATGGCAATTTTATCCATCTAAAATAAATTTACACCCCAATAAAATGGGCAAAAGCAAAGGGCTCGAACACTTTCCGTGGCAGCTGTACACACACATATGCAGCTGGTGATTGGCTTTCTCTAATTAGATGATGTCTCAACAGACACAGGCTGGTCCAGTGAATCCTCAATCTCCCCAGTGACAAAGCACTAATTGTTAGTATGTGTGTGTATATGAAAGAGAGAGTGTGAGAGAGAGAGAGAGGAAGGGAGTGTCTGTCACTTCCCTTCTGTTCTCTCTATTGTAAAAAGGCCAGTAACCCAATATCATAAGCTTTGAATAGAAAGCTATTTAGTCTTTTCCCACTCTTGCTAGGTGTTCCATCATACGAGTCCACCCAAGTGCTGGAACAGTTCATTGATTAATTGATCCGTGTATCAACAAAAAAAATTAATCAATGGAGTGGCGTTTGTCTGTGTAATATCATTGTACACTTGAGTGTTTTTGACTACTGGTCAGACAAAATAAGCTTATTTAACTGAACTCATAAGCTGTGAGTCAGACATTTGACTACAGTTTGGACTACAGTTATTCAAAACAGAACAGATTGATCAATTATGGAAGTAACTGTTAGCAGTAACCCCACTTCTTTAATGTCACAGCTGCATGTAGTCTAATCTGCCAGTGTATGTTGTGTTTCCTAGCAACCATGCCACCAACCAGCAACCAGTGGCAGAATTGAACTGAGCACATTTTCACTGACACTGAGAGCATGGATGTTCCCATTTATCACAGTCACCAATTATATAGTTATAATAGTTATTTAGTCTCCATAAACACTAGTGTGCACCATAACACATGCTTAGGAAAAAAATAACTAACCTCCAATGTGAATGTTAAAAAGCACTGATACCTAATAGATGGCAACACTTGCAACGTTACGATTCTAAAAAGTGAAGTGTACTATTTTAATTAAAAACTTGAAACACAGGGCAACAAATATGGTGGTTGTTTGACACAACTGCTGTTCCCCCAAAACAGCCAATCATCTGCTGAACTGGAGACATATCAAGCTAATCGTGTTGTTGCATTTACTGACACAAGCTCACGGCTGAGGTTCATGACAGTTTCAACTGATGGTGACAGTGTGTGCAGACAGACACACAAGCATGGAAGAGGAGGATTTCAATAAACCTTTTAAACAATTTTTATCTGATTTGACTGATGATTCTATACATGTTGTTTTTATGTGTCAGTGACCATTTAAAGTGCCCTTACTATTCTCTTCCACCGATTGATTTAGATCAGGGCCTGGTCTTGTTATCCTGAAATAACTGCGCCAGGTCATTGCCAAGTGGCAAGACTTGCCTTTAAGGACTTTGGCTTTGCCACAGTTCTATCTCAGAGGTCTGCAGAGAGTTCCTTTGACTACATTGCTTGATTTCTGTCCTGACATGCAGTGGGAAATGTGAGACCTTAAATACACAAGTCAATTTGTCACAGGTGGACTAAAGATCTACACACATCCTAAGACAAATTTCAGTAAACAGGATGCACCTGACCACAATTTGGAGTGCCACAGCAAAAGATTTCAGTTTTTGATTTCTAATACATTTGTAAGATATTCCAAAAACAAGTTTTCCCGTCATTATGAGTTGCAGATTGAAAAAACTGTGATAAAAGTGAAGCGGTCTCGAATACTAGTTGAAGTCACTGCATGTGTGTGTGTTTTGTTTTTGCAGCTATTCCTAAACTAAGTCACATTCTAAGGTTCATAGCTCATTGACTTGAGGTTACATTATGAGATGTGTGCGTGCATGTTCGTGTGGTTGAGTGTGTTTTAAGGCCAGGGTATTTGACTGTGGTTAGAGATTAACCATGGACAGATTAACCCCATACTGCCTGGAATGACCCACTTCATACAGAGTACGCTCCCACACACACACACACGTGCACACACACACACACACACACACACACACACACACACACACACACACACACACCAGCAGTCTTTATTGTGTCACCAACTGTGTGTTTGTTTCTATTTTCTCCTCTGAAGAAGCTGTTGGTCTGATTTACTATGTGTCTAAGTCACAAGCTAATAAAAAGCAGGACAGCATGTGTGTACCACTCCGTAAATGTGCACTGGGCAGTTTTGAATCATAAACCTTTTTGATACCATTCCTAAAAGCATTAAGGGCTTAAAATCAGATCTTCAGTGAAAGACTAAATACACCTGAAACTATCAAATTAACTGTAGTGTGAAGCTCACTATGTCCCGTTAACTGCAGAAGAATGTACACACAATCAAGGAGTCTTCCTGAAGATTTTAAACACCAACAACGCTATATGCAACAGTTGTACAAGTAATACACTCCATTACTGTTATTGAGGTTGAGCTTAGGTCTGCAGGACATGACTGAAGCTCAGCCAAAATTAACTGCATCTCAGCTCCTTATCCTGATATGTGTTCATGCACATACACAGACACCAACCCACATCCCTCTGCCCAGCTGGATACTGGACTTTCTAACCAACAGACCCCAGTCTGTTAAGTTGAACAACCGAACCACCTCAATCCTGACCCTGAGCTTTTCGCATCCCAACAGGGCTGTGTGCTGAGCCCTCTCCACTTATTCCTGTAACCTATGACTACACACCTGTGCATGGTGTCAGTACCATTATACAACAGTGGTTGGCCTCATCAGTGGCGACAACCTTTGAGAATCATTACTCACTAAAAGGCCACTGGTGAACCCAGACAGGCTTGTTCAGATAATTTTTTCCTGCATCACAAACATTTGGAAGAGTTGCTGTGTGGCAAAATGTTCCATACCCAAGGAAGACATTTGCATGAGATTTGTTTCCACTGATATGCCCACAGTGTGTTACTTCCTGCTTCTATTGATTACTACAGATTATGGGTCAAGCAAGTACACTAATAAATGACTGGCCAGCAAGTTGAAGAGTTGATCCATACTGATGTATACCATCATCGCTACAGCCATGACTGACGCTTTACATGCTGTGTGGTTTAGAATATGTATATGTAGTTTGCCTGCAGAGCTTTGTTGTTTGTATCCACCACTACATCAAGGTGAAACAGACCGTCGAAGACACGCACACTTGACAATGTTGATGGCTAAAAGACAAACACACACACACAAACCACACATTCACGAGATTCAGATGAAAGTTATCCAGCTGAAGATATAATAGTCATCAAACATTAAGACACAGAGACTCAAACCAAGAATAGTTCAATAATACTGGCAAGGAGAATATATTAAGGATAGGTATAATATACAAACTACAGAACCAATAAACTGATTATAACTGTTTAAGACTTTTTCAGCTAAAAAAAAGTAAAAGGCTAAAAGGATTGATAATTACTAAAATACTGAACTCTGTGGTTGTTGCCACAGTTTGTGAGCTCACTATTTGGCACTGTGTGTGATGTTTGTGTGTGTGTGTGTGTGCCTGTGTGTGTGTTATATTGCATATACCTGAGTAGTAGGTCACGATGTGTCTAGTGAGGGCGGTCCAGATTGTGAAGGCGGTGATACGTCATTGTTCACATTCTTGTTCAGCCTCTGATTGGTTGGGCTAGGGTCACTATGGAGACACACACACACCACAGGAGCACTTAGACTGACATTATTAGAGGCTATTTAAGAAAAGACCATTACACAAACACATCCCAGGCCCAGGGTAACTATTGTTAAAGAAGGATTTATGCTAACATCGACATGGTCTGTGCCGGACTGATATGCATATCGAACAGAGAATTGTGTATTGTAGTCAGCAACCCCTACTATGACTGTCGGTTGTTAGTTTGATTTCTAGACTCAATTAACCTCTAATGGAAACTAATCAAGTAATATAAAGACACTAGAACATACACTTTCATTTTTTAACAGATTTGCATTAGGATAGGTCTTTTGCTTTCTGAGCTCCTACCGGGCTCTACATACTGAGATGGCTAAATATTAGGATCAGGCTTCAGCTTCTTCTTGCTATAGCTTTGATAAGACTTCATGGTCTTTATCCCTACATTTTATTTCATTATTTCATTTCCTTTAAAACTAACCTAACCTAATGAAGCCAAAAGACTTAATCAGCCAACAAATAAAAATAAAAAGATGCGAACATTAAATTAAATATTACTGCAAATTTCTACCCATGAATCAGTAGTTATGTTCTGAAGGTCTGAGAGAATAACAGGTTACAGACTAGCTGTTATAACATAATTAAAGGACAGTCTGAAAGGCTTTTATTGCCTTCCGTGTCCTTCCGACGGTTTCACTGCTTTCATTTCTTTTAAACCATGAGTTCATCTACTTTGATTTTCCAACTGACATCTTAGCTCCTTTCAATACTTGGGCCTTTGACTGTTTTAAGTTTCAGATTGCATCTTTGAACAAAAAGCTCCTCCTCTCACCACTTTTCATATACAACACTTTCAGTGCTTACAGTTTAACACCAATTTCTCTCTGGACTCCCACTTGAAGCCAACACTTACATTTTTCTCTTTTCATCCCTCTGTCCAGACTAAAACACTTTAAAAGAGCTGCAGATACACACAACACAACCAAACAGACAAACACACAATGAAGTGGCACTAATTTTCCACTTCAACTAGTTATAACTTCCATAATACTTAACTCTGCATAACAGTTTAATAGATGTAGGCTTCATTCCAGTACTTTACCAACTGAAACTTCAACTTTCAGTAATTCTATCCTTACATAGTTTTTTTCACTTCAACTTCCTCTTTCCTGTTTCAACTATTTCAAATGTTTCAGTGCAAATTATCAGCAGCAAGCATGCTTTTCCCCCCTCCATTTAGCCTTTTCTAGTTTATTCTCAGGCAACAAGCCAATCAGTACAGTCAAATAAAGATGCCCATGTTAAATTGCAGTATTGTTGTAAATGCTGTCAGTTCGGTATTTGGTTTCTTGAGAGAAAATATTTACTAATTTGTATTATACCGGGCTTATTGTTCTGACTGACTACTTCTGACTGAAAAGATTTACCAACTTTGTCTCTGGTGGCCTTCTTCTAATAGTCCTCATGGTCATGTGCTGACCCTCCTCTGTAACCCACTTTCCTGCAACCCCATATAAATCCTTGTAAACCCCCACCCCACCGTCAGCCCAGCCTACATTCAGTGTGTGGAGAACAATAGCGTATTATCATTGTTTCTGGAGACAATAACTAACATGAACATATAGTCTGATTGTGGACATGGGGCTGCATCTAGATGGAGATACTGAATATATGATCTTATTGTCCTATGGTCCAAATGCTTTACTTAAGTCTTTTCTCCAGATGATAATAAAGAATAAGTCTTGATAGAGATCTGGTGGTTGCTCTGGGAACATGTTCCATCATTACAATGAACACACTGTGGTGTATTTTCATTCCATCCATATACACTGCCAGAGTACTCTGTGGGACTAAATATGTGATAATGTGTTAATCAGCAACTTAAGATAGTCCCAAGAAATGCACCATTTCCTCCTGTTTAAATAACATTGTTAAAACACTACAGTGACCAGCTGTGGAAATGACTGAACCTTCTCAAAAAAAATTTAATTATAGATCTATATATCTGGCCTGATTTTGATGATTCACAACTAGTAAGGACCAATGGCCTTAGGTACAAGGTAAGGAAGTCAGGAGGTATTGAAGAATGAATTAAGACACTAGAAATTGTATATATTGTGAAATTGCATAAATATCTGTTCTTTAAGATTCTGAAGAAGTTTTGATGGTATAAAAGTGGATATTGTCACAACACAACTAGATGAAGCATTACTTTGACATTTTGACGATGTTTTTCCTGCTCCAGTGTCAGCTGTGTGATTTCTCCTGCAGCCATAAAAGATCACTGCCCTGTGTATCTGTCTCTAAATTGAAACTTAATCTGCTGAGAATGTTGCACTACAGTCCTACCTGCTGCCTGTTACAAACCTGACTGAGTAATTACTGAGTCTGGCACAAACTGACATCGCTCAGACCTAAAGGGACTGCAGTGATTAAACTCTGTCCCTAATCTGTTTCTTGTTGCAACCTTGAAAGAAACACATCTAGCTGTGACGTTTACAATCTGATACCAGCAAGTCCAGGATGTGGTCACAACCTACTTTCATAGACACACACAGAAACACTGGATTAACTCGTGCTCCCTTACCCAGTTCAGACACAGAAAAATGGCGACACGGGACATTTTGCGGCTCATGCAGAATTAAGCATGAAAGTCTCACTCTGTATACTGTTACCATGTGTCGCCAGTCTTGTGCAGGAAGACACCATCCACCAGTTCCATGAACATGCCCAGCCCGTTCCTCTGAGCCCGTCATCCATTGAACCTTGAGCCCAACATCTGCACCTAGAGACAGACAAAGACAAGACAGGAAAAATCTATATTACACAGAAATGTCCATTTCCCTTTCAGCTCAAAATACTACCTGACATCCTACTACTTTATCATGTAAAAAATTTTCTACATGATGTTTCTAGTTACCTGATGGTCATTTGCCTACCACTTGTTGATAACTCGGGTTTTGCGGGATCAAGGTCACTGTGCTAAAGACTTTGATGGACTATGAGCAATAATCCTCATCCCCAAAATATTCTGGGTTTACTATGTCTGCATATAAGTATATACTAACCTAAATGAACTGAAAGCAGGTGGTCTGTGAGTCACTGGAGTGCATGATCTGGCCGATCAGCATTGGGCTGGGGAGGTACAGAGTAGGACCAGAAGTGATTTCTGCCATCAGATTTTATTAGTTTAATCACTGATTCAAAGAAATTTTTATCTCCATTCATCTGCACAATTGGATGAATAGACAGTGGATTCATAATATGTAAACAAAAGCGATTTGTCAGCAACTGGCCTCTCATTAATCTGTAGTTCTGAGGAGAATTGCTGTGTTGAGCATAATTTACATACTCTGCACAGATTGAACAGTTGTTTGCTGATGTATCCTGCCATACACCGGCAATGGCGGGGTGGTTTCTATGTGCTCTTGTTTACATCTCTCAATACTCTTTAAAGATAAATGCCTTGAAGAGGACACAAGATCTGGAAATAGTAGAATGGCATGAAAACTGACCCAGTGCTATTATTCCATTGGACTCTAGATGATCTCAATTGGTTCTCATCTGACTGTCCTTTAATGCAAGAATATTTGTGTAAATTGAGCCTTTCTCAACATACGGTAAGCTGGGTGCCTTTGTCCAGGTTCAGCATGGGACACCCAGTGCTGCCAAAGCCAGGTCTCATTCACCAATGAATAGGAGCCGTTTGTCAGCACAGATACATAAACTGATATTAGAAGAGGTGATGTGAGACCTTAAACACAATATGTAACTTTCTGATATTTTTAGTACAATGTGCTCAAAAACCAATCTTAATGTGGAAGATACTGTTAAAGCTTCTGTGACCCCAGACCTGTTGAGACAGCCACAACACAGTGCAGAGATACACGTATTTCCTGCTAAGATTTTGAAACAAAAACCCTCTCCTTCTATCAATGAGAGAAGACCACGGTCAGCGATGGGGAGTTCCATTGCTGTCAATCAGCAAGTTCCGCCCGAACACGCACCGGCAGATGACTCCTCTCCTCTGGGGCTTCCGGCTAGTATTTGCTACTGGAATATGTCACTGTGGCTGTCTCGCAGGCAGCAAACTCCACCGTGCTAGGATAGTCATGACAAGGATCACTGCAGTCTGATCTGTTGGCCGCTGCGCGCCTCCACTGGTGCAACTGGGATTGAAGGACCTTGCTGGCAACAGCACTGCTCTTTCCTTTTTCCTCCCCGGGTATATCCGGTCCGCCTTTGTACGGCAGTGTTTGAATCTGAAAATGTATTTATTTTACCCATGAATGTGCATGTTAAGAAAAAACAGAAAATGAAAAAAGAGAAAACAGTCAGGTGAAAGCTGCATTGTGTCCAACAGAGATGGGAAAATGTCCAGTTGACCGGTCGGGTCAACAGGATGTGAGTCATGGGGGCAGCGGTACCACAAGTTAATAACCTGTTGACTGCTCTACAGGCTGTCAGTGAGGGCCAGGAGCCCATAATGGGCATGAAAAGATTTAAATGGTTCCAAGCAAAATCTGAGGACACCAGTATCTACTCTGCATTCATAAAAATTACCTCACTTTCACATTTTGACTTGTGTTGCAGCCTTGCAGCTGAAATTCATTTTCCTCATCAATATTACACTAAATATCCTATAATGACAAAGTGAGAACAGATCTTTAAGTTTATGATTGTTAAAAAAGATGAAACTCATCATCTGCCAGTAAATGAATATATACTGCTTCAGTAAGATTGCATGATGCATGCTTTCTGATGTTTGCCTGGGTGGGTTAAGGATGCTGCTTTTACTCTGGACTTGGTTTCAATCACTTACTCACAGTTGTTTTGCAGCAACCTGTTAGCAAAAGCGAGTGTGTTTGAGTGGACTGAGTTAAATTCTTGTGTGCATCAACATTTGATGGGAAATATTGTGGTGGGGGTGACAGTAAGACAAAGAAGTGAGTACAGCACAGCAGTTAGCCTATGTTTGGCAGTTAGTATGAGAAGTCTGGAAAGTCCCAAGGACACCAGCCAAAACAATCTGAGGAGCTTTTCACTAAAAACTCTTTTCCTGTCATTGATTGTGTTCAGTCGAACAGTATCAATAAACACAAAACTATTAACTACAACAAAACTTATAGAAACATTATGGATCAAAGTTCGTTTACGGCTACTGGATTACAGAGTTGGTTCGTGCAACAAGTATTGCCTGATCACAGGACAGAAAGAATGGTTTAAAAAAGGAGGCAGAGGTCAGCAGCTCGTGTGCATCATCATGCTGTCACAACTGTGTGTGCGCGTGCTGCTCCCACTCACCCACCACCAGCAACGACTCCATGAAAGTGGCCCAATGCTCGGACAGGTCACATCCATGGTCATTCCACGTCTTCGAATCTGCTTGCAGATCACCACCCTAGTCATGGATCACCGCTCCCCGATCGGTCGATATCCACCAAAACACGCGATACGTGTCTACGGGGCAGAACAAAGCCCCGCGAGCCTCAAACCCCCTTCCTTGCACAAGCACTTTCACCACTGTCTCGCGCTGTCCCGTTTCCACAAACACAAGTTTAATGGAAAAATAAATGAATAAAGACAGTTTGACACTTTCTACGTTCTCGTACCCCAGGTTAAATCCGTTAGTTTAGCGGGTAAAATATCGATTTCTTTCCGGCTGGTGAGCAGCAGGTCCAGGCTTCTGGGACAGTTATAACGCGTTGCCAGAGGATACACGACTGGGACAGCAAAACAGCCAAACCACTGTGAAATGCGAAAGAAAAATAAACAAAGTAGAAAAAGTATAATACCTATATACGAGCAACAGGGGAGCGTTATGATGGTTGTTTTCCGTTGTTTGCTACATCCCGACCATCTGTCTGTCATATAATAACCTCCATCGGCCGAAGTGGGCCGGGGCAGGTTGGGCCGGAGTACCGACCAATCACTACAGGAAGAGTATGGATACCGCCCTTTGCGACAAATCAGCCAATTATGGTGCAGTAATTTGTAGGTTTTCTATCAAACGACGTCACCGCTGACAGACTACCAGCCAAGGTTTTAGAAAGAACAAGATGATAAGGCGGTCCTCAAAACGGAATGGTCTTACTTTTTACAGTCTTTCAAGACTGAATTTCTTACAGTGGTAGGTTATATAAAAGAACAACAAAACATGGCGGCATTATGATGTATGTTAAGTCTTTAATTAGTTTGTGCCTGTGTCCAGCTGGATGGATTAGCTAAATAGTGATTTTGTCCGGTAGGTCGGCTATTTTACCTCGTCCAATGCCTGTATATAGTTCGACTGTTTTTTAAACTAGACAAAACTACACTAACACTACACTACACACACTGGTTAAGTTTACCAGATATGTGGTTAGTTCCTTAACTAATAGACTAACATCACCTACACTTAACACAGGTTTGATTAATAATTAATGTTTGTAACAGATATTTTGCTTGTCTTAACTTTAGGCTAGACTAATGTATGTGGTGGCCATTCCCATTTAAAGTCCCATTAAGTAGTAAGTAAGTGGGTAAGTCATGTCAGTGAGCCATTTGATCAAATGAGGATGAAAACATGTCGGGATGAGGTCATTATTTTTAACTGTGGCTCCACCGCCGCCGCCCATAAGGTGAATTTTTGGCTGAGCCAGCTCATGCACACAAACACACACAGAGGTTGGGCTAAATCCTCTTGTCTGGGGAGTCTGGTGCTCTTCAAACAGGTGAAAGAGGCACAGATAGCACAGATCAAAAGACACATGTGGGTGCAAAGCGCTTTGATGACATGCAATCAAATAACTAAGGAGCTTGCACAGACACAAATTAATGATGAGCTGTGGTTAAGCAGGTTTTGTATTTTTCCCGACCTTTACAGTGGAACTGATTGGGGAGAAAGTGGAGGTGGTGTTTTCGATGACTGTCTCGTGTGTGGAGGAGTGGAGGGTGGGTGGATTCGGACTGCATGGAAATCAGTCTGGTAAATTCTTTAGAGGTTACCAGCTTCATGTCGAAAGACCAAACCAGAACCAAACATATGTACACCTAAGTGTGTGTGAGTTGGGTCCAATTTGGGAGCCAAGATAACAAGATACTTGTTACTGGAACACAAGTGCAGCATGGCGGGGACGTTGTTTGAGGTTCACCATATATCTGGGTCACACATAGCATTAATAATCTGGAGAACAGCACCACCTCTTGGCCTCCTCGTATTTACTACAGCTTATAGGAGCTGAGTGTTCTCTGAAGGATGATGGGGTTTCATCGTTATTGGAAGCTATACGAGGCTTCAAAGTTTGTGGGAAAGAGTAAGTAAATTGTCTCAATGCCTGCTTACGTTCTCGTATAACGTGTCCTTAACATATTCTAACATGAACCATAATACCTGTTGCAACGCAAAAATAAATATCATAACTGAAACCGTTTTTCCAACTGTCTTAAACCCCTCGTACTGTGAATGAGTTTCCAAAGCTATTTCACACTGGAGGACATGAATGAATGTGAAGGCATCCTTGGGATCTTATTATCTCAGATTAATTGGTAGTTATTATTATCACGGCGTCAGGTAGGTCTTTGCGTGTCATTTGTCATTTCGGTTGTTGTTCACTGTAACTCTAAACACCTGAGGTGAAACTTTACTTTAACCCTGCCTGTAATTTATACACTACACTGTAATGTGATGAGAAAACGAATATAAGTGTTTATTAAGTTACAACCTGTCCCGCTATTATAGTGTTATTAAATAATTCTATACTGTTTAAAATAACTGTAATTTATATATATTACGATATGTATTGATTTGTTTAGTTTGTCCATTAGAATAGTTTCTTGTCTTTTGGTGAGGACATAACACAACTTAAGGTGATCTGGCATTAATAATAGAAAGAATGCACACTCCACAATTGAATATGCCTGGTGGTGGTACATGCATTCTTATCAAGGCAAAATATTCATGCAGCTATGTCCTCAACCTTCTAGTAAAAACCTTCAAATACTAAATTGCTGACACACATTTAATGAATGTTTTAATGGTAATATTAATAGTGAATTAAAAAAGTAAAGTAGAGATTTGTGGTGAAATATATTTGATCTATCCTTTAACAAAAACAGTATTAATGTAACAGAGGAGTAATGGTGTAAAATAATAACATTAGTAGTAGTCATATTTTCATTATAACCACTCTTAGATTTTCCAGTGATTCAGCTGCTTAGTTTAAACTTCAGTACTATATGTCCAGTCATTGTGCGTTGTAGACCCTTTCACAATGGACTCAAACAATTAACTTATCCGCAGGAGGAAAAACAGGTGTTAGTGCTAACACAGTGTTATTAGTGACACTGCTGTATGAGGTGTTGCCGATAAGCCATGGAGGTCTGTGAACCAGCATGAACAACACCGGGACTTTGAGCTGTAGCAGCTACGTGTGATTCTGTCGAAACTGCATGGAAAGAGCGTCTACTGACTTAAATTTCTGGGCTGCAAACAGCTGAAGGTTTAAAAGGTCAGAGGTGGTGAAAATAAGTAGAGTCAATTATCTGTAGTGTTTTTAGTTAATGAAAAGGTTACTCTGTTTTGTCTTTAGTTTTCTTGGTAGCTATGCTTTGGAATAAATGTATTTGAAAGAAACCTTAAACAAAAGCACAAAGCAAGTCATTTTATATCAATCATCTATTATTTATTCATTGTGAATATTCATACAAAACAGATTTTCCCAGGAAGATGTGATATCTGATACACAGGAACTGGTATCATAACTTTACATTCAGCGGTTCATTTCACTTGCCCTGCCCCTCTCCTGGATCAGCAGTGGGGAGGGAGGCAGGGGGTGAAACCTGCAATTCTATTGGTGCATTCTGGACTTCTATTTTCAACATTACACACATATATATGTATATATGTGTGTGTGTGTCAACTGTCTTCTATATATGTATATATATATATATATATATATATATATATATATATATATATATATATATATATATATATATATATATGAATACTCTACAGTGATAACAGTGATATAGTGTCAGGTCTACTTCAGGTCATAATAATACTACAATGTCTTCAATGACATGTACACACACACACACACACATACACACACACACGCACTCACACTAAATATATAATAAATTCAGCATTGTGTACTGATCAGGAACACAGCTAAAAGCTACAAATTTCCTTCACCCATGCCCCCTCAGGGCTCAGGTTCAGAGATCTACTTAAATGTGATCAGACAGGACAGAAAGAGTCAGCTGATGCAGGAATCTGTCATTGGTCAGTCAGAAAAAACAGGTTGAAAATAAAACAGTCAGCCAGTAAAAAGAGATATCAAGTGCTGTGTCCTTTAATTTAGTGTTTATTGCAGTAGTATGCATTTTAACATGAGAGCCAGATATAAACCAGCCTTTCAACCAGTCATTTAGTGAGTCAGTCAACAGGTTAGTCAGTCAGGGTCCAGAAGGCTGCAGTTTCAGGCCATCACCAGACCCCCCCTGCCCGGCACAGGGGAAAGTCGGCAGCTAACGCACTGTTGCGGTGTGCACATATAGGACGTGTGAGTGTTCTTCATAGCAATAAATGCAGTGGCTCAGTGTGAATTTAAATTTGTACTAAATGTCTGTGTGTGTGTGATTTTCACATTTACTCCTCACCAGGGGCATCTGGACACATTTTGTGCCTGGGACCAAACCCAAGCCAGAGTTATTTAACAAAAAATTAAGGAGCTTGAATTCAAAATTACATTTTTACATTGATCCTCCTCACTATAAAAGTTCAAATTATTTGGGCATCATAATTTATGTGATCACAGAATAAAGTCAAAGGCTGCATTAAAAGGCCCAGCATCTCTAAGAACAAACATCTCCGTACTCTAAGAAAAAAACAACCAAAAGAAAAAGAAATCTCAGTATTTCAGGAACTGTGATGATGTCAGAGAAACCTCTCTTATAAAAATGTCCCTACTGAAGAAAAACATCATGGATCAGTTAGGCACCATCCAAAATCAGTTTGTTGAGGGTTTCCTCCCTTTCAGGACGGTCAGTACACAGAAAGCTTACATTTTATGTATTCACAATTACCAGTGCCACCAGGTCAATACATTCTACAAAATGCTGATTGTGTGCAGAGTATCTATCCTCTACAGTACAACAAGTATTAGGGCAGATGTTACGAGAAAATGTTGTAATGTTACGAGAACAAAGTTGAAATAATAAGAAAAAAGTAACAATATTTTCACAGTTGTAATTTCATAATAAAAATACTACAGACATAAAGTCATGGTTATATGAGACAAAAGTTCTAATATAGTAAAATTCTGTGAATAAATCATTTTATCACCAGCAAAGGTTATTTTGAAGATAAGATGTTAGGATTAAAGTCACACTTAGTTCTTAAGCTATGGGAAAGTGTCACAATGTTACAAGAAAGAGTCATAAAATGACACAAATTAATAGGATTTTATGAGTAGAAATGTATAATATTTTAAGATGAAGTCAAATTCTACAAAAAAAGTTATTTTAAGAATAAAATGTTTTATGTCATGATTCACAGTTGTAGAATTAAGTTGTGGTTTTACATGAAAACAAGTAGTGGTGTACTGTCCATTGAGTCAGAGCTAATGTTCTGCTGATGTCTAACTATACTCATTCTGAGAGACAATAACACAAAGTGACTTTGCAGTCCAAACACAGGTCTTGTGAGAGTAGTCAATAAATACTAAAACATGCTCATATAACTCATCTACCCAACGTATTCACATTTTGTTTCAAAATAAATATCTTTTTCTTGTAATTTTATGACCTAAAATATTACTGCACTTTTCTGGTGAAATCACAACTTAATTCTATGATTTTATCCAACTATGATGTTTTCATGTAAAATTACAACTTCATCTCTCAATGTTCTTACATTTCATCTTAATTCTTATAATATTGCAACTTTATTCTCAAAATTCCTCATTAGTTTAATCCTAACATCAACCCTAATATCATGTTATAACCCCGTGTAAAAACCACACAGGTGTTTCAGGGTTCAGTTTGTAGAAATGGGCTCCATGGACTCTATGTGTCTATTCTACGAATGATGCGTAATTGTGTGTGTGTATATGTGAGTGAGAGAGTGTTTTCAGCGAAGCCAAGAGCAGGGCACCCACTGAGGTTCAGTGTCCAGTTTGTTGATGAGTCGTAGCAGCTCATTGTAGGCTTTGTCCTGGTCTAGGTTGACGATGACAGCATCAAACAGGTGACCACAGCTCTGCTCCATCTCCCGGGCTTTCTCTATAATGTCCCGCAACTCCTCGGGCTGTGAACACACAAAGACACCAACACACACATATTACTGAGGCAAACATTTAAGGGATGCAAACACCAGTGATATTTATCTTAGAGTGAGCGTAAACAGACAGTGTAGACAGTGTACCTTGGGGTTCTTGTTCTCTTTAGCCAATAGGGCTCGTAGTCTTTCCTGTGAGGGTGGTGCTATGAAGATGATGTAAGGCTTCAGGTCTGAACTCCTCAGCACCTTCAGAGCCTGTACACACACAGAGTTCTGTAGTTGAAACTACTTTGATTTTCTCTCATCTCACTATGCTGCCCTGCTCTGTCTTTGTGTGTGTGTGTGTGTGTAATTTACCAACCTGTGTGTGCAGACAGAGCACACAGATTTTTCCAGTGTTGATGACCTGTCTCACTGAGTCTGTACTGGTCCCGTACAGGTTCTTCTCAAATTCACCAGATTCGATCAGCTTTCCTGGGAAAGGTACAGAAGACCAAATGTTGTTTATCACACTGAATATGGCAACTCCACGCTGTGTCAGACCCAAGTATCTTTCTTATCAGAAGATGTCCTACTTATTATTTGTAATCTTGTACCATTTCTTTTTCTCAACACAGTCTGAAAATGATATTGAGAGTTTGGATCCACAGGCTGTTTTAGCTTAGTTTTCACTCCCTTTACAGGCCTATGGCAAAGTTCCACATCTTAGTTAGCAATGCTAAATTTAGGTTGGTTTTTTTTCTTAATTAATTAGGCAACTTAGTTTGGAAGAAATAAAAATACTTCAACATTTTATACTCAAAGGAATGGATGTTAATCAAACTGCAACTCAAACTACATTTTGGTGTTTTTCACCAAAATGAATTGTGTGTATCTTTGAGGTCAAACAAACATGCCCATATTATTTCCTTCCTCATAAATCATTTGCAAATCCAATTTTGTGGACATTTCACGCAGCCATGTTTAACTGCTGGCAGTCTCCTCCCTCACCACCTTTGCTGACACATTTCTATACTTCTGCACATTACTGCCACTAGGTGTTGATCAGCAGAAAAGCTTCAAACAATCAGCAGAGTGTGTATCATGTCACCTGTATGCCCGATCCAAACAAAACTGAGACACACACCACAGCTTGTGAGTTAGCTGGTGGCTTCTTCATATGGTTTATATTTAGTCAAATCAGCATCAATAAAACACACATTAACTTTGAGCAGTTCCTGTTTGGACTGTGACCATGGATGCACAGACAACATCACTTAGTCACGTTGATAATTATGGGGCAAGGTCTGAAGGTATCTGATTTCAAAATGGAAAAAGGGACATTTATCCTCACTAGGTACTGGGGAAATGGCTCTAACTGGAACATGGGATGCCATGCTCAGTGATTCTGACTAATCAGCTGCAAGGTCACTTCATATACATATGTACGGTTTTCTGCTCATTGATCAATAATAATTATCAGTATGCCTCTGAGGTTTTCTAGCTACAGTAAAACTGAGTAAAATATAGTATACTCTAGCTAGAATGAACCCTGTCCATCTGACATTCCAGCAAAGAGCTAGAAATGTCTTACACTAACTGAATGGTGTCATAATGTGAAATCTTACCAGCTGCCAGTTCTGCCTCAAAGGTCTGACGAGACACAAAGTGGTAGTCCCGACCACTCAGCTCACCTTCTCGACGGCTCCGCGTAGTGTCTACAACACATGGACGCACACACCCGCAAAACCAAAAAACACAGTTTGTTCATCCACAAACACATGGCAGAGTGTGTCCTCTGTGTGTGTGTGTGTGTGTGTGTGTGAATCTTACGAGGTACAGCTCCGGCGAACCGTTCTGGTTGGTTGTTGAGCAGTCTCTGCCTCAGTTCTCCCTGTCCACAGCTGGATGGACCAATCAGTGCAATTGGTCGCTTCCTATTGGCTGGCTGGTGGTACAGAGCCATCTCCTCATAGGTGAGAATCTCGTCATTGTCAAGATCTGGAACAACGGAGAACAACAGAACAACGGAATGGACATAATAAAAAAGTTGTTGTATTAGTTAGGTCCGCCAAAGTTCTTGAATGAGTGACATTATATGCTATATTAAAAGGGCCACAGTGTATGAATTACAGGTTTTTATGGTCAAATTAATTTGGTCATGCAGCAACAATTCAAAATTAAGGTATAGGTTAAAAGGTTTTGTCCATTAGAATCAAGCGTGACACCCATTCACCTAACTCAGTCTTTTTCCTCCATGACTACACATCCATGCAGATGCCTGACTAAAAGTATCAGCAGTTTATATTTGATTTGATGACATTTTGGTGAGAGCCACACAGACAGGCACAAACAGTTCATACCATCATTCCTGTGAGTGTTGTACAGCAGCTTCTTTCTCTTCCTCTTGTTCTTCTTTGCACACCACAGCTTCCCTGTAAACAGATTTACTTTAAACAGACTTTTCTTTGAGCTACAGGACATATTAACATTTTGGGAGGCTTTGTGTAAAACTTTTGTTATTCACTGTAATAAAGCTATATTTGTACATGCTGGAGGAACTGACCAGGCTTTTCAGGCTCCTTGTCTTCCTCTATGGTCTGTTTCATGGCTTCTCTCTGCTGCTGAAAACTTTTGCCTGTGGAAAAAAACAAACAGCAGTCATATTAAGTAATGCAGAGCAAACACATATTATACAGTGGAGTGTCACAGCAAACCACCACCAACCCTGCGCATTTGCCCACCAGGGTCTGAGTAAGCATTTTCCACATGCTGCACCCAAAAACATGAGATACACAAGAAAAGTAATGAATAAACCCTAAAAGATTCCAACCACAGACAGACAGTAGTACCTGGTACCAGTCCAGCTAGGGGCTGGTTATCCTCGTCTCCGTCCCTGTAAGCCTGCCACCAGTTGGGGTCTGCCTGGCTGATAATGTGGAGAATATCTCCTTTCTGGAAGGACAAGCCCAGCTCTCTGCACGGCACGTAAGGGTCATCCGAGGGGTCGTAGTCGAAATGTGCCTTCACGTGGATCTGGAGGAGATGAAGGGGAGAAACAGAAGAGACAACCAGGGATACAGATTTATAAGATGATTCCAACAGCAAGGATTAGAATATTTTCAAATAATCAGCACTCACCAACCAAAAGCAAGTACTTTTCATTAGTCAGTTTAGGGAAGGAAAAAAAATATCGTCTTCCAGACTAAACCACCAACTTTTCACATTCCAGTCATGTTGAGGACTCAGCACTCACCACAGTCTCTTTGACAGGAGGAGGTTTGCTGTGATTGCTGGGAATCAGCACAAAGGTCAGCAGGCCATGCATGTCCGCCTGACACACACACACACACACAAAAGAAAGAGAGAGAAAAACAGTTCATCAGCTTGCCTTCCTCACCTGAACTGTAACTGACATTTATTCTAATTCTGCATGTACCCTACAAGCAGCTTTACTGTTTTACTCCATGGAATCAAAGTATCAGTTAATACTGCCTTGGATGTACAATCTAAACCCTGGTTGGTAAAATGTCTACATAACATTCAGAGAGACTAAATATCCATGTGAACACCTATATTGTAACATGTAATTGTAATGTAACAGATTAATACTGATAGCAATAGTAATAGATTGCTCTAATCATGCATCAAGGAACTGTGTTAAATATATGAGGATATACTTACAAGAATGTCAAAGACTTGGTTGACATCTTTCCCTCTGATCTCTATGCCATTTATCTCCAGGATTTCATCTCCTTCTGATAAAAGTCCACTTCTCTCTGCTGCTCCACCTCGAACAATACGACTGATCACAACACTGTCCATTTCATTACGAACAGTCGCTCCCTACAGAACACACACACAGAAACACTGAGATGATGGAAAACTGTATTGTATTACTGTGTGATTTGGTGTATTATTTACAGTATAAAGGACCAAGGGAAAAAGCTAATGCTTTGTGAAAGATAACAAAACTCTTTACAGACATTTATTTTACAACATTTAAATTAACCAATTTGGACCAACATTTTAACAGTGGAGCTCTTACCAATTCTTAATAAACAGAAAGTTATAAATTATGACTCTGGGAAACATTTATTTAACATAGTAACTGTATACCATAACACATTTGTTTGCAAAATAAATGTGAATGAATTTGGCTTCTGTTATCTCCTTAATCCATGTGTCAGGGTATGAAGTGACTGAAATGTGCATGATGAGCAAATGTGTCTCTGTCATTACCATTACTCTTCAATACAGTTCTGTCATTGTTTCTTGGCCATGCACTCATATTATATGACAACATTGTGTCTAAAGTGATGGAACCAATTGTTCAAGTTCCCTTTGAAGCTGCAACTATTTTCCAACACTTACATCATAGGCAAGTCTCACCACTCTGCAGCAATCTTATTTTCTTATTTTGGGCTAACAAGATCAGTCCATGCATGTATAGAATCATCAGTTAAATCTGATAAAAAAACTATTTAAAAGGTTTGGTGACTTTGCCCCAAAATAAGATTTAAAACACTTTTTGTCACAGGTTATACTTCTACTATGCACACACACACAAGTTTTATGACAAGAATGTCTTTTACAGTTCAATAAAGACTGTCGTGAAGCAAAGCTGTCAGCTCATCCCTTCAGAACACTTGAACAAATGTGAGTTTCTGTCTGATGAACCTCAGTGTAACAAGACGACTGGCTTAATATGTTTCCAGGTCCAGCTGTTATAAAGCAGATGACTGGCTTTTTGTGAGGAAGGGCAGGTATGTGTCATACAATGGCCATCTTTGGTGTTATGGACTTTTCTATTCAGGATTCTTTAAGTGGTTTGTCCTCTACCTTACAATGTCTCTGACTGAAGACTTCACACAGTTCCCAATGGAGACACAAAAGGCTTTTTTCACATGTGTAGTTCTACACCTGGAAACGCACTTTGATGTCAGGACGTCAGCTCTCTGAAAATCAGACTTGATTTTGAGTGAATGTATGTATGTCTTACCAGTGGTATGTCACGGGCCTTCTCAATGCGAACTATCTTGACAGTCTCTCCTCCCCACTGGGTCAGTGTTTCTCCTTGGACAGGCAACGGTTCAGGCTGCATTTCCCTCTCTGCTATGCTGTCATGGGCCAGGAGCAATGACTGCAATGCACACCCACACACACACGTGTACACGTACGTACACACACACACACACACACACACACACAACTATAAGACTGGATCAGCAACAGTCATCACAGTATAGGGCTGCATGATTATACTGACATTTTATTTCATGATTATTCATTGATTTTAGGAACAAAATGTTTTTATTGCACCCTCACATTGAATAAACAGAGCACTGCTTTCACATTCATGCTGTCTACACTCCTGCTAATATAAGACTGGTCCTTATTTACAGTTTATCTCCTAGAAGCAAAATATAAATAAAATTGTACCAAACATTTTCACCTAAAATCGTGATCACAATCGATATTCAATTAATTATGCAACCTTACAACAGGATTCTTTTCTTGACTTGCTAATACAGCTTTGAGAGTGTGTGTGTGTCTCTCTACCTGGATGTGTGTGTCTGACAGCAGGCTGTGGAGTTCGAGTCCCTCTTTGATCTGACTTGACTGGATGAGATTCCTGACCTGAAACCAGGGCAAAAACACAAAACATCATTGGTAGCATCACGTAAAATACTAACATAGATATGATTCAGTAAATTATCACTGTAGCACATGCAACTGTTCCTGAACTTAATTAAGTCATTTTACAATATGAGAGCCATATTATACAAGTGGGAAGACAGAAAAGAGCCTTTAAAATGAGGCTGGCAAAGAGATAAGAAGTTGGAATTTAAATTTGTTGAAAGAAACAAAAGCTTTACAGAATGTGGTTAGATTTACTCTGGTTAGAAAAGATACATTTTCTGCTGTTTTATAATTTTGTAGTATGATAATGTGCCTGATAATGCAGAAGATAATCTGTGAAATGTGCCCAAGTTTAAAATGGGTAAGGATTTAAATGTATTTCAATCTGACCTTGACGTAATCCAAAACTTAAATGAGAAAAGAGAAGATCTGAACTGAACTTGAACTGAAGGTGGTTTGAATTATCTTCCTCACTGTGGCTGTTTTTATTTTTACATTTTCTTTTCCACTTCACTCACAATGACAGAGGAACATGTTTCTAGGAGTACAGTGTGAACCAAAGCTTTTCTTTTTTGAAGCCAAATGCAGGGCAGGGGGCGGAGATGCCAACACAGAGCAGAAATAATGTGTCGGTCTTTAATGAGATTCCACTGAAATGAGCCATGAATAGTTCTAACAGCTAGCCAACTCAAGACTGTAGCAGAAAAATAATTACAGCACTGACAGTGTTAGCAACCTGGATACTGGCTTCACTTGAACTGGTTATGATCAACCTGGTGTCATCTGGTAGTGAGCCGTAAGGTCATTCTTATATGTTTTTACTTTGTTCAGTCCAACAGCTTTGGCTCTGTCTCAAGTAAGGTTTGAGGTGAAACTGACATCGGTATCAACACACTTGTGCTTAAAAATATGATCACAAAATAAAAGAGTTTGGCTGGCAGGCATGTGTGTATTTGCTAAAGTGTGTGTCTGTATGTGCACATACTGTAAGCACTAGTGTTTCATCTCTAATTGATCTGGAACAGAGCTGCTCTGTCTCCAACCCCGTTATTATACACTCACTGACCCAGATTGTCATTTTGTATGTGTGTGTGCTTGTGGATGGGGGGGGTTGCCTTCTGTCAAATGAACATGATGCAACAAGGACTGTCAAGGAATGAATTAAATTTGGATAATCATGTCTTACCTCCATGGCCAGCTGAAGTGCCTGGTGTGTGTGTGGGTATGGAGGAGAGGGTCGGTGCATGCTGCTGGCCACAGCATTGTGGATCTTCAGCGCTGACTGGAAGTCAGACTAAAGAGGGAAAAAGACAGCAGGATATTCTGTCAGAATGCAAGCAATCGAGTTTACACATAAAACATATCAGCTTCCTCCTTCACAAAATACTCTGTGAAACCTCTATTCTTCTGTTTCTGCATATCACCAACTGATAAAAAGTGCTTCAGTTTGTTTAGTATTCATTAAAGCTTTTCCTTTTGCTGATTTTAAGCTGCTAGTGTCCACGAAGTTTACCATGAGCACTGATAACTAACTGAACAAAGCAATGCTGCCACCTTTCTGTTACTCAAACTCAAACTGAAATTTCAATAAACCGGTGTGGTTAAACAGAGTGTGGTTAATGAGAATCACTGTTAGAACAACATGTATAACTCCCATCACTGAAATACCATTGTATAGCTGCAGGCACACCTTTGAGTTTGCAAATGTGACAGCTGAATATCAAGATGCTTTAATTTGTGTCCATAATAGTATTTTACATATCATTTTGCAAAGCTCTCTGTTCCCACTCAAACACCAAAATAATCTTTTCTTCTTCTTCCTTTCTTGGTCTACAAACAACACCCTCATATATCACAGACTTCATCTAGTGAGGAGTGGGACACATACAGGCTGGCAATTCAGAATACATCACTGCCTTAAGAAGCACAAGGGGCAGTGTTGGTGTGGTGGGCATGTTGCTTTAGGCAACAGTAAGATGATGAAATATAATCCAGGAAGTCCAATATGAGTCATAGATCCATAACTCTGAAGACAAATTTGAAGAGTTATATTTTACTGCAACAATCACCAGATAAACAGCATCACTGTTACAAATTAATCTAAGAGGAGTGCACACTTGTATGTATCTGATTAGCTAATGCTGTGTGTTGCCAAAAGATGTTGTAATGTGGACTGGATTTAAGCCAGAAGTACAGTACTATATAATATTCAGACCTGTTTGTTATGCTGCAGCTCAGGTTTTTCCCTCACCAGTCTACACTCAATACCCCATACTGACAAAGGGAAAACATCCATCCATTATCTATACTCTGTTTATCCTTTAAGGGTTGAATTGGGGCTGAAGCCAATTCCAGCTGATATTAGGCAAGAGGTGAGGTACAACCTGGACAGATCGCCAGTCCATCACAGGGCTGATGGTACGAGAGACAACTCAGAGACTGCTACTCTGAATCCATACAAGTGAAAAAGAGATAAAGCACTCCAATACCACTACAGAATAATAGCTTACAGAGAAATATAAGCATTATCAATGCCAGAATTAAATGGAATGGAATAATACCTGTGCTTTAACAGGGCCATTTGAGCCTCTGTCACTCTGACAAAGGTATACAACATACCAGGACAAACACTGAATATTTGTTAGCTTTGGGCATAAAAATTTAATACCGGCACAGTATTATCTGTAGCTTCAATTCCAAAAACATTTTAATTGTCTAACTGTAGTCTAACAACCCTCGTCCCAAACCAAAGTTTTCATTCCAGCTGCAAGAATCTTATGAGGCCCCTGTTGTCACAGACGCTCAAGCGCAGACAGCAGTGACGACACTGCTCTGTCTTTGTAAATCTCTTTTACCTCGGAGGTCAGAAAGTATTGAAAAATACCACAATTACACATTCACCCGAGGCTCTTTCCATTTAATTCCCTTTATATTACCTTGTTTAGTAGTGCAAGTACCAGCTCTATGTCATTCTGACTCTGCTGGTCGGACAGACAGCCCCGGACCTGCTTCAGTGACAGCAACAACTCCTCCAACTCTGAAAAAACAGACGCATTCACATCAATACATTTTGGCAGACTTACAAATCTTGACTTTTACAAATCAAACACAAGAGATGAGACTGATAAAAAGCTCTAAATCACACTTATTTCAGATGATCAGAGGATGATGGCAGGAGACAGCTTGCTTGTCCTGGCTTCAGATTAATGTGTGTGACGGTGAGTTTCTCATTTCCTAGTCAGGACTTTAGTTCTACAGTGTGTGTTCCTGTTTGTGTGATTATGTGAGTGTGTAAACATTGCCACCCCGACAAAGTTTTAATTAGGTCACCCTCAAGAGCCTCTCACATCCCTCTCTCCCTCCCTAAGGAATTCCCTCCCTGACAGTAAACAGTCCTTCTTACATTCTTTTCCCTCCCAGCTTTCACTATCCACCTCTTTATTTTTACCCTTCTCTCCCCACCCCTCTTTTTTCAAGTTTAAATCATCTTTCCAGCATCCTTTTCACCTCAATGTCTTTATTCTGTCCTTTCCTCTCTGAGATCTTTACTAAAATTGCTGTTCTACTGTTAACTGTGTGCAAGTATTTTACCCAGCGGTGCACGTATATGCTGGCTGGCGGGCCCCTGCTGCGATATGTATGCGTCTTCCAGGAATGTGGGGTTGTCGATGCCGATGTGAGGATTCTGGGAGAGCTTCCTGAGTCTGAGTGAGGCATTCAGGTCCAGCTGCCGACCTTCCTCCTCTCTACGACGTCGAAGATCCTCCTAACACCAAAAGTGGATGAATAAATGCATCAGAAACAGGAACACATTACATTGCAGTTTAACAGTATAAAAGTGTAAAATATGTATATTTGATGTAAGTATTTTAATCACATTTTTTACAGTCACGGTCACACAACACATCCTACATTTAGGCTTTTTATATTATTGAGGTGTGTTGTCATACATATTTAATTGCATGTTCTATTCACACAGATGATAACTACAGATAGAGAGAGAGATAATGACTTGAATGGTCTAAATGGACAAACCTCACTGGTTAAGAGGCATGGTTTGTATAAAGATTCATTTCTAAAGTTAGTGCCCTCCTCCATCCAGCTTCTACCTTTAATAAATTATTTATATCATAATCACTAATTCCATTTCAAATGCTAATTTCTTACACTGAGTAATCTGCCAATCTATAATCAGACCACTTTTATCAAACAACTTACAACCACAAAGAAGTCCAATAACAGAGATAAATATTCCATGGAAATGACCAGTTCATTTTCTCTCAGTCAAAATAAGCTACCGAGATCTGTTCATGTTCAGATGAGATAGACTATAAACCTTGACCATATGTATATATGAAAGTGTTTGTGAGATCAGTATGCAAAAATATGTCACTGTAAATATCTAACAGCCAAACAAAAGAAACACGAGATATTTTACTTTACGGATCAGACCAATATTAGGGCTTAATGAAAATAATCAAAATGATCCATTTCATATCAAATTCTGGAGGAAAGCAGAGCTGAGATTTAATGATACTTACACTTAAAGGATCTAATGTCGTAGAAAGTGAAAGTTGAGTTGCTGCCTGTTGATTTCACTAGCTATATTATAGTTAGTATAATGCATTGAAACAACAAAGAAGAAATATTATTGTTGTCTGGTTAATATGCTCCCCTGCATGCCAATATCTTTTCATTTTGGTCAATGATGGTTTGTGAAGAGCACCTGGACACCTGGGAAATGAGTATCCAGTGTTTGACTTATACTTGGGACTAAAAAGTCCCAGGTTAAAGCAGGTGCAAATTTAAAGAAAATCCCCTTAGTAAAACATCATCTCTTCTCTTTGCCATGTTTGTTCATGGAAAAATGCTCCTACTGGTCACTGTCAGAACAAGATGGTCCTCCATACTCAAGATGGGTTTCCATTTAACTATATAAAGTTTGGGGCAATTTAAGCTGTAAAATTCATCATATTGCATAACATTTATGGAAATACGGCAAAGCAATTTAGACTTAAGTAGAGGACCTGTACATTCCACCACTGCTATCAGCTCTCAGTGAAGTCAGCTTGTGAAAAGATATGCAGATTATATGGACACTGGGTAGTGATTGTTTGTGTCACACTGGCTCTAAATTGTAACTTGGCTTGCATGCTTTTCCAGCTTAATCTTAAGGAAATGAGCAACAAGGTGTGTGTATATGTGTACCTGGTGCCACGTATCCCTCCAGTTGCAGATCGTCAGCAGCTGCAGCATGCGACCTACCAGCCTCCCGCGGTGTCGACGCCATTTCGATGCTGCTGTCCTCCTCAGCTTCATCTCCTCCTCCCTCCCCAGCAACATGGCCGCTTAAATGGGGAGGTCACATATCCTCACACACACCAAAAGCTCCAAAGTGTGTATTGGTGGACCGGATGCTTAGGGTATGTATATTATATATCCAGGAGGTTCAGGAGGCAGCTCAGCAACAGGGCAGCCATGATACCTTACCATGGAGAAAGCAAGGGTAAATTATATCATTAATCTGCTTGACTGGCGCCATTCTGCATCCCAACACTCCACCTTACTCCACTGTTATAGTCATGTTTATTGGAAGTATCCCATCAATCTGTGGTCTCATGTGAATGATACTGTAATTATTTACCTGACACCAACAGTCTGGCATGACTGGTCAAACAAAGGCTGGATGAGTATTCAGTACCACATCAAACAGTGGGTTCCATGAGAAGAAGTGGTCATACCGTTACAATCAACACCAAATACTTAAAGCAAAAACCAAATAACTGACTTAGGTACTCACCGGGTATTAATCAACTGCTCATTAACTGGTTACATTTTCAGACCAGAACACAAGCTAAAAGGACAATTCTTCAACTCTGATCTTATGCTTCTGGCCATCATTTCTAGCAGTTCTGATACCCACCAAAAGTAATAGCGCTGAAATCAGGGACTTGGGTGACATCACCAAGACCAAAAAAAAAAAAAACCCCCAGGTCATTCTGATGGCCAGACAAGGGACGCTGACGTGAGTCTTGTAGGCTCAGGTTAATGTCGTACTCAACACTAGAGGGAGTCTGTCTGAGCAGGAATGGAACATTTATAAGAAACCATGTGTGTGGCTAAATAACTGACAAAATGAGACTTGAGTTGACTGATGATTCAAATCATCAATGTAAGGCAAGGCCCTATATCACTTTATTTGAAGTAAACGAAATAACGGCACCAAAAATTTGCTAATTAACCTTCATTGCAAAGGAAAATGTGCAGAACTACGTAAGCACAGTAATAAAGTTGAATCAGGTGGTCTAACTGTAACAGAAGTTTAAAACAGACTGTTTGCACCATTTTTACGGTTCATTGTTATTTATTTCTTCTAAATAAATATGTCTAAACTGGGCATTTGTTTAAAACCTGTCTTGCTGGCAGGACTGCTTTTGTGTTCCTTTCCCTATCCCCCTTTCTAGGCTTCTTTCATTTTGTTCCAAGATTCACCATTGCCTTTGTAAATACCATGTTAATACAGAAAGGAATGATGACCATTGGCTAGTAAATACTACAAAAGCATGACCCATGTTTTAATAAAACTGAATTATCCTTTAATGGCTCAAAACTGGTGGATACCTGTTTTTAAAATCTGATTAGCTTTACTGCTGAGCGAGTGACTAATTATTTATAATTGACCAGATGACTGCCCTGTCTAATGATTAGGCTGGTCTGAATTCCACCTGTTTACTAAATGAGCAACTAATTGTGGCTGTGTGGGTCACTGGTGACTAAATGGATGTACTGAGGTCAGGAGAATAGCCAGACTGGTTTGAGCTGACAAAAAGGGTTACAGTGACTGAGATAACTAATTTCATAGCTAAAAGAACAGAGTATTATCCAGAGTGTTTTCTTCACACACTTTTGAGCCCTTAATCATCAATGTTTGAATGCCACAGCCTGAGTATTGTTGTTGACTATGTCAATCACTTCACGGCCACAATTTAGTCATCTATTTGTATGATAATGTGCCATGTCACAAAGCAAAGGCTGTCTCAAACTGCTCTGTGAAAATGACAATGAGTTCAGTGAACTGTTAGCCTGATAAGTCATCATCAGAATAGGATATGGTGGAACTTATCAAGAGCTTGAAATGTGCAGCTGACAAATCTGCAGAAATGACGCGGATGCAATAATGTCAACATGGAGCAGAATCTAAAGAACGTCCAACATCTTGTGGAATCCATGCTAAGAAGAATGAGGCTGTTTTAGAGCAAAGGGAAGCTACTCAGTATTAGTGTACTGTTCCTAATAAAATGCTCATTGAATGTAAGGATCATTGGTTTATTTGCTGATTAATTCTTGGTACATTATCGTGGCTACTACAGCACAACAGTCAAGACACAACATAGTTATTTTCTATGTCTCTTCAGTAGTTCAGAGACAATAATGTCAAGGACAGCCCCCACCTCCAAACATAACTAAGGACAACAGCTTTAGTTAGCTGCTGGGTGGTCCCACCACACACACACACACACACACACACACACACATAATAGATGAACATAATACTTTGTAGGAGCAGTGGGAGGGAAGAGTTGTTAGATGAGAAATGGAGGAAGATGAGAGATAAACAAGGTAAATAAATGGGTGAGAGATCGATGGATGCCTTATCTTTGAGTACACAAAACAGCTATCTCTAACCAGCAGGACTACACACACACACACACACACACACACACACACACACACACACACACACACACACACACACACACACACACACACACAGCAGCGGTCCCATGATGCAGCAGTGAGGAATGCCAGGCAGCCCTAGGAACAAAATTCCATAGATGGAGGAAGGGAGTATATGTGTATATATACGGTTTATGTGTGTGTGAGTGATCACAACATGCTAGCTACATTTGCATTATCTCATTTCCTTTTAGTCTCGGAATGTTGGGAACAATGGTAAAGTATTATCACTGAGACAAACTAGAAAAAAGGACTTTAAAGTAGTGATGCAGTGTTTTCCACAGGTTGAGAATGTTCTTGTGGTGGTGGGTGTGTGACTGATGTCCATGCAGAGACTCATGCAGTTCAGAGGAGGAGACTGTAACCCAGGTTATTTTCTCCAACTACAATTTCCCCTGAACACCTCACATGCAGACTACTGGTAGACACTACAATTTACTGATGTTCCTTCAATGCCTGACAGGTGGCTGTGCACAGAGAATCCTCTAGTCCCCACTATGTTACTGCAGCACACACAAGTCATACAGCTGTGTGGCCAAAAATAAGTTAGTGTGAAAAGAGTGAAATAAGGGGTTTTGTTGAAACTGGGTGCTCTTATTTACCTGTGCTGGTCTTAATCTACCTGGGAGGACTGCCTAAATAGAGCCTGTATGGGAAATGTTGTGATGCAACATCAGACTTTTTCTCTATTGATTCTCAGTCCCGTACCAGTTGTACCTCTTTAACAATTTAAAAAGGCTGTGTGAAACTTATGTTATAGTTGACAGATCAGTAACAGTACTGCTCCTGTCAACTGGGGCAGATCATGAGTACTTTAAAGTATTAAAGCGTGTCCCAGCTAGAAGCTGAAGCCCTAGATCAAAAAAGATTTAACGTAACAACATAACAAAATGTGAAAAAAGTGGGGTATGAATGTTGCACTGTGTGTACTGTGTACTGTACATAACCGTGTAATGCAGTTCAGCAAAACACTTTTGCTATGCCAGTAAAATAAAGAAAATTCTTTGAATTAACAATTGAAAGGTTAAAGGTTTAAAAGTCAATACAATTTACAGTGCATTTACATACCTATAAAAACAGACTAAGATGGTCCCCATGTCCACAACAAAGAACATACAAATAAACGTGTCCCATTCAGAGGGTAAAGTTTAGAGCATATCATGGCAAAACTGCTAAAAGGGTGTTCAAAAGTTTATTTAAATAAATGATGTTTTGCTTTAGGAGCATCCTGAATTCAAATCTTTAATCAGAGACCCCTCTTGCTCCCATTAAGTATGGTTGCCAAGCAAACTGCCATTTTGAGAAATCAGAACTATTGTTGTGATGGGCGCATCCCACAAATAAGGTATCACTGGGCTGGGCTACAGGTTTCAACACTGTAGGCTACATGGCTACTGAAATGCAGAAGGGAGACACTTCCCTCACAGAACAACAATGCATTACTGGGAAGTTAAATGAAACAGAGCCACTGTAAACTGCTTATGATGCATTCACACAATGTCAGCAGAATGAGAAAAACAGGAAAAATACCTTTTCCTCAACGTGTGATTAGCACTGGTGCTAACCTTGTAGTCACACCAGCTCAACAGTCTAAATTAGCTACATTTGTTGTGTATGTATTTGTAGCAGTTTGTTACCAAGTGAACCAGTTACCAAAAATGGTGTGTAGCTCATAGAAAATTGGCTGAATATTGGAATTTCTTTTCATATAACTGACAGCAGAAATACATTTGCAGTCATTCTGCCAACATTCTGTAATCTGTGGTTCTTTTACCAACTAGGAGAGTGTCATAAAATTCCCAATAGCTCAAACTCAAGTCAGAGGTTAACCTCAACAGTTTTCCTACTTGGCTGCTTGATTTAAATAAAAAGAAATAAATGAATAAGAAATTAAAAATAAAAAACCCCACAGAAACCAAGCATTCTTTAACATCTGTACTATTCTGAGTATAGTTTATGTCTTCCCATGTGAACATATACATACTTCTAGAATCAGTATGAAGATTTAATATGTCTCACCAGCATCTGCATTCATTAGGATTTTTTTTCCATTGGAATATAAGAGTTCCTAGGTTATGATGTGAACATGTGCTGTTACCTGAATAACCAGGTCAGGGCCTGACATTAACACAAATTACATTAACATAACAATGGCGTGGCTTATAACAGTTATATAATGCCATTGGTGTCTCTGCTGTTCACTGTGCACCCTCTCTGAGTAAGTGAAAATCATATAAAAGAATGGCTATGAATAAGGAATCTGATTGGCAACATAAATGCAGTATTAATTAGCAAACTGACAAACCTTCCTTTTTCAACGTTGTGTATGTTTAAGTGTTAAAATGATTCTATTTGACTGATACTACATACAAAACAACACTGAAGCTGAGCTGAATGCCTTTTGCAGGACATGTGTATTGATTAAGTTGGCTTTTAAAATGAATTCTCACAGTTCTGTAATTCACTAACCTTAGACAGGTGAATCAGAATGTTTTTGGACACTGAGACAGGTTAAGAGTAGCACTGTCAGTAGACATAAATGAAGCTGCTTACAAGCATGTGCTCTAACAGAATAAATGTATTTTTTCCTACTCAGGCAGGTTCATTAAAATACTACTGTTCCAATGATGTGGAAAGCAGAAACAGATCCATGACCTGCTCTGAGTGTTGATCCATACAGTCTTACTGAAAGCCGTCTTTGTACAGCAGTGTTTCTGGCTGAATGTGCTGTAGATGTGGTAGAAAGGCTGATGCTGGGTTTGGTTTTGACACCATGTTTGGCTGGAAAAGTCTGTAGCATGGCTGATGGAGACCTACAACTGTGTCCAACTGGATTCCTGACCTCAGACCAGCGATTTGGTTGAATAAGCCTTCATCTGCTGACCTGCTGGACTGCACACTGCTGAGGAAACACACACAAGATTGATACCCCCCCACCATCCCACCCACCGAAACACACACACAACACCATCTGTTCCCACAGCTTACCCCCTGGTGTGTATGCATGAATGTGTGTATGCATGCATGTCTTGTGGAGACAACAGTTCAAGGCAAAGCTATTGGAAACAAAAAGCTCTTCAAGCTTTACTCCTTAAATTAGCTCACAGTTTATCATGAGCTCAATATGAACTCTGTGTTCCTTTTACTACAGCTTCCATCTGCAGCAACTGGTTCTTTCTTTGCCAACTAAGCATTGGATTTAAAATTATTATTCAAAATCAAATCAATGACATATCCCAATGTTGATATGTTACTAAAGTGACTATAATTTTTAAATAAAAATATCATAAAAGCATTCACATGTAATGTCAGTGATACTACATACAGACATTTTAAAAATGCTCTCAGTAACTAACCCTTTTTAAACACTGTAATTTCATGATTTCCTGAAAGTGTTACTGAAATGATCTAAACAATTCACATTTAACATAAAAGTTACAACAATCAATCAATACATTCATTATCTATACCACTTACCTGTTAAGGGTCACATATGGAGACAAACAACCGTTCACACTCACATTCACACCTACAGGCAATTTACAGTCACCAGTTAACCTGCCCATGTGTTTGGAGGAAGCTGGAGTACCTGTAGAGAACCCATGCAGGCACAGGGACAACATACAAACTCCACACACAAAAGCCCCAGGCGAAAGTGGGGGTTGGAACCCAGAACCTTCTTGCTTTGAGGCGACAGTCCTAACCACTGCACCACTGTGCCGTCCTACTGATTGGTCAAAGAAAATTATTTGGCAGCTGTTTTGATAATAGATTAGTCTTTGAATGCATTCAAAGTCAGTTTGCAACACCACAAAACTGATTTGCCAGTTAGGATGCTTAAGTGTCAAAAGTCACTCCAGTATGGTGAGATGCAAGAAAATAATTGCCCAGTCAGCACTACTTGTGTAAATTATTTGCCAAACATATCTGTAAGCCTCAGGTACAAGAGACAACTCAGAGACTGCTACTCTGAATCCATATGTGTGAAAAAAAATTATGCACTCCAATACCACTACAGAGTAATAGCTTACAGAGAAACAGAAGCATTATCAATGCCAGAGGTAAAATCCAATCACCAGATTTTAACTTTTAACTATTTTTAAGGTGTTTGACCTAAAACAAACATATAAAGACACTTGGACATGGATATGCCTTTTACTCCTTAGTGTGTCAAGATATTGACAAGAAGCAAATATGTAGTAATAGCAAGTATAGCATAAAGCAGGACTAAGTGTAAACTCAACGTCTGATGTTTACTGTAGGATTATCTCAGTGTGATACTTGTTTATTTACTATGCACTCAGACTGAGTGTAGACGGATGAGGGAAAAATATATATTTTAAACGATTTTAGTATAAGGCTGCAACACAACAAAATGTGAAACAAGTGAGGAGTTCTTGTTTTTTCTGAGCGTATCAAAACAAAACCTAATATGTCCAACTACATCAGCAGGTGCAATGCACTGATAGCTCTGGCAAAAGTGCAGCAGGAGCAACAGAGGCATTAAAGTGCAACAGAGGCATTAAAGTGCAACAGAGGCATTAAAGTGCAACTTCAGCGTTTTCCAACTTGATTCTCATAGTTCTTCTCATAGTTTTAGGAGAGTACACATATACATGAAGGGGTTATGATTTCATATGCCTTCCCTATATTAAAATATCTCCCTGCTTCTAGCTGCAGAACTCCTCCCGATGATGTCATCGGTAGGAGTTTTGCGACCTGCTTAGATAGACCTGCTGTACTTCCTCATTCTTTGTAGGCCTGCCTCCAAGGACAGTCATAGGGCATGTCCAAAGTCAGGAACCAAAACAATCTTTGTAGCAACAGGGAGATGCTGTAAAATAAAATACCAGTGTATTTAATAGAAGAGTAGTTCTATGATTAAGTATTGGATGATATCTGGCACTAGTCTGAGGCTGAATATGGAGAATATATATATTTACTGCAGCTGAAACAGAGGCACTGAAGCTGGGGTAGACTGGTGTGATGTTTGTGTGACAGATGTACACCCATGGAAACAGAACTGACATCGTCTCACTGCAACAAACTTCACTTGTTTATTTATTTATTTTTAGGATGAGGTCACTGATTCCACTGAGGATGAGGGAGCGTAAGAGTGAGTCTCATATGAATAGCTGACAACAGATTTCTACATCTCTAAAACAAACAATAAAAAACAAAGCCAGATGAACCTGTAAGTGCAATATAACATAACATAATAATCACAAATGCTAAACTAAAATTATTTTACATAATTATATTAACTACAGTGCACTGTAGAGATCAATGATGATAGTTTTTATTGTAACGTCAAAATCCATTAAAAAGCTTGGACTGAAAATACTGAGTAGCAAAGACACTTTGTGCGGTTATTATTTTTCATTGTCTACATGTATCTACATCTATATCTCTGCATTATGTTCAGATGACATGGACTGACAACATATCTGTATTTGAATGTTCAACATGGACAAATGTAGTACTTGGACAAGATGACATCTTTACTGCTCAAGGTTTCTGCCTCTTAAAAGGAAGTTTTTCCTTGCCACTGTCACCTAGTGCTGCTCATGGTGTGAACTGTTGGGTTTCTCTCTGTAAATAAAGATAAAGAGTACGGTCTAGACCTGCTCTATATGTACAGTGCCTCGAGATAACTTCTGTTGTGAATTGGCACTATATAAATAAAATTGACTAGACTTGACTTGACTACTGCAGTAAAATCAGACCAAAGATTCAAAGTAGGGCTGCACGATTCTGGAAAAAATTAGAATTACGATTTTTTTTGCTTAGATTCGAGATCAGGATTTTCTCTCACGATTTTTTTCAACATGTTTTTTGCATTCATTTACCCGATACACGAGGAAGCGGAACAGAAGATATAATAGTGCCTGATATAGGACAGGCCATATTATAAAGAGTACGGTCTAGACCTGCTCTATATGAAAAGTGCCTTGAGATTACCTCTGTTGTGATTTGGTGCTATTTAAATAAAACTGAATTAAATGTTTGGCTAAGTGGTAGTTGATTGAGTCTGAAATTTCCTTGTGCCTAACGGAGCTCGTCAGGTATGGTAATAAACTGTGTAAGGCTGCCACCTAAATGTCGACTATTCAATACATTAGTCAGGAATACCCTGACTCGACCCACAGAATGTCAGTGGATGAGTGGTTACACTTTTTTTTTAGCTGCCTCACAGTTCACACACAGAGCACTGCAGGAGCAGCTGAGTGACAGGCTGTAAACTTTACAACCAAAAATCTTGTCTTAAAATGACCAAACCACAAAACTAACTTTAGAGTTACTTAATGAAAATGGAGTAAAATTTGTTATGATCTGCATAACACTCTCCAACACGCTATTTGTTTTTGTGATCCTTACACACTGGTGTGATACAAGCTGGACTCCACGATGAGCAAAAAAACTTCCAACTTCTTCCTGGGAAACAGCCTATGTTCTGTAAACACACCACAACCAGCAGATGCCTTATGAAAAGTACCAATAAAATACAGTGATTTTGTTATTTTATTTTATTTTTTTGCTTTAGAGCAGTAGGGAAGTATACAACCTTCTTCTCTGTTTTCTCTGGCTATATATACCTTTACCAGCAGTGAAATTCCCCTTTAATCCTACAAGTGGTTTAAGTTCTGTTGTTCATCAACCCTTTAAATACAGCAGTAACTAACACATCAATTAGCATGATCATTACAGCAGTTTACAGTACAGCAGCAAAGTTCTAATGAAGAACACAAGTGAAAGTGATATTCACCTGTTGGCCCACATTAAACCATGTGGCTCTAGAGAGAGTGACAGAGAGAGATGGAATAAAGCAGGGCAGACATTGTAGGTTTTTTAAATAATTTTGTTTGGTCTTTTTACTTACATTACATATTTTAAAATATATTTCAAAACGTACAACTTCTATGCTCACACTGCATAAATCAGTCAAAACAGGGGTCCTCTGAACCGATTCTGTCCACTGAACCAATTCCACCAACGTTTATCCAAAAAAAGACCAAAAAAAACATCCTCAAAAAAGCTGACATTATAGCTACAACATGTAAAATACCATTGACTGACACAGGGTGAGTAAAGCAGTGAGTCTGCGTGTGTGAAATGTGAATGTCATTGGGAGCAGAAGCAGAGCCGACTCTTATCTTGTGTTTAACAGTACACACTTAAACACACACACACACACACACAAGTACATTCTTAAAAAGGGCTGTACCACCTTGTACCAGACAAAGAGAAAAGGAGCCAAGATGAGGGAGGGGGGGGGACACAGACATAAACTTGAAATAATTTGTGTCAGTTATGATGTACTTATTTAGAAAAGATGAACAGAGATGACAGATTTCAATACCCTGCCATCAATGTCTAAAAGATCCAAATAATGCCTTTTTTTTTTCCTTTTTTTTTTTTTTTAAATGGTGAAATAGCCTCAGTAATAGAATTTTGTTTTTTACGATATTTAAACTCTACTGAAAGTGAGACTATGTGACTCTTTGTGATGGTATGCCACCCAACCCCTTGTTTCAGCTGGCTGCGACAGGTTTCACTGACTGATAACATGAAACTGCTCACACAGAACACTTGATTTAAGTACACTGATTGGGCCAGGGAAGAAACTTCATCATATTCCATGTACAATGTCAGCCCCAGTGTCTACATCACACAACCCTGATTTGGTGACCCATGTTGATTTGACAGCAGCCTCATTTTGGATCCCAATCAGGTCAGAGAACCAAAATGAGAATGAGAGTAGTGAGAGAGTGAGCAAGAGAGCATTCCAGAGAACAGAGGACTTCTGTATTTTGGCTGTCCTCACTTCTCTGCTTCACTAGCTCACTCTGTGTGTACATGTGTCTGTAAAAGTCAGCCTTGACCTTGTCACCATAGCGACATGACCTCATACCTGGCTGTAGAGCCTATCTAAAGGTCAGTGCAGAGTTTCAAAGCATCAGTGTTTACATGCTGCCCTATACAGTATATACACAGCTGTAGACTGGTGAAATATACACCCAGTGGCCACTTTTTTTGGGACACCTGTGAAATCAAATGCAGTCCAATACACAGTGCAGCCATACATTTTGCTTTTACAAAGATAATAATGTTCAGTTTTGACCTGTCAGCGTTAGAGAAGCCAACATAATAAAGTGGCCAGGGAGTGTATATGTGCAGACCACAACAACCTACCAGAACCAGAACCACATCCAACAACAAGTCTCAGGCATGAAAGTTGGACTTCAAGTTCCAGGGAGACAACTGCTATCTAACAAACCAGACACAGTGGTGGTTGACAAGGAGCAGAGGAGGGCAGTAGTGATAGATGTGACAATCCCAGCTGACAACAACATCAGAGAGAAGAAGCTCAAGAAGATCGACAAATACCAGGGGCTGAAACAACTGGAACAGATGTGGTTGGTGAAGTTTAAAGTGGACCCCATGGTAATAGGATCATTAGGGGCTGTGACCCCCAAACTAGGAGAGCGGCTCCAGCAGACTCCAGGTACAAAATCTGAGATCCCTGTCCAGAAGTGTGCAGGTTTAGGAACAGCTAAGACACTGCACAGAAGAACCCTCAAACTCCCATAGATGGATAAATATAAATATAGATCTGTATATGCAAAATATCAACTGAGAACTCCCTTTATACTTTTTAAAACTGTAACTGACTTAGGCTAGTCCAGACCTGTCAGTAATATATCAACCACTAATATTTATGCCACTGCGCAACATCAGAAAAACCCCACCCTACACACAAGTTCAACACAGATACAGTCCTCATGCTATGGCACACAGAGGCAACATACAAACACTCGCACTGAAACTGAACCTAAAACACACTATACATAAAATCAACAGTCTTTGCCAGTATGGACCAACATCTATAAATATGTAGATTCAACTTGTCAGTAAAACTGTCAAGCCTTTTCCAAAAACAATCCATGTGAACAGCAGCATGCTGGACAGGTTTTACATGTGACAAAGCCAAGTTTCATAGGGATCGTTTTAGTGTTAGTGACTTTTCAATGTATACAGAAAACCACATTTTAAACTTATTAGGAAATGTATCCAACTATCTGGAATTCAGTGCGAGACCAAATATGCAAACATTTTTTTTAAAGCTTTACACTGCACAGATTGTGCTCTTATACCTGCCCAGTAATTGGGTGCGTTTGTCTACACCTGACTAGCCATTAAGCATTAGCTCACTAAATCCAAATGATTATGAAGAATAGTTTACAACACAAAACACTAAGCCACAACAAGGTGTCAAATAAACTGTCAAAGCAGCAGAGTGTTATCATCAAATCCATGCTGACAGCCTCAGGCACACAGCATGACGCTGCAAAGGGAGAATCATTCACTGACATTTGGGCTGAACAATTAAAATCAAAATGTTATTGAAATTGCAATGTGGCTAAGTGCAATATCCATATCACAGGAGCTGCAATTTTCTAATAATAAAATGTGTCATAATATAACATTATAAATGAAGCAATTGTGGAGTTACAGAGATGCCCTGGCCTACAAATCATATTTTCCAGATGTAAGGGAGCATTCTTGTTTAGTAGAGACCCCTGCAAAATCCAAATCATTATCATTTTAATGTTTTTTTAATGAAAATGAAATTCAAAAAAGTCACACTTTTGTTCATATGCTTCAGCCCTAACTGACATAAGCTTATTTCAGAGTCAGCACTTTTCAAGACCGAGCCTTGTCACTGATGACATTAGGTAAACATGTTTGCCTTTCAGTCGTCTTTACATCCTTATGTCTGTATTTCTTCATACCTATCTTCCTACTTTGCATTCAACCCAAACGTTAGCATCTGAGAAACACAACATAGGCTTTTTTGGCCTGAGTTACTTAAAAGAAAACAGTTACTTCTGTGTGATACTGTAATATTTCGCAATATATTTGACAGTTAACTGACACCCACAATCCTAATGAGGATCAAAAAGCAGATAAACACAGAAAAACAAAGAGCGAAAATCATACAACATACTTGTACCATTAATAAAGTTTTAATGCTGCACTCTTGCCGGTACAAACCGATACATACTAGAAATAAGGTTCCGAAACATATGGCAGTTATTTGTTCTTTTACTTTTACCTGAGAGGCAACTTATTACGGGGTTAGTCTTAACTTCTCATTTCATGGTTTATCTGTTTTCATTACCACAGAATTAGACACACGCTGTAATGTTAGTTGTACAACTTCACGAGATGAAAACACTAACCTCAGATGACAAAACGCAAACTAAACACAGTCCTCTGTTGTGAACAATTAATTAACATCAGCATGTAACGCTAATATTACCGAAAATTGTACGTTAGTTTCTTTCTGTATTTGACTGAGTGACAGCTAGCTAACTGGCTGGAAGGAACAAAACTAAAATCAATGGTAAGTGAGTAACGTTAGCCAACAGAAATTACTGTTTTGGTTAGCCAGTTCCACCATCAAAGTAATAAGTAGCTCAGCATGAAGCTAATTAGCTTGATTTTCAGTAGAAATACTGTGCCTTCGGTTGGTATAAACTTTTGAATCAGTTAAGCAGGTAGCCAACCCCACAAAAACTTACTTTATTTGGCAAATGTGGGTTGGTTTTATTTAAGGTTATCAGGCTAACGTTAGCAGCTAACTAGCTTCGCTTCTTCCTGCAGCACCTGTTGATAACAAAGCCACTTCAGAGCAGACCGAAAACACTGGAATACTCACTCTGTTTCTGAGCCGTCTGTGTATTCCCTTGGCTGCTAAATCCAACTGGGAACTCGTGAGTAAGTGTTAGTTTTAATCCAACTACTTGTAGCTCTAGGTTTATCTTTCTAATTCACAGTTTCACTCTGACAGCCTTTCAGCTCGTTTATTGGACCCAGTAGCGTAGACCTCTCCTGTTCCTGCTCTTCCTCCTCAGACTGTCATTTCCAACTCGGGAGAGGGGGAGGAGACAACATACCAACTACTCGATAAAACGATGACGCTGATTGGAAACAGCAATGAAATGATTCTCGTCTAAGCCAATCGGTGGAATGCAGCGCGTGACCGCTGTACGCTGGAATTATTGCTACTAATAAATTTGCATCAAATTAGCCAAAATTCTTACTAAATATGAGCAGAAACGACGAAAGAGCATCTGGAAATGTATAGGTCGATACTTATGATATTTTTTGTCAAATATAGGAAGTATAAATTACATATTAAAGCCTGGTGTACCCCAACTTTTAATGCCTATTCAAATTTAAATGGAATTACACAATTCTTTGATTCGCACTATTAAAACTTCATATAACTATAGTAGCGTTGGTGTTCTTTTTGATTATATTAAATTATAACATAAAATTATTTTTAAATTTGGTACCCTGTTGCTAGCCTACTGTTCAACACAAATACTGGGACAATAATGAGGATGAAAACAAATTTTCATGAGAAAAATAAGATCTGTTTAAGATGTGTTTAGGTAAGACTCCTTTTTCACAGTCACAAACAAAAAAGAAAATATATTTATTGTTGATCATCACGTTTTAATTTGGATCAGATACTGCATCATGTAATGAGGTTAGTATCAGCACCAGTGCACCCTCATTTCTAACAACATTTCTAACAAAGTGCAGCTGGAATAGCAGTTTGAATATCTACCAAAAAGAAAAAACACTTCAACTACAATTGAAGTAAAAATCTGAAATGGAAAAAACAGGCTCACATGAAGTCATTCGAGTCTGTATAAAGGAATCATACAAGCTGTTATTTTTCTGGCTACTTATTACCTTCTTACCTTCATTGCAAGTAAACTGTATCCCTGCTCTCTGTAGTTATTAATACAAAACAGCCCACTTAACATGTCTGAAATAACTGCATTACACAATATGCCAAACCTCAAAAGAAAGAATACTGCTATGTCTCTAGACTGGCTTAATGCGTCATATGTTGAGTTTATAAACTGACTAAAGGCCAATAAAGTGGCCAATCTATGAACAGACTCAATGTAAGGTAACAAGACCATCTAATCTACTTAAAGCCCTCTGTCAACATGTCTGTAATGATTATCATGTAGCTCTTTGTCAACCTTGTATCACAGATTCCCCTCTTTTTGTCAGTAATTAAAAAAAAATCAACTTGCCCAAACAGAGGGTACAGAATAATCAGGATTATTTTTATTAATTCATCTTCAGTTTCAATAATATCATTACAGAAAAAAACATCTTTTTTCATCATATTTATACAGTAGTAGTAGAATGCTGTGTCATTGCTTCATTACAAGTGCTGGTCATAGTTTATAGTATGTGCAGTGTGACACTGAGTTCAGTCCAGTGTTACGAATCACTCAGTACAAAGGCAGTTTAACAATAACCTGCTTCTTCTTACTCAAATGAATCTATCTGGGTTTGATTGGTCCTCCTTGGGCAGGTGCCAGGACATGCTCTGATGCTGCATTCATGTCATAATGGGTTTACTGTAAATATGAGCTGCCAATTGTGGAAAAAAAAAGAAAGTGATAAATGTTTTAATTCAATACTTTTTTTGTTTAATTTGGTGTGGACCATCCTGTGAATTAATGGCTGCCATTAAACTGGTGAAAAATTTATTTCACCCCTTGTATTACATGACATGAACCCAGCATGAGCCACTGATTGATATTTGGTGCATTTGAGGTAACTGCGAAGTTTCTGACATCCGAGCCAGAGGAATAAATGAGAAGACAGCGTTGGTACCAGAGCCTTGACTTTGAAAACTCTTCTTATGCACCAGTAATCACATCAAGATCTATCGTAAATGTGACTTTTTTTTTAGCTCAGAAACCACACCTAGGTGCTGCACCTTGGTCTCACGCCTGGAATCAATCCTGCCCAAAGAGAAAGACACGCCCCCCCTTTATGGGCATGCAAGTGTGAAGAGGGTGGGGAGGAAAAGAGGAAGATAAGGAGAGGGAGAAGCGAGGGGAGAGGAGCAGAGAGACTGCATCAGCCTATAAGGAGAGGGGACAAAGGTCAGAAACACTGACTAATGCAGTATTCAGGTCATAGAGGAAAGATAGTACATATGAATTCTGGAAATAATTATCAATTTATGGGGTAACTGAAACAAGAAGGATCTAGGAAAAACAATTCTGTCATTTTGTTGTTGTTAAGTAACATTTAATTCAAGGAAGTGCAACAGCTTTGTACTAGTTATTCCAATATGACCTGAATGCAGCATTAAACCTTTGATTGTGTAGGTTTGGCACTGATCACACTGATAGGAACAATCAGAGGGACTAGAGGAGTTATGGTGCACTGGTGAATGCTTGGGACTCACAGACTGCATATGATGCATTTGAATGGTCCTTGTTAATTGGTAAACAATTTAAGGTCAGTGCTTAATCAGCAGGGCGCTGCAGTCAACATATGTACTATTTTGTTAATGCTAGGTGTAAACTAAACTCTTGAAGTGAGCTAAATATCACACAATATTTCCTATATTTCTCAGTGTTGCTCAGACTACATACAGTACATTGAAAAGCAGTCAAATAATCTAGATTTAGCCTTGAACTGTACTGATATTTTTTGACTTTAACAAGCACCTTAACACCGTCATGGTGAAATACACCAGTTGGCCTGGTTGCCAGAGCACCTGAATCGACACCCTGCTTTCAAGTGATGTCAGTTCCAGAGTTTCTCTGAGTTAGGAATATAGTATGTCACAACTCATTTTCAAGTTCTTTCGATGCAGCATTTAGTCGGTTTATGGGTAAAACTGGGAGAAAAAAAAGATGGAGCTACAGTTGGCCAAAAATAAAGCCAACTGGCTGTCGACAAGTATCAGAATCTTTGGCCACTGAAAAGAATGATAATATTCTATATTTTCTTAGTGTTAGAAAGTCATGAGAGTAAAACCAACAATGTGCTGATGCTTCTTCTTAAAGTATTGTGTGTGTATCAAGATGTGTATCCTGATAGAGAGCTCTAAACCCATTAAAACACATCTATGAGCCACAGTGCTATGCTGGATGACATGTTTCTTTACTGCCATAAACACACAAGTAGTTCATTTTGACTTCACATGATTAATCTGCCTGTGAGAGTAGCAGTAGAAACTATCCCTTCAAAGATTTGCTCTTCAACAGGAACCATTTGGCTTGTGGTTTGAGCCACACACAGGATTTGAAGTCAGACAGTACTGAATGACATATTGTTGATTTCAGTCTTTCCTGGACTTTATTACAAATGAAAATATAGAATAAAATCAATCTTATCTTCATTATTTTAAGATACCAAAACCACATTTATCACAGACTGTCTAAATATTTTCATTTTGTAATGTAGTATTATAGTGTAAACATGCTCATGTAAATCAAACACCACTTGAATGCAGGGTTAGCGTAATACTATTTGTAGTGTGGCCCCACCTGGTACCACCATATCATAAGTCATTATGTATTATATTATAATGATTTGTTCATGTTGATGCTGGAGCAGGGGATACCAGTGTGGTGAGAGGTTCGTCCTGCCTCACCTGCCTTAAAGCTGAGCCACTGACCCCTTACAAGGGGTTTCGTGGCTTTCACTGAGGTCATGATGAGCTTTAGTATCTCAGTATGGTCTGAAAGATGTTAACATGTGGACAAAAAAAACCCCAAAAAAACAAAACAAAAACAAACAAAACAACAAATACAAAAGTTTACTTGTTTTTTCCTTTGTAAAAAGTCTGTTACTATTACTGGCACAAACTATCCTTCTTCAATCAAAATATACCTTTAGTTCATATATCTGTCAGCCCTCATGATAGGTCAGTGTGTTCAGAATCTATTAATACTGCGGGGCGGGTTAGCATTGAGTTACTATATCTGGATAGAGGATACCAGAGCAGAGAAGGAGTAGAAAAAGAAAGAAGAGAAAAGAGGGAGAGAAAGAACAACAGGGTCAGGTGAAATATGAAGGAAGGGGAAGTCTATATTTCTTTATCTACCAGGAAACATATTAAATACAAAGCAAATGAACAGGAGAAGAGCGTGATTACTACTAAGATGATAATATTCAATCAATAATAGTAAATAGAATATTATTTGGAATAATAATAATCATTATAATCAGGATAAGTAATAATAATATTACAAGAATAAATCTCATATTTTATATATTTGTTTTCACATTTTTTTTCTCCATTAAAATACAGTGATCTCCTCAGAGAACAGACCAATGAGGACTCAGCCTGCGCTGGCTCCCAATTGGCTGTTGCATATGACATCACCAGCTAATGGCGACCAGGCAGACATGCATCACTTCCTGCCCCGCCTGTTTCCTGTCAGACAGGAAGTCCTAGCACTGCCATGGTAATCAGTAACCAAGTGACATTGAAGTCTGGGGAGAAAAACAGTTTGGGGGAATTGTTAAGTGTTAGTGTTTCTCCTGCCTTTATGACAAAGTGAAACATGTCAGAGAGGCAGGTCTCCTGTTTGACTACAGGTGAAAAAAAACAGATGAGAGAATAATGTACCTGCATCATAGCCGTCCGATTACCATGACGTCAACGACCTCCCCCTTATGTAGTTCCACATACTGCTCTGTTTTAGGAGGTAACATCAACAGACCATTGGCGCTACGCATTGACATTAGCCTGCTGGATACCTGGTTGCCTGGAGAGAGGGAGAGACAGAGATTGTATGCATGTGTGAGTAAGTCACGTGTATGTGTCTGTGTGCATGTGTGTAACTGTGTCGGGTGTGTCTGTGTGTGTGTGTGTGTGTGTGGACCTGTGCTCTGTGCCCAGGGCAGTGGCTCCTGGTGATGCCAGGTGAGAATACAGCGGTGGTACTCTGGTCTGGGATCCAACTTAACATCACAGGAAAGCTGAAATACACACACACACACACACAAAAAAGGTTACTGAGTTACAGACATGGTAAATATTTAAACTGTCTAAAACCATTGCTTTACATTTTAAAGAATAGCTTGAATTTTTTTAGGAAATGCACTTATTTGTGTTGTGTTTTGCTGAGAGTGAGATAAGAAGATCACACCATTCTCATGTCTGCACGTATTAAGTGTATTTCCCAAATGTCAAGCTACTGCATTAACAGTTACCATGTTCTAAATATTACAGCTTTTAAAGTTAGTTAGTCAAGATAATAATGTGGCTTAAAATAATTCTCACTATAGAACATCACTGTAATTTCTGCCACAAATATGTTGATGTAATAATATTATAATATTTATTAATAGAGATCTACATTCATTCATACAGACATCTATAGGTAAACAAGTTAAAAGCATCAACAACATTTACAGTATGTTACTGTTGAAAGAGTATGGTATGCTATTAGGTGTGTGTGTGTGTGTGTGTGTCTTACCTAGCTTTAATAATAGTAGGTCTAGGGTCCAGAATGCCTTACATCTTCCTCAGAGCAGGAATCACAAACAGGTTCATGTCACACTGCAGACACGGGTTACCTTTATGACAACACAGCACTGGGTTAATAAAGAACATCTGGAAACTACTCGGTGGGCTACATCATTGTTGAATAACTACACAATCTATACATTACTGCATACACTGATAAAGCCTGTATCTATACATACACTGTATACAACATATACACCATTCAGCCACAATATTAAAACTGATATCGGTTTGTGGACCAGCTGTGTGGACCAGAGTGACTGTATTAATGCTAAAATAATTTATCATTGATACCAGTGATTTTAACTTACTCTTGACCACAATGTAGATACACAGCATGAAATGAGTTCTGGACAAGCAGGTAGTGACAGAAACGACTGAGGGTCAGGTCATTGTGCTAGTGGCTGGGAAAGCATAATATGTATGAATATCCATGAATATTTCCAGGTTTACACTCCGGAAGTAGAGTCAAAGATATTTTCATTCATCATATTTCAATCGCTGGGGTCACCTGAGGTCAAAGTTTTGGCAACATACTTGGGCAAAGAGAGATGTGGGTGAGAGGACACCTACAGGTCATTTAGGGTTGAAAGAGTATTGCAGTGTCTATGGGCGAGTGAGGAGGATCTGTGAGGGTAACAGCATTTTGGGTCATTCTAATGTGAGATTTAAGACAGTACTCGTCTGATTTGTTTTCTCAGGGTATGAGTTTATTTCCAGTGACAACACTATATATTTATATACTGTAGTATCAACAACATTAAAACTGGTAACTGGCTTTAATGTTGTGGCTGATGCCATACACCACTGTGGGGTTAGGAACACCAGTCGAATCAGAAAGTCAGACTGTGACATATCCTGGAGGTGTAGTTGCCACCACGCCACTGCGATGGGAAGTTTAAACAATGCGGATGGTATTGTCACTCTGGCCCTATGAAATTCAAGCTACAACTGTCACTAGTACATACATGTCTGCTGCCAAGCGCTTCTGTGTTTAGGCTGCTCTACGTTTTAATTTTGTAGGTTGCAAAAGAAATACAGACCAAATACAGGACAAGAAGTCAGTCTTCTGCTATCATTGTCCTGTACACTTCTTTAGTAAACCTGTTCTGCTGTAAATTGTGGGTTGTATAACCCAAATGGTACATGACTTCACATGAATGATCTTAGTGGGTGTTGAGCCAGAGATGATTGGACAACAAAAGATACACTTACTGACAACACCTTAACAACACACCCCACAACCAGTCTGACATAGATATAGTACCTGGCAGGAGACAGATGATTTCCGTGCTCATCAATGTCGACTGTGGCAAAGGTGATAGGAGAGACTGAAGAACAGAGACACAAGTAATTATGCCTTTTATTGTTTTAAAAAACTATCTGTGATGATAGTATCGGAGAGTGGTGGCATCGGTAATAGTATAACTATCATTAGTTATGGTGGCAGCAATAACAATTACTGTATCAGTGGTAACATTGTCAATCATCCAATCATTATCTATACCCACTTATCCGTAAAGAATTCGCGGGGGCTGGAGCCTATGCCAGCTGACACTGGGTGAGGCGGGGTACACCCTGTACAGTCTTGATCCATCACAGGGCCAACACATAGACAAACAACCATTCACACTCACATTTCACACCTACGGGCAAGTTAGTCACCATTCTTCTGCATGTGTTTGGACTGTGGGAGGGAAACAGAGAACCACACAGGCACCAGCCTCCACACAGAGAGACTCCAAATGAACCAGGGCCCAAACCCAGAACTGAGGTGACTAACCACTGCCACTATCGCCCAGTAACGTGTATACTATCCATATAGGTTTGTAGTAAAGTGGCGGAATAATTGCTAATAGTATGAAAGCAGTGGTATGAAGCCGTTCTGGTAGTGGTAACTGACAGTAATGGGAAGTGACGGTGGTGTTGTGGCTGTAGTGCGGTGACAGCAGTAGAGCTGTAGTATGGCGGAGGGTAGTGGAATTGACATTATTGGTGAAAGTACTGTGGTAGTAATGGTAGTACTGTTGCACCAACAGTGATACAACTGACATTAGAACTGTGGTAATGACTGTAAGTGGCAGTGATGGACCAGACCGTGGTCCACGTTTCTATTACCACTACCATGTTGGAGGTAGCTAGTGCTAATGTAACAGTAGAAACTGCAGCGGTAGTAATAGCTGAGTACTACGAAGTAGCGGTAGCAGTATAAACCCAAGTGGTAGCAGTGGTAGTAGAGGTGGGAGTGTGTTAATATCAGCAGTGGTAAAAAGCAGTGAGTTTGCGGTGGAACTGTAGTAACTGCAGTGGTGGTAAAATTGGCAGTAGAAGTAGAGTGAACATAAGCAGAATTAGTAGTGAAATCAATGGCACAGGCAGCAGGAAGGGTTGATCTTATTTCTCACCAGTGGTCAACACCAAAATGAATTTAAATATAAATCATGTTTGCCCATTTAAACACCCCCTAGCCACACTCTATCCCCTCCCCATCTTACCCTGGCTTCATAAAGACTATAGTCCAAAGTGGATCTGAGCATGAAGGTCAATATCAACACCTGCTTTAGGTGGTCCTGACAGACACATAAAACACAGACACATGGAAAATAATAATAATACTGTAAAAACTGAACCTGGGTCAACTGTTTTCAAAAAAGCAAAACAACAGAAAAAAATCAAACCTGGAGGGATAAACAGTAGGCAAACAAAAATACAGTGAAAAAAAGAATGTCTGCTTGCAATATCTGAATATCTGCTCTAGTGAATTCTTCAGTTGGTTGGAATAGGTGGGTTATAAAATTAGGTACCTTCTCCATGGACACACCCACAATTGTTGTTATTTATCAACACGACTAATTCCCTCATGGAGCTGACAGCAGGTCATCAGGGCTGCAGAGGCAGGCATGATACATCACCTCTCGGTTTACTAATCATGGGGAGTGCTACTCAGCTTATGGAAACAGCTGTGTGCTGTGAGCTGTGAAGGCTTTGTCAGTCTACTGAAATAACCCTGTTGATATCAAAGTGATGTCATCAGAATTAAAAGTCAAGATATCTCTGCCTTAGCTGCTTCAATTTGACTCTTGTTTTCAAATTAATTAAAGAGAAGAGGAGAATGAATAATATATTTTATAAAAATATTTTCTGACTGACACATTGCCCCAAACTGTTAAGTGTTATATTTTGAGCTACATTTCTGAATCTATGATGTGCTTTGTCAAAAGCTCTCTGACACAGCGAGGGCAAACTACTGCTCTCTGTCTCCAACAATACCCAGGTTGATGGTGGGGTATCCGTGCTCCTGGATGGTGGCCAGAAGAGTGGGCGGTTAGAGTCTCCTGATCTTCCCCTGGGTGGAGAGTGCGTCCTCTGGATTCAGCAACTACACACACACACACACATACACACACGGCTGGATTGAACTGGCATCCAGTTCAGCAGCAAACTAAAGGTGCAAAGAAAAGTCTGAGTGTATTTTAATCTGTTTATATGAGCATACAGTTTGCAGGTGGGCATGACCAGCCACCAGGAAACTTGTGCCGCTGACCTCGGTCCCACTCCCACTGTAGCCAACAGGCGATCTCTGATGAGCCTTATATATTCCTTTAGCCAACACACTCCCTGCTGATGTGTGACCTGTTATTTCTGCACACCTTCTGACATTACATCACATTAACAGGCTTTCTAACACAAGTGCTTCCACATCAGCATGTCCATTTATTTTACCTGATGTCCTGTCCCGGCCAGACCTGGACCATAATCCCTCCTCCAACTCCTCGCCTTTCACCAACACACAAACGTCATACCTTACTATGCACTAACAAATTACACTCAGCCGTTTGCAATCACAACAATTAAAGTAGACAGTGATCAAGATAACATCGAAGGTACATTACATCCTCGAACTCCCGCAGCAGCATGGTGTATTTCTACTTGAGCCACAGCATCGGCTCCACAGGAATCGGAGCCCCAGTTATTCCACCCTCATCACCTGACCTGGCATCCTGTATGGGTGGGCTGCATTTTTACACACAGACAAAGGATTTATTGAGGTGATGGTTGTCAAGTGCATAAGATAATGCACTCTTACTATTTGTTACCAGTGCTATGCTTATTTTTCTATTTGATGGAGGGTTTAGTGCGAGTGAGGTTAAAGGAATGATGTAGCTGTACTAACTATTTCATGTTTTGTTATTAAGTTTTTTTCTGTTGAATGAGCAGCATAAAGCAACTTGTTAATTTGCCTCAGGTTCTCTAAAGTCTCACAACCCTGTTTGTTTCTGAGACAAGTCACTCAAATTACAGAACAATGCTTAAAGCGAAAATAAACTAATTTCATCGCGCTGGGTGCTGAATTTGTGAATGCTGTGTGCTCATAACTTGTCACTCAGCACCATCAATAAACAATACTGATTTTCTGAGAGGCTCTCAAGTTTATTTGAAACACTGTTGTCAAGCTTCAATGGGATTGGCTGAGCTGACTGGTACACCAATTGATGTGACTGGTTTGGGTGTCACCACAGCTTCTGATCTGCTCTCACCTCACTCACTATCCTCACTTTCTGCTAGCCACATACATGAAGACTAAAAACCATCTGCACCCTGCATTTAAGACCCTACTTTGCACTGATATTGAGTTTGCACCATTACATTGGGACATGGTATTTCTAATGCCCAGCATTCGAGATCATCAGTAGTAGTGTGACCACCAGAGAAGGTGGTATACAGTGGCAAGAAAAGTGGGAACCCTGGCTAATAGCCTGGTTTCTGCATTGACTGGTCATAAAAATGTTATCTGATATTCACACAAGGTCCTAGTATAAGCAAACACAATTAACACGCTAATAACATACAAACTATTCTATGCTTTCACATCTTTTATTGAACACAACCAATGAACATTCACAGTGCTGGTGGAAAAAAATGACTGAACCCTTGGACTGGTGCGAGCTACAGTTTGTAATAACCTCAGCTCTTACAGTAGCTGTGCACAGAACTACAATGTTCAGGATGAATTTGGAACATCCTCCTGAGCTGTGCAGCTCAGCTCAGCTTTTCTTGTATGGTGTGGGCATTCTCAGAGCTCATTCACACAGCAGCCCGTGGGTTATGGTCTGATTCTGACCATCTGCGTGCTCCTTGTTCTTCTCTGACAATTCACTAGTTTCATCAATCTATAAAAACTCTCCAGTAGTGTTGACAAGTGTCCGGGCATGTGATTCGGGCTGATTGACTGTTTTTGCGGTTTTTTTTTGAGTAGCTTCCTCTGTGGGTCTGCCACGGACATTACACCATATTCACTTAATTGTCTGCACTGTGTGTTTGGACTCATCTTATCTGGGTACCTACTTCTGAGTGAAGTAGCCTCAAACTAATTTGTCTCCATTTTGTTTGTCTGACTGATCAGTGGAGCTCTTGGGCGACTCTGTGATCCTTCCCAGCTTTGTATACATTAACAATTGCTGATCATAAGTATTGTAGCAGGATCTCATTTTTATGCATGGTTCACATCAGAAGATGCTTCTTGTTAACAGCAAACTCCAAATGCTAACTCCTGACTCCAGCTTTTGTTGATGCCATGACCTGTTTACATACTTCTTCCAACCAACTGTATGAATGTTTCAATGATGTATTCAGTGTGGAAGAAGAGAACAATACAATAATTTGTGTTATCAGTTAAAAGACACTGTTTGTTCATTGGTGATGAAACAAATTCATACATAAACACAGGTAATTCCAAAGGGTTCACTTCATTTTTCTTGCCACTGTGTTTATTCAGCAGTGTTCCTCACAACAGTCTAAAATAACTAGTACTGCTTTTAGTAGTAGAGGTGCTAACAGTGTTGTTGGACAGCACAAGTACTTGTATTGCTAAACGAATGGTACTAGGTATTAAATGCCAGTCAAGATTTTATCTCTACGTAGTGTTAGTTTATTAGAGCTGACCTGTTGTCCAGCCTGTGATTCTCCCATGATGAAGCGATCTCCTGGACCATCAGCAGCTACAGGTCAATGATAATAATGTTAATCGAGTTAATAATGGAAATTACACCAGAACTAATGATTTTTAAAAATAATTTACAAACAGTATTCTGTGTGAAGAATTTGCACTGTAGTGTCAACAGGTAAATATATATAAATGAACAGATGGATGCAGCATTCTCGTGTATCCTGTTTCACATTTCTGATTCTGATGTGATGTTAATCCGGTGCAAAGTGAGATCGTGTTAGTGGTCTGACCTCGTACAGCGTAGCCATCTTTAACAGAGGCGGGAAACGGTGGAAGGTTGTCTTTGGCGTAGATGTCCTGAGCGAGCACTCGACCCAAACCATCTGCAGAGAACAACCCAAACCAGTTAAATGTTATACTAACCACACTATAACAATAAACATTTCATTTCAATAAACTACTGCAGACTACTGATGTGTGGTCATATTCATCTCTGAATCCTTAAAATAGCACTAGACAACAAAGTCAAACAGAGGAAAGATGCTGTGCATACACTCAGACACCAATGTCAGGAGACTCACCTCTGTAGTTAATGACTTCAATTCCCAGAATAGGTGTCATCTCTAGAACAGTGATGAAGGCTTTGTCCATTGATGTCAATGGGAATGGGGACATACGATGACGACGTGCCACTTTACTGATGTCCACCGCGCTGTGGCCTACACGCACACACACGCACACACAGACAAAATTGAAGAGAATGAGTAAAGATCAAAGAACTATGAGTAAATACCATAAAGTTTTTACATTTTCAGCAGTGATGCAAGTCGTTGTTGCAAGGCTGGCCTGTTAATGACACATTAGGGCTGTCCCCAAGTCTGGATTTTCAGAGTCAACTCAGAGTCTGCTAACCCATGCATCAGCTCCAGGGTGGTGGTTAGTCTTCTTCTATATAGTAACTGGTTAGGTTCTTGTGGTTCATTGGTTTACGCTATTTTTCATTTTTATACACAGTCAGCATTTTCACAGTTTCACCTTTTCTTCATTACAGTAATACAAATAGAAAAACTGTACATCATTCACTGTCCTGCACATGTGGTGTGAGTTCAGTTCAGCTGTCCCACACCATACTCCTGTACATGACTCTCATGTTTTACCTAAAAGCTAATGTTTTCATGTCTTTGCTCATCATCTCGGATGTGAAAAAAATCAGATTCATACACAGACAAAGAAAGAAAAGTTGGCAGCTTGGTCATAGCTGAAATTCTACTGTCAGACTCAGTTTATAAAATGTATATCCTGCCAGACGGTTGCCCCTGCATTGCTCAGTGTACTGTGAAGCAGCTAAATAAATTAATAAATAAATAAATAGACTAATCAACTTTTAGGAGACAGCCCTATGAGACACACACACACACACACTCTGAACTTACTGGCTCTCAGAATGTTCTCGTTACTGCCACATCGTGACTGAACCTGCAGAGAGACAAACACATATTCTATATTTGGTCATTGTTTGATGCAAATCTTACGTAGGGAATGAGTTGGAAACCTCTCCTTCATGACGGGACAGTCTGGCAAAGGCTTTCATGTTGATTAGTGTCTGATACACAAAACATGGAAACATAAATAAGGTGAATTCTGGCTGTGACATTCACACCTGAAGCTCTTTCTCTAATTCCCTGATTGCACAGTACAACACAGGATTATATTAAACAGGAGCGAGTAGGGGGTTTGACTGATAAATCAGCTCAATCCTGTTCTTTAATCACATATAAAATATTAGCTGCTGTGTGTTGTGCATCTCAGCCGTGATGGATGTTACTCTCCTAACACAGCTTTATCAAATCAGTTGGCAAAACCTGTGGGAATATTTCACAGTCTATATTTATCAGAATTGTTCATTCATATGTTCATCAATGATTGTTAGATTTCACTAATAAACACTGAGGAGCAGTGGATAGTCTTGTTTTATGTATAGTATAGTCATTTCAGCAACAGAGTCACATGATATTACATGACTGTTAATCTGGAAATGTGCTGTATCAAGACAGCAGGTAAACATGTACAGAGTGCTGAGTTTGTACAGTTAACACCATCAATAACGAATTAAAACAAGAGAAGATCAGAAAACAGGGTGCCCTCTTAATAAAAAATACTGTATTCAGTTCTATATTGCTATATGTATTTGAGTGCCAAACTGAGACAGGTTTGGGAGTCACATTTGAACACTTTTAGTAAGTGATCTCAGCTGTTAACACTGGAGCTGACTCTGGTAGAGGAGGATTACATTTCTGGCGCATCCCAAGACCACAGCAGTCTCCAAAATTCTTATATGGAAGAGGTTTGGAACAACCAGGCCAAACTGAGTAATCAGGGGAGATGGCCCTTGTTAACCCAATGGTAACTCTGGCTGAGTGCCTGAGATCCTGTGTGGAGATGGAAGAAACATCCAGAAGAACAACTGTTACAGCAACACTCCACCAATCTCAGTTTTATGGCTCGGGGTTGGACGTAGCCTGTCGTCAGTGAGAGACACGATAAAGCCCATTTGGAGTTTGCAAACGAGCACCTATAGGACTCTCAGACGGTGACAAACAAGATTCTCTGGTTTCTCTGATCGAACTGTTTGGACTCAATTCCAGAAGCTATGTCTAGAGGAAACCAGGCACTGCTCATCACCTGCCCAATGCCATTCCAATGGTGAAGCATGGAAGACCGATCAGGGTTGAGGGAAAGCAGAACGGAGCAAAGTACAGAGATATCCTGGTTGAAAACCTGGTCCAACAGGACAATGACCCCAAGCACACAGCCAACACAGGAGTGGCTTAGGGATAACTTTGTGAACGACCCAGCCAGATTCCTGCCTTGAATTCAATCAAATATCTGTGGAGAGACCTGACAATGGCTGTCCACCAAAGGCAGAGCTTGGGAGGATCTGCAGAGAAGAAGTGTTAAAAAAACAAACAAATTCAGATGTGCAAAGCTTGTTGTGTCATACCCAAGAATCCAGGCTGTAATCACCACCAAAGGTGCTTCAGCTAAGTACGGAGTGAAGACTCTGAATACTTATGTTAATGTGATATAATAAAATGTTTAGCTTTTTTCGCTTTGTCATTATGGGGTATTGAGGGTGATAAGGTAAAGGTTGAAGTTAAATGACTTTAGCATAAGGCAGCAACATAACAAAATGTGAAAAAAGTGAAGGGGTCTGAATACTTTCTGAATGCACGGTACATACATTAATCAGCCCCAACATAAATCCACCTGCCTAATATTGTGTAGGATGCCACCAAAACAGCTCTGACATGCCAAGGCATGGACTCCACAAGACCTCTGACGGTGTCCCGTGATATCATGAACCAAGCCATTAGCAGCAGACCCTTTAAGTCCTGTCAGTTGTGAGGTCTGGCCTCCATGGATCAGAATCATTTTTCCAGGACATCCGACAGATACTCCATGGGATTGAGATCTGTGGAATGTGAAGACCAGGTCAATGCCTTGAACTCTTGGTTATGTTCCGAGAACCATTCCAGTACATTTTTTGCAGTGTGGCAGGGTCCATTATCCTGCTGAAAGGGGCCACCACAGCCATGTGGGAATACCGTTGCCATGAAGGGAGGACATGGTCTGCAACAGTGTTTAGGTCGGTGGTAATTGTCAAAGGAATATCCATGTGAAAGCCAAGACCCAAGGCTTCCCAGCAGAACATTGCCCAGGGCATCACACTGCCTCCAGTGGCTTGCCTTCTACCCATAGTGCATTCTGCACCCTGAAGGCTTTCTGTCATAGCCAGCATTAAGGTTTTCAGCAATTTGTGCTACAGTAGCTCTCCTGTGGTATCACACTGGCTAGCCTTCGCTCCCACGTGCATCAGTAAGCACTGGGCACCTGTGACCCTATTGCCAGTTCACCAGTTGTCCTTCATTTTGCTAGGTACTGACTACTGCACGCTGGGAACACCCCACAAGACCCAGTCATCTGGTCATCACAATTTGACTCTGTCAAAGTCACTCACATCCTTACACTTACACAAGTATATATGTTCAATTCAGTTTTATTTATCAGTTTTTATGGTTAAAAGTGATTTTTATTTTCTGGAATTCTGATTTATTAATGCTCATTTCATTGTGTGCATGCATGTACAAAAGTTAGTGTGTACCTTGGGTGTCGGGCATGAAGCGGTAGAAAGGCGGGAGGTTGCCTGTGTTGCCCGTGGTGACTCGGAGGGAGTGGAGCTTAAAGAGGCCGAATCTCGAGGAAGCACCTGAACACCTCGAGAAATGATCGAGTCCGGGATCTAAACACACACACACACACACAAACAACCACACTATATTAAAATTCTATTTGTGATAGGTAGCTGGACTACCTACCACAAAGGAGGTAGCTCAGCTACCTCTGTATGGTCTTAAATTTATATCCTTGTAGTACGTTCTGAAAAATCAGTGATGAGAAAATACAGATGGATGACAGATTAAAGGAAAAACCTGAAAAATGAGTGGAGAAACAGGATCACAATGCCCCCACGCACAGGGCACGAGGGGTCACTGAATGGTATGATGTATAGGAAAATGATGTGAATCATATGCTGTGACCCTCATCAGTCACCAGATCTGAAAACCAAAGGGTGATTTTGGAGTGACATGTTAGACAGTTCTCTCCACTGCCATCACCAAAACACCAATATTCAAATATCTTTTGGAAGAGTGGTGGTCCATCCCTCCAGTAGAGTTCCAGAGACTTGTGGAATCAGTGCCAAGTGACTTTGAAGCTGTTCTGGTGGCACGTGGTGGCCTAACACCATACTAAGACATTTTGTATTGCTTTTTCCCTTAATTTGTCTTCACCTTCCTTCATATGCACTATTTGTTTACTGCTTGCCCAGATAATATCAATCAAATGTGATTTAACTCCAGTTCATGACGCTGGGATAAGAACAATTTCAGTTCAAGTTATTATCAATTAAATATTCATATGTATTACAGTGGTTGTGGGGGTAAAGTAACAATATTTAGTGTGTCTTTCTGCTTTTGGTGTCTTTCAGCATGAGACCAGTGACTAGGGAATGGGAACTTCCATGTGATTTAGGAATTAAAAGCATGTGCTTCTCTCAAATGTTCTGTCTTTCTTTCTTGAAAAGAAATAACAGGTCATTTCAAGTGGAATTATAGATACAATGCATAAATAAATTAGAACATTTGCGTGGAATTAAGAACAAACAGAATCACTGCAGAAAAATCACATGAGGTGATAATGGTTCCAAGTAAAGAGGGATTTAGTGTTCACTGTAATGGAATACCTATCTGCAACAAGTTTCAAGTCTCTGCAAATTGATTTCTACAATATTTGATATGCTTTGAAAATATATATCAGAATATATTTTCCCAAGTTGTTAGCAAAAATATGCAACCTCAGTAAAGGAAATATTTTAAAAATGTTACAGATTTAGACAAGTTTATCTGGAGAGAAAATACTTTTGGGTCAATCGCAAAGCAAAAACATGTACAAGGGACATATGGATGAATTTCAACAACATAAACACTGATTTTAGGTCCCTATATCTTCTTCATATCGTTTTTAGATAATCTAGAAAAACATTTTGTTAGCCAGCTCCAACAACACTGTTAATTCTTATCTTGTCAACTGGGCTCTTCAACAGGAGTTGGAGGATTTGTTTGTTTTTGTTGGATGTCAGTGCACTCTTGGTAACATGAGTGTTCCAGCACTCATATAATTGGCTGTGAGATGATCATATGATTATTCCCTTGACTGACTCATGAGACAGCACTTTTTCACTGCACCTGCATAGTAGTCGTTTTAAGGCTGAGGAACTGACTGTATTATTTAATGTTGTATCATTTGAGTTTTTGAGCCACCTGAGGACCGCCTATTCACACATCAAGCTGGCATAAAGAAGTATTAGTATCTATTTGGACTCTTGTTTCTGGCGACCTAAAGAATTTACAACCAATGTTCCCTGTTCTTATAGCTCTGTTTGGTCTCCATCAACTCCTGAGAAAAACATCTGGCTCTTTAGCTGCTGGCTAAGGACTACAGGACTCGGGTCGAGTTTTCAGGATGTGACATTTATGCTCACTCCTGAGTGCCCTTCCACAATAAAAGTCTCTCTTCTGCACCGTCAGTGAACTATTGTTAGCTTCAGTATGGAGTCTACCGCCGTTACAAAACGACCAGCCTCCAGCACAAGAAATACTCCAACACAAACTCCAAGCAAAAACAATAAACAAAAAACTTTATCTCAATGAAGCCCGTTTGGTCAAACGTGAACTGGACTGATGTTGGGGGAAAACTAGGGTCAACTTTGGCAGGGCATTTGATTAATGGAGGGAGCTTCGTTCAGCTTTGGGGCTAAAACTGACCCAGAGCTGGCTCTTTACCTATTGAACAGGAGCTAACATTACTGCAAAGCTTGCTAAATTTATTGTGATACTGTGGTTTTAGCTGGCTGCTTGCTAATGGGGACAAACTACTGTGTTGAGTGGATGAACATACTCGCAGGGCTGATCTGGCTGGTAAATTGACAAGCTTGCTGTTTGATAATAGCTTCATCAGCTAACAAACGTATGCCAGATCCCTGCAGTGTGGCTAAGTTACAGCTACCTGGCTAACCTTTGCGTTAACGCCTTGTGCACCCCCAGCGAGCAAAGTGATGACAATGAATGACAAACCCAGGCTTGTGTCAGACCATCAAGTATCAAATCAAGCCAACTCAGTTATGAAGAACAGAGCCGAGCAGTGTGTTACTGACCAATGACAAGAGTAGGATGGGTTTGTGTGTGGGTGTCTCACCTGCTGGTCATGAGTACAGGAACAGGTGTAATGAGTGGGTGGGTCGGGTGTGTTGCCAGGCAGATAGGGACCTCCCTTTGCCATGACCACAGCATGGCTTGTCTGATGGACACACACATGCATGCAGGTACACACAAACACACAGACAGACAGACAGATGCATGTCGGCATAGACAAACAGGTGAATGAAATGAAATGGTGTGTGGTCACAGAAAGTTCACATTTTAATGAAATACCAGCTGCTTCTTAAGATGCTTGTAACCACTGTCTGAACTGTGGATACTCATGACTCAGAAAGTCTACATTATCTACATTAAAACAAGTGTTTTCATTTGCCTTGTGACAACAATATCCCAATTACACCAGATGTTAACATGTGATCTGTACCTGAATATGTTATCTTGATAACATATATGAAATGTAAATTAGGTAGGCAGAACTAGCAGATTTGTCACCAAACAAGTTGAATGGCAGGTCATGGGATATCAATGGAGGATACTCTTGAGAGATAGCCACAACATACAGGGCGAGGGTCACGTGACAGTTGAAGGTATCTGTGCTTTTTCTTTAACCTTGCTAACTAGCCTAACATTACTTAAATTGTAGAAAGCAGTGTGTTAAAATTAACTGCGTGAAATCACCAAATCAAAAATTGGGCGTACCACCAAGTTCAATTCTGGGCCCTTTACATATTAATGATATACCTGAAAGCTGTGAAGAGACTGGGTGTCAATGTGTGCAGATGACATAGTCATGTATGTAACAGCAGCATCCTTATCAGGATGCAGATCTGTTAACTAAGCAGCTGCTCAGGGTCTCCCAGTGGCTACAGGATAACTGTAACTTTATTTTACTACACTGTCTATTTGCAGCTGTAGTTTTCTCCTTAACTCACCAAAAGTTAGCATTCTAATGCAACATGCAGTATTGCAGTTGTTGGCTGCACCATGTCATCACAGGTATGTTGTAAAGCTCTCTCTCCTGCATAATGTAACCAGATTGAAATCTCCATATCTCAATTACATACACCAAACAGAATTTTCTGATTTATGGAGTGACAAAAAGAGCTAGAATTTCAAAACAAGTAGTGATTTACACAGTCACCACAAGAATATGCAGCAAATAAGCAGGGTCGTCAGATTCATCATCAGAATTTTCCACAACCCAACATGACATCATCTGGCAAGGTGCTCTGGCCAATAAAAAACCTGCTCATTCATTGGTAGATTACTGGTTATTTATATATACTCAGGGTGGCACAGCGGTGCAGTGGTTAGCACTATCACCTCACAGCAGGAAGGTTCCAGTTCAAACATGTTCTCCCTGTGCATGCGTGGGGTCACTCCAGGTACTCCTGCTTCAGCCCCAAGCATGCAGGTTGTGTTAATTGGTGAGTAGAGTACCTGTGAGCATGAATGGCTGTTCGTCTCTATGTGTCAGCCCTGTGACAGACTGGTGATCTGTCCAGGGTGTACCCTGCCTCTCACCCAATGTCAGATGGGATTGGCTACAGCCCCCACAACTCTTAAAGGATAAGCGATATAGAGTATGGGTGGATGGATGGACGGATATCTACTACTCTCCTTCACGACATAATATGATTGTCACCATGATAACTTTTCAATGCTGTAAAATCCTGTCTCACATCTCATGTCTGGTAATGGTATAATGATGTGGCTTCAAACTCTTGAATCTGTTAGTCAAACTAGACTTCCTGCATTGTGTTTCATCATCTCACTGGCCCCTAAAGCAACACACCCACCAACACAGCTCCTTGCATTTTTTTTAACACAGTCTATTGGTTTCAACACCCAGTTATAATGTGAATAATCAGAACCACTGGAAAGGCTTACTAACTCAGCTAACCTCATCAGTCACGTGATCCCTGTCTTGCATGTCAAAACAGTCCCCTAGAGCTCCCAAGGCAATGCTACAATGGACTTTAATTACTGTATTAAGAAAGCGATCATCTGTAACTTTTTTACAGGCAACTTGAGATAGCAGGATAAGGTGACTATTCAAATAGTTCTTAAGAGCAATTTGATCACAGTGTCAAAGTGTATGGACTACATTTGCACCTGGCTAAGACCCAATAACAGTGAGAGCCAGCTGCATATGTGGTCTGGCTCATCTAATCACTTTACAGTTGTAATGTTGTAATTTGGTATTCATTTACATCTGTCACCAACATGCTTGTTTAGTCTCCAGATACAAATTGCATATTACCAGGTGTAAATGAAGTCTAAATGTCTTTCCTCAGCTTAACTTAAGACTAGTAACATTTGAGATTTGAAATTTGAAGGAAAGACATACATCCTGAAATGTTTTGCTGTCTATCTATTTTATTACCACTGACATGTCTTTTCTGTTTGGTGTTCTGCATCATTTGAGCAGTATCTATAGTGCAGTAGCCTGCTGCTGCAATGACCCAATTTTCCCACAGGGATCATTAAAGTTTCATCTATCAAGTTTTCAGTAGCAGCGCTGCTCGTCATGTGTCCTGTCGACCGGTTACCTTGGCAGCAATAGCGGCTGCGGTGATGTGGGAAGAGCCATGCTGGGGATGGTGGTGGTTGTGCGCATGTTGACCTCTCCTTCGGTCGTCCTCCTCATCCTCTTCTTCCTCGCACTGGGTGCCGCGTTCCATAGTGTGTGTGTTGGCGTGAGTGTTGGTGTGTGTGTTGGCCATCAAAGGGGAAGGAGAGGGCAACTGCTCCAGGGCGGCGTGTGTGGATTTAACTCTGACCGCAGCCTCTCGCAGTAGGTCGATGGCATGGGGCAGAGCAGGCAAGATGAACTGAAAACACTCCTGGAAAAAACAACAGAATTTACATGTATCATGCAATCAAAGACATGGCTTTAAGTTAGAGTTAGCTTTGAAGTAGTCATCTATAAATGACACCAGTCAGTAACAAATATTTCACCTGTTTTATGCCCCTTTGACCAATTAGTATAATTTGAAAATTCCGAATGTGAGACACGTTGTTTCATCAAGTGATTTCAACATTGCATCAAGTTAATATTTAACAAGTGTAATCTGGATGTGATGAATTCTGTGCTATTTACATTGGCGCAGAAAGTAATATTTCCACTTTGATGACGCCAAGATCTTTAGTTGGTGACAAGTGTTCGCTTATTTATGTATTCATATACAGTGGTGGAAAAACGTTTTCAGACACCCTTAAAATCTTACACAATCTCAAATATTATCATGAAATCTTTTTTTGTGTTTCAAAAGGTGTGGCTGCATTAGACAGACACAAACAAATACAAATGATATGTTTTTGTTCATTGTTTACAAGAAAAACTAACAAAACTAAATTCTTGACAGTTTCAATATGTCAGTTCTCAACATTGTTGGTATCAAAGTCAACAAATAACAGAGAATGTGTTCAACACTGAACAAAAAATAAATAAACCATCACATCATCAAATTCATATTTAGTAGTCCTGCCATTAGCACGCAGTAGAGCTCTAATCCTGGCTGGCATGTTCCCCATGAGCCTTTCACACTGTTGAGGGGTAATCTTGTCCCATTCTTCTTGAATTACTGCTTTTAATTCTTCTAAATTCTTTGGTTTACGTTTTGAAACAGACCTTTTGATAATCCACCACAGATTTTCAATGGGCTCATGTCCGGGGATTGAGCTGGCCACTCTAAGACCTGGATACAGTGCTCCTGCATCCAAGTTCTACTGGATGTGTGGCGAGGGGCATTATCTTGTTGAAACATCCAGTTTTGACCTCGATGGAACAGTGTACGTGCAGAAGGGAGCATGTGGGTTTTGAGAATGGCACAATACTTGGCAGAGTTCAATGTGCCATCACAGACAGTGAGATGACCAACACCAGCAGCACTCATGCATCCCCAAACCATGGTACTGCCTCCACCATGCTTGACAGTAGGTACTGTACATGCTGGAGATAATGCTTCGCCTGGTCTTCTGAGTACCCTCACATTATCAGGAGGAGGATAAAGCTGGAAACTGGACTCATCTGACCACAGAATCTTCTTCCAGTTCTTGTGTGCTTGGGCCCAACAACGCCGAGCTAACCTCTGTCTCTCATTGATCAGGGGCTTCTCGACAGCCTTGTAGGACCTTAAGCCATGATCTAAGAGTCGGCCACGTACAGTGCAGGTGGAACACTGGACACCAGTTTGGTTTGACCACTGCTGCTGAAGCTCCTGTGATGTCATTTGGCGGTTTTCCCTGCACATGCAGATCAGGATGTGGTCATTTCTTGCTGAAGAAACCCTTGGACGCCCAGATCTTGGTTTGTCTTCCAAGCTGTTGGTTCGTCTGTATTTCTGCAGAGTGTATCCAACTGCTGAAGGACTGCATCTGCACTTCCTGGCTATCTGGCAGCAGCTGTACCCTTCCTGGTTGAGAATCTGTATCTTCAGGCGTGGAACCAATCAATGTTTTTAATGGCTTTTTAAGGATTTGTTTAGTATTTTGGCTGTGACTGTACTAAAAGAAATTGCACTTAAGAGTGATTCTTAATGCAATATTTCACAAATGCATGGGGTGTCCGAAAACTTTTTTCCACCACTATAGTAGATACTTAAGAGTAGATACTTAACTCATTTTTTTCTGGCCACTTGGGGCCAGAGGAATAAGCTGAAATCACAACACTGACACTGAACCTTTGAAATACAGCTAATACAGAGCAACATTAGCATGCATTTGGAGTCATGTTTGTGTCTACCTGATAAATGTTATCTCTGATATCCACTCTTCTTTTAGCTCCGTTTTGGTCTCTACCAAAGAGACAAAGTATCTGACTCTTCATATGCTAAGCATTTAGCCACCATGTTCATCAGCTTGTTATTAACTGTGTCTGTCTGCTGTTTGGTGCTGGGCAGGTAGAGTACAGTCAGTTTGCAGAGCTCTGTCATTAAAAATGACTCTTGTGGTAAACGTGTTGATGAGAAGACAACAACACTCTGTAGGGTTGAGACAGAGCTCACCATATCCCATTCACTCTGTAGAGCTGCACTAATTAATATCATCTTTGCAATTTTAAAGCTGCACTAATCAATATGTTTTAAAATAACAATGGATCAAATGACCGTGTAAGATAAAAAGTGTTGCTTGTAGCAACAATCCACAGAAAATTATTCAACACTATGGAATGTTTTAGCCTATCATAGCTTGTTGTGACTGACTAGTGACTAGTTGGTGAACAACGAAGAGCCAGACATTTACAAATAATATATTCAGAATCAAGAGGTAAGAGGTCCCAACTAAGCCTTGAGTAATGGGAATTTAGCACAAGATCAAGTCCCCTGTAAAGTTCAAGTTCTAACCTTTGAACTTCAAGTCCTTAACAAGTCAGTGTGTGCTCTTCACCAAATGTACTGCCATTTCAAATCTTCAAGCAGCTACCTCTTCTTTAGTCAAGTCAAATGTTATTAGACTTTATCTATTTATAGAGCTACAGATACAGATTCATATTAACTAACAGGAGGACATATATAATATGAGTGAGGATCTATGCTATTCTAAGCACGGTTGAGTAAAGTCAAAGAATCATACCTGAGAGCCCTTCTTGCTCCCTGGCAGGTTGATGATCAAAGTTTTACCACGAATACCACACACTGGCCTGGAAACAACACAGTGGAAGCAGATCAGAGCTGAGGAGAACACCACACAGTACTGCAGCTTGTAATGTCGACAGCATGTCTAACTGAGTAGTTAGAATATTAAGTCTTCACCTGGACAGCATGCCTAGTGGTGTAACATTGAGTGATCCCATCAGCATGGCCAGAGCCATACCTGGGGCCTCTCGCTCTATCACCTCTCTGGTGGCCTAAAACACAAACACAAGGACTCAGTTAGTTAAGACATTTTAGGCACTTGTTTGTCCCAAATAATTTTTTTGTTTTGATTCAGAATGTATCCTTTAAGCTTTTTCTTAAAACATATTTTTGGACAGGGTTGCTAGTATAGTCTCTACACTTCTTGTTTTTAATTAGTGTTTCAACTTTTTAAATATATTTATTCTTTTTTCTTTTTTTTCTTTTGTGTACCTCAGGTGTAACATCTCGTGGTGCAAAGCCAGTTCCCCCGGTAGTAAGAATGAGATTCAGCTCCTGTTCATCACACCACTCCAAAAGAGTTTCCTGTGCACACACACACACAGTTAACAACTGTAACATGCATCCTCTTCACATGGAATACTATGGGCCCAGCAGATAGCTGTAATGGATAAAGACACTTTCCTTCAAAGAAACACATGGGATCAAATTCCAGTGATGACAAAAACTTGTCCTGCTGCTGCCAGCTCTAAGGTGCAGTACTCAAGAGAAGAATTTGACGCTGTTTTCATTAAGTACTTTGTATCTCATTTATCAAGTGTGTTTTCTTCTGTGACAAATTAAAACATTTTTGAGTGCCACTGGGAAAGTGTATGGGAAAGTCCAGACTGTTACAAACAGCATACTGTTCTGTGTCTCGTGGACTGAGTGATATGGTTGACAGTGAGCTCAAAGCAGAGGCACAAACCTTGATTTCATCGATCTCATCAGGAACAATCTTGTAGGCTGAAATGACTCCTCCTAGCCTGCAGTAGGTGACAGAGATGCAATAAGTGTAATGTGAGTACATGGATATGTCAGCATGTGCTTGCAGACCATAGACTTTGTGTATAGTCTCACAGTGAGGGATCATGGACCAGGTCCTTCAGGTTAACTCCACTCCTGTCCTCAGCCAAGTTCTTGAAACAGCTGTCACTAACTGAAGAGGAGAGAAGCTCAGGTAAGAAGAACAAATGAACATGACACACTTTTACAGGTCACATGTAAAAATAAGGAGGGAACCATGTTCAAAGAGGAAATGGCACTTATTATTATGGAGTTATGGTAGTATTCCTTTAAATCCTACTAATAGCAGATCTCTCTTCATTCATGATTTGTATTTTTTTAACAAAACTTTATGAATTGCTGAGGTTAAAAACTGTTTACAAACAGGGTGAAAGAGCTAACATGACTCTGTCTGAAGGTATGGAAGATAGAGATTTCACAAATACGATACACCATGTTGATCAGTGAGCTTTAAAGGTTCTGGTAGATTTTGTTTTAGTATAGAACAGACACAGGCAAGTTATTACTCACAGTTTCTAGTGTTTGTGCTAAGCTATATTTTGTTTGCAAATGTAGACACAAGTAACATGGACATAACTTAACTGCCTGCCATTACAGTCCTCTGACACATGAAAAACTGAGCTTATTTTAAGACCTTGCTAGACTGGGTTCAAGGGCACACGCAGAGATCTGTCAGACTTCAACTTTGGTTTCTGGGTAAAAGTTGGTGCAGGTTGTTCTTAAATGTGATATTTCCCTGCATTTTCGGGCAAAACAGACAATGTATAATCTCCACCATTATCTATTGTTTTATACACTAGTCTTACCTCATACCTCTGGTATCAGGGTTATGCAGATCTACCTTGGTAAATCAGTGTCAATGATTTCAAAGCACAGCATATGTTAATGATGTAACTAAATACTCTCTGTGAAGGCAGAAGAGTTTATTTTCAGCTTTCTGATGCATATTAAAGGATAACTCCAGTATTTTTGAACCTGCGCCTTATTTTCTCATGTTTTTGGGTGTAAATGATTGAATGGGACAAAATTTGTATTTTTGCAGCTGCTACAATGTAATCAAATAGGCAACTGTCCATGTCTAAGTAAATCCACTAAAGTGTTTGTTTTTGCCACTGACTGTCAGATTGTTAATATAAGCATCTGACAAAATCAATCATTTTACTGGGTATAACACAGGAGCCTTAATCACTTAGTTTGTTTGTGTTATTGTGTGACTTTCAGTGATGAAAGAAATATCCAGATCCTTTACATAAATAAAAGCACCACACACTAACATTAACAACTCTTGCGTTCTGCTCAGTAAAACTACTGATTTGATCAATGGACTCTAGTAGCAATAAACAGTGATGTTTGTGGTTAAAATAAAAAGGATCTTATTCTTAAAAAAAAGTCTGTCTCTGTGGGAATCTTATCCATAATGTTGTCAGACACTTACAATAACAATCTGAAACAAACATGTATTAGAAACTTGTGCTGACACATTGTTGAGAAAAGTTGATCACTTAGCAGTGAGTGTGAATAGAGGAATACACCATGTCAATTTCTATTATTTCTCCTGCTCTTTAGACTTGTATCCTTGGACAGAATTTAATCCCTTAGAGTCATGTTTGACACCACACAAAAGTCACATTCAGATCCCCATCTTACCAACAAAATGTTTGGAAACTGTATGGAAAATATGCAATTGTAACAGATTGGCTATGATTCCAACACTGGAACTTAGCACCTATCATCTATCTATGAGTCTTCCTGGCTTCAACCAAAGGTCAGCTAAATACAATGTGTTTTTTAATTTGCGTATTCTTGTATTTTACTGACTCAACTGATAAGCTTGTGAAAAAATAACAGGGTGATAGCTTTTCCTGTCTGTGTGACCTAGCACAGCCTGCTGATTTGACACAGTAAAACCAGTCAAGCTAGCCTTCTTCCTCACCAAAACCTGAGATTACATATCATCAAATGATATGTAATCTCTCTTGGACAAAAAGCTAAATTAGGTAAATGTTGAAATCTATTGGCTTTGACACGCAATCTATGAACATCAGCACTCTTACATTTATTCATGATTTAGTACAAAATGTGTTGCCTTCCAATTTATTTTACATCGCGACCAACACAGGATTTTTAGGAAAATTATCTTTAAATATCTCTGCATGTTGCATGTTGTGTATTATTGGCCAACATACACACCAATGCTGATGTATCTGTGTTAACCTATTATCAGCTCATATATCAGCCTTACTAATTTATTGCTCTAATAATTTTTTTGCATATTTAGTGGACAAGACCCTCCTGGGCCTGTCACAGTAACTTTTGCTTGACAATACATTATTGCAGGAACAACTGCAATAAAAGATATTAAGACCATTTTATGCCACTGATATCATGATAATGTAATAGCACAATAATGTAAGTACACCCTTAATCATAGGAATATTTAGAGCGGAACTGGAATGTAAAAAAATGTCAAATATCCCAAAAGAAAGCATGTATAACAATAATAAAACAAAGACAACATACCAGCTCATTCATATTAACTGGCAGTGTTTTCCACAGACTGAGAATTTACTTGTGGTGGTGGGTGTGTGCAGTGTGTGACTGATGTGCATGCAGAGCTGCAGGCAGTTTGGGGGGTGGGGGGTTACTCTCTGGTTACTCTCTGTAACTACAATTTACATATGTCCCCTGAACTCCTCACATGCAGACTATGGGTAGCTGCCACAGCTATACCCAAAATGCTGCCACATATATACAGACAATACTTGTTGGTGGAATCGTTGGAATGGGTCTTTTAATAGACTCTGTTGACAAAAATAAAATTCTAGAATGTTATATCCTTTTCATTTGTGCCCTCTTTGGACGTAGGCCTGGTAAAGTGATGGTAACGTTTTTTCCACAGTATTTCAATACATTTAGCACAGCTGTGTGTTTAAGCAAGCTCCTTCTGCACAGTAATCATAAGATCATAACAGAAGGTTTTCTTTAATGTCACAGCTGGCCAAATCTCCTATATAGGGTTTCCCTAATGCTAATATAACAATTAGCCTACATGACTTGGCGAGTGGAATCACCAGCTCTTATATGTTTATTGTCAATATCATGTCACCTTTTCAAAACCTTTTACTCCACATCCTAAAGCTGACATATTTCACCATAAACCTAACAGAAAACACTCAAGTAAAATGTATTCACAACTGTAGCTGTGTAAAACAAGCCACACAAATTCACACACACACACACACACACACACACATCACATGTAGAGTTTGGGAACGTGTGTAAATATGTGACAGGAGCTTGTGATTGTCAGGTGGATGGATAGCAGGGTTAGCTGTTGTTAGCCTAAATGCTAGCTCATGAAATCACGACAGACATCCCAGTCAGCTGCTGTCTCGCATCCTCTTAGCATTATTCTCACGTCTGCCCCTGCATAGGCAAGGAGGCAGCAGGGCTACTGGTGACTGTCATGCGACTGTATACTAGTCCCATGTCCTCCTCTGCACGACTCAGGGACGAATATCCGCTGAGCAAATTACAGAAGCGACTCAAGCTGCACAACAGAATTCATTTCGTCTTGACGCTGCCCCTTGCCTTATAATTCGCTGTAAATGGGTAACCAAACGCACGATTTATGATTAATAAATGTACTTTTCTGCGTTAAATACAAATACAGACATTGAGCCCAATTGAAATGGCTGCCAAAGGAACCATAAAAGAAATGTTAATTAAAACCACCCTCAACAGCGGCCAACATATCGGATCTGCAAAGGAACATGAATAATGCAGCTCATATAGGCTCGGTAACGTTAGATTGCTAGAAAATATAACGCTCTCTTGCGTCAAGGTTGCAATATCTATCAACAAGATCGGAAGAATGTTGGGTTTGCTTTCAAAATAAAAGCGCAATTTCTGTTAAAGACTCATTGCAGCACATGCTCGCCTGGGAATAGCCCCCTAATTTTGAAAGTCTTTGCCGGTCGTTCTTTTTCCTCCTTGACGCTAAATAAAATAGCTCACTGTACTGCCGTGTGGCTACTACAACATTAAACACGACACGGTCTTGAAATGTAAATATATGTGCGTTTCAAACTTCAATACAGAATTGCAAATAATGTCGATTCAAAGCAAATTCCAAATCTGTCCGACCTGTCAAACGTTAGTGCAATGACAGTCAACGGAACCGGTTAGCATACTGGCAAACGTTAGCTAGCTCTGCAGCGAAGACAACTCGTATCGTGATACCGACATGCATAGACAACCTATGGCGAAACGGCACAGAGACGCACTATTAAGAATCATTTTATCGCATTTTATCAAACAGTCTCATTACCCGTCAGGATCCCCACTCGGGTCTGATGGTCGTGGTTGGTGAGCACCATCCCGTCCGCCGCCATGTTTACAACCTCTGTCTGCACTGTGACGGCACGTACATAGAAACAATGTGGTGTGCGTGCGGGCTGCTGCACCTCTGGAGGACGAGTGTGTGTGTGTGTGTGTGTGTGTGTGTGTGTGTGTGTGTGTGTGTGTGTGTGTGTGTGTGTGTGTGTGTGGTGGGGACCCCAGAAAACGGTAGAGACTAGGGTCTCTGGACATGTATTTTGGGACAGCCCCAGATAAGAGTCAGGTGTAGACTATAACTATTACATTTTGTCTGGTCAGTCATGAGTGAGAGCACCGTTTAGTACAAAATTTAGTTTTAACTAATTAAGGAAATTTTGACAAGGTAGGACAAATTACTACAGCTGCAGAATCATCAGTATAAAAGACGTTCCATTCTCTGTTTATGCCTATGCAGATATTTGGTACTTTATGTGGATAGAGCATACACATATTCACTCACACAGGTTTGGATTATTAGCTTGGCAATACTATAGGATCTGTTTTGGCATACTACAACACAATATAAACTGAAATGAGTTGGGTGTTTACTGGGTTATTGCCATTTTATCCTGTCAGGTATGGGTGCTCCTTGTGTCAAAATATAATTTTAATACCATAAAATCCTCTGGTTATGTTAGACTTAAATTTGTAATATAATATCACAGACAAACTGTTATACAATATTCTAGTCATTGTGTTTCTTTGTGTGGTGTTACTTGAAAAGAAATTGTCATCCATCCATCTATCCATTATCTATCTGTTTTTGCACTCAAGACACCTAGTTAATAACTTCTGTCATCTGTGCATGAGTTCTGCATGGAGGGTAATGAAAATTATACTAAGACAACTGTCCCTCCTATACACTTTGAAAACTGAATTACGAGTACTTTTCTACCCAGCTCTATGCAACATCAACCTGAGCAGAGGTCTAATTAGCTAAAACTTATAACACCTGTTTGGGGGTTCAAGGCTTAAATGGTGAACCTTTTTACAAGTATCTTGTTGTTTAGGTTGATATTTTTCTTAGTAGAGTGTAATTTGTGAATAATACACACTATTCTTTACACTTAACCAAAACCAAATCCTATTCATGGTGGCTCCCATGTTTAACATGACCACTTTTCAGTCAATCAAACTGTTAGAGAAGTTTGTACGTCATAGATTAAATATAGTGAGTAAGCTAAATTACTCTAGGTAAACATGATCTAAACCTCAGATGGGTCCTGGAAAGTTCTTTTAAAAAGAGTCCATGGAATTGCCATAAAACTTCTCCAAACACCTGGTGTTGCGTAATCACAGCATTTTGTTGCCATACATAGGCTTTGTCGATCAGTTGTACCAGATGTTCTTAAGTTCAAATTTGGACTAGTTCAACCATTAAATGTTTACTAAGTGGAAATTTGTGCATTACTAAACTGAAATGGACTTGTACTTATATAGTGCTTTTCTAGTCGTATCGACCACTCAAAGCGCTTTACACTACGCGTCACATTCACCCATTCACACACACATTCATACAGCGCTTGCTCTATGCACAAATTGTTCTAACATATCCACACCCATTCACCATTTTTTCAAATTAGTTGTTATTAGATATTTATATTCACTAACTAGCAGGTACAACTGTTGTTTAACTAACTGAACCAACTGTCAAAGCTATAGTTAGCTTGCTAATATCTGACCCCAGAATAGTAAAGAAGAGGTATGGAAAAGAGGTAATACAGTGTAAGGTTGACAAATTTGATCTAAAATTTTATAACTTGTGTAATGATTATCCATCCATCCATTCATCCATTATCTATACCATCTCACCCTGGGTGAGAGGCAGGGTACACACTGGACACATCACGAGTCTGTTGCAGTTCTGTCATATAGAGACAAACTACCTTTCACACCTATGCACAATTTAGAGTCACCAATTAACGTAACCTGCATGTCTGTGGACTGTGGAAGGAACCAGTTTCTAGTTTTAATGTTGGGACTGATCAATGTAAATGTTTCCTAGCAATTTGTTTAAACATTGCAAGTCTTCACTAGCCGACACATTTCTTAAAGGAGCAGTGTGTAGGATTTAGTGGCATCTAGTGGAGAGAACACAGATTGCAACCAAATGAACACCTGTCCCCTCACCCCTCTCTTTCCAAGTGTGTTGGAGAATCTATGGTGGCTGTTAGGTGACAAAATGGCATTAACTACCACATCTAGTCTTTCAAATGAAAAGGTCTGCTTATATAGTGTCATCAATGTAAAAACGCAAAAGGCCCTTTATAGAGCCACTGTTTGGTTCGGTTTGTGTGTTCTGGGCTACTACAGAAACAAGACGGAGCAACATGGCAGATTCCCTAGGAGAGGACCTACTCCCTGTATATACACATACTTATTTATATTATTACAATGAAGCTCAGAGTTCACCAGTTGTGACGTGTTACCAGACATTTTTACAGAAATGGTGGAGGCCATTCAAGTTCATTTTTTTGTTTGGTGGTAAGTTAAGATATTGTTTCCTGCATTACATTACCTAGCTAGCTTGCTAGGCTGACAGCTTCTGTGGCTTCTAGATACTGACCCTAACATTAATATTAGCATGTATATTGCCCTTGCCTACCAGCGGTGTTCTTGTGACTTGGCCACTTTAATGCCAAACACACTGTGTGCACGATTCCCATTTCCTAACCACAAGCTGACAAGTTCCATCTGAATGCATAATATGAGACTGAGGGAGGCCCACTTTATTTGCCGTGCCCATTGTCATGTCGATACTTGCTGTGACTCAAGAAAAACATCTCAACACTGACCACCCAGTAACCAGTTTGCTAAGACACACTGATCTTGGAGGGATAATGTTTATATGACAAGTTCACACCTTCCAAGAGGCCAGTCTTGCCCCCAGCAGGAGTTGGTGGATGGATGTCCATGGGGGGGCAGCAGTGTACAACAGTTTGGTTAACGAGTGACAGCCATCATCTCCACTGGGCCTTCTAAAACAGGGTAGCAAAATCAAAAGTACTGGCTTTATTATTCTTTTGGGCCCCCTGTAGGTCCCTGTGAAGCCTCAAGCTCTGGAGATGGCTTTGATATAACGGGTACATATACACATATATATAACACATATGTTAGAAATGTTTATTATGGAGATAATTTTCTCCTTTTCTCCTTTCAAATCACGTGAAACTACAAGTTTATTTAACTAAATTATTTGTTTAAAATGTGAAGGTTGTGACATTTTGTGCTCAGTAAGTTATCACCTCATCAGCTTTAAGACATTAGTTAAATAAAATATGACCGTAGCTGAGAATATATCACAAAATACAAAGAGGGTGCTGATATTTCTATCTATCAGAATGATACAACTTCATTCAATCACCCACACATTAATTTGCTGTACAGATTTGCAGCTTGGCAAGTTTAATTCTGGGACAAACTAGAATCCCTGACATTTTCAAAAAGGTATGACCAGAGGAACTTTGAGTATCATCAATTGAATGCTATGGCACTAGTAGGGTTTGTAAAACCTTTATAGTCAAAGCATCTTATCAATTCATAGACAAAAGTGACAATAAGATGAAACCAGGACATTGAAAAGTAGAATGACTTGGCTCCTTCTCACTAGCACCCATAGGATTTACAAATAACAGTAACACCACAATGAAGCAATAAAGGCAGAACATGCTTTTACTGCCCCATTGTCCATTTACCTCAAAGGGTACGTGACATGATGCTTCAGCCATAGGTGCTGATGGTGGAGTGTGGTCAGGAATAAAGAGAACATTCTGGAACATTCTGGATAAACAAGTTTAAATCTTGATTTTTAAAAAAATGTATTAATTTATTTTTATTCAACATCACCAAAAAGAGCATGATGAGACTTAGACATTTGTACATTGAAAGGAAATCAAATCAACTGTGTTCCACCATCTACATCACACTATAAACTTCATCCACACAGCTTCAGAAAATATGTTGTTCTAGAAGCTTGGTGATGTAGTGACAACTGGTAAACTACTGTAGTTTTAACCACTGCAATAGCTTGGTCCAGTTTTGATTCAGTGGCTCTGGCTTCCCTCAGAGGTCAGCACTGCTACTGATCAGTGGCACAAATTTGTGTTATGGTTACACCAAAGTATTCCAAAGCAGAGCTTGATGTGAGATATTTGGACAGAAGCTATCAATTACCTAGCAACATTCCAACTGACTGGTGCATGTGGAGTTTGTGTGTGTGTGTGTGTGTGTGTGTACGTACATGTGTCTATGTGTGTGTATTGCCCCAAACTGGTCTCAGAAATCACCAGGAACTCCGTAATCCTCTCAAATGTCTCTCATCTCTGTACATTTATGAAACTGAGTTATAAAGGCCTGTAAATTGTTTGAACGCACCTTGGGAAATTACAGGAATTTGATATTTCGAACTAAGGCACCATATAAAGTCTTCAGTTTATGGTGGACTTCTGTATCTTTCATCAAGTCATATCTCCAGGTTTGATATTTGATAAAATGAAAAAGAAAGTTATGTCAAAGTATTTTAATTTGGATTTTATTCAGATTAATATCTGTCATCCTAATAATACTTTGATACTGCAACTACGCGTAAATGGAGAGTCAACACCAATTGTATATGACCATGAAAGTTGATTATTGATCTTGTAAATAGTAGTTTGATAAAATACTTGAGGTCCAAAATACTCTCATCATGTGATAGATGTTCAGTATCTGCCACATGATCTGTAACACTCAATTGAGCAAACTCAATCCACTGATAAAGACAGTGAGATGTGGTTAAAAGAGACTAGTAAGTGGAACTTGGGTTAAAATTATTTGAATAAAAAATAAACAAATATTACACTAATACTACATCAGTCTCCAGTATAGATTATCTTTATGGTCGCCTGATCTTGCTCCTCTGCAGGTTTTATACTTTTTAGCTCATCATTTCCTGTTGTGAAGAGGCTGGAGTTGACTTTAAGGACCCATTCTGTGATCCTCTGGTCAGTGTAGTACTCATCATCATCATCATCATCATTGTCCTCCTTCAGCCTCTCCATATGACCTCTGTCTTCAGAGCACTCAGATTCTGTTTCAATAGCTGAGTCACGGGAGCAGAAACCTCTTTGTTGCCCTGCTTCGCAGAGACTGGCATCATGTTTAACCTTGACTGCCATCATTGTAATACTGTCACTGGCACCGGGATCAGTGGTGTCAGTCTTCTTTTGAAGTACCAAAGGGCCCACTGGAGCTGGAGTCAGTGTTGCAGCTGGCTGACCTTCAAAAGTCTGTTTAATCAGTCTTCTGTGAGACTCTGCTGCAAGAGCAGCACTGATTTTGCTATATTTCTTCAACTCCTGATTTACTCTTCCACACTGTGTAACCAGCACATGAAACATTGTATTCTCTGTCATCACATTGCCAGTTGGTAAATGGGTACCATGTCTTTTTGGTTTGGTTGAGTCCTTTCCATGTGTGGGTATACCAGCAGTACATTCCATTTTGTCGGAGATGGGTGGTAGAGGTATTCTTGTCGTTTGTCTTGGTTTAGACAGTCCCATGAGACGTTTTGACCGAGTCAGGACTTGTGCAGTGTCAGCTAATTTTGCAGCTGCTTGGAGATAAATGGATGACCGCATTTTGATGTCCACAGCAATTGGTCTGTCAAGCCGCTGGATGCTGATCTCCAAAGTTCGACTTTTTCTTTCCGTGACATTCTGTCCACATCGCCCGGGCCTTCTGCTTCTGTTCAAATCTGAGCGATCCTGCTTGTTGTGAAGAACTGTATGTGAATCTTTCATAGCTTCAGCAGCTCGTTGCATCCTCTGTCAGTCAAACTGATCCATCTTTGATCCACTTGGACCCACATGTCTTTCTTTTCTTTTATACTGCTTGTCCCTTCAAGGCCCCTCCCACTCCAAAACCACACACTCACACACACACAACCCTGAGCCACTTGATCTGTAACACACAGCTACTCAAAGGAGAACCATTCATCAGTCTTCCTTATCAGTGTAAGATGCTGGTGTCAGTAGAGAGGTTCATCTTCTCCCCTTCCCCATATGACTCCAACTTTTCCACCTCATCCAAGCTTTAAAACTTTTTTGTGACATTTCAGTTTTTTTCTGAATCTTCCGTTTGTTCCCGTTTGGATGGATATGCACTCAAAGACCATTTTCCCTCTGAAAAGTCTTTCTCCATGTGTTTCACATCCCCCCCATGGTTGGAGCTAGGTCTTGGGCAGGTGGTGCTTAGGCATTATAGAGCTGACTGTAGGGAGATATGGTAAGGTTGGGTTAAAGTAAAGTATTGCAGAGGACGACACGTTGGATATATAGGTATCTTTTAACTTCAGACAGAGCCTAGCTGTTTCTCCCTGCATCCAGCTTTTTACCGTCTTCCAAACATACCTTCCAAATGAAGCCTCCTGTAAAATATTCACCACAGTGGGTATTTGATATGTCTCTCTGTACATGTAGGAGTAGTTCAACAGAGCAGGAAATTACTGGTGCTTACTGCAAACCTAAACCTGAGGTTTCAGTTGCAAGTCACGTTCTCCATTTAAGAGCTCCTCAGTGACTCCGTCCAAATCCACTTCCTGGTTATTTAATTAAAGCTCTGTCCAAATGGGGAAATGAAAGAGGGAATTATTTAGCAGCTGTAACAGACCCTGTACAGTTACTGCAGCACAGAGATGGAATTAATAAAAAAAAAAAAGAATTGATGGAACTTGATTTGATTTGATTTGAATAGTTCTGACAGAATCTTTTAAGTGTTAGATGTTAGTACATCATTACCGGTTTCAAATGTCCTGACAAACACTACACACCAAAAATGCCACTCAGTCAAGATAACATATCTCCCTTCAGTTTGTTTAGACATGTACATCACCAAGCATGATAATGCTGTCCACAACAGTCTCTGTAAGACAGGCATGAGCTAGGCCAAGCTCTAGAGTTACAGGGAATGTATTTTGAGCTGTGTGTTTTGGTCTGTGACACTAGACCTCCAGCACAGGCCACCTGGCCAACTGGTCGTAGTGAGCTCACATCTTCCACTGACAGCCTGTGAGGGATGAGTATGTGTGTGTTTGTTTGTGTGTGTGTGTGTGTGTGACAGGAGTAAAAGGTTCAATATTTGGATTCAGGTCATGAGCTTTGGGTAGTGACCGAAAGAATGAGATCACAAATACAAGCGGGGTAACTGGCTGAAGACCCCAGGGCTGTATGTCTCATTTATTTCAGGAGTGAAAATGAAAAATCAAAGCTACATTTGATTTGTGTTCTCAACTGCCTTGATTTATGTATTATTTATCTGAAAAATAATATATACCGCACTCTAACTCAAAACTCTTCTTTTCCCTCTTCTTTAAGTCTATGAAGGTCAACAAGTCTTTTTAGCATGATTCATAACCTGTTGGGGCATACAATAAAGACAGTACTTTTGCAGACATGGCATAATATGATTCAGTCAGTCAGACTTAGTGCTTTAATGGAGGCTATCATGAGAACTGATTATATGGTGGATAACATACATTATTCGTCTGTTGAATATACAGTATAACAGCTTTTGTTCTTACAGCAGTGTGCAATGCCATGTGATTAGATTACTGATTATTTACATTATACTGTGTGGTATTCCTAAACGTATACATGTGTATGCCCTATAAAATAATGTAATTCAGCATGACAGTACAAACATGAGTTTAGACTTGAAGCTTGTTTCATAAAGTTTTTCTTTGAAAATGTGTGCGTTATTGTAGGATTATTGTATTTGTGTGAACTATATTGTGCAGGTGTTTTTTTTTATTTTATTGTGTTCACCCCCCTTATTTAACATAATAATGGTGTTGGGCACATCTGCCTTAAATAGCTTGTCTACTTATTACCTTGTCTTAATTTCAAACAATTCTAATTTGTTATTGTTATTGAATGCCTTCCTCCATTATGAAATGTGACACTGGTTTTGCCTCCTCCTTGTAATGTGTTTGAATACAGATATAAAACAATCTCTCAGTGTACAAAAAGTCATTCTATATTTTCTTTAATTATTCATTATCATATTATTGCCATTACTATGGCCACACCAAAGCCTGTCAACACATTTTGATGCAATACTGAAATGTAACACTGGAGGGTGGTATTATCCCGCTATGTAAAAGGACATCAACTGCAGCAAAGTATGAACACTCCAATTTCTTATTTGTATGGACAACAAAACTTGACCAGAATGATTTCACATTATTTAAGGTGAAAATTAAGAGCCATAGTCAGTAAACAGGGTACAGGTACAAATGAGGTCAGTATCTGAGACCTTTGTTTTTAGGCTGTCAGGTTTATAGGAAGGGATCCTGAGAGAAAAGTAGGCGGAAGTCAGATTAAAACACAATAGTATAGTAATAGTAGCAATAGTACCTTCTAATACCATGGCCGCAGTATGTTTTCATGCTATTATACATCATTTTTATATTCATAAAGACCGACATAAGTGTATGAGGGTGAATATTAGTAATGAAGACAATGAGACAATGGCAATGCCATTTTTAAAGATAATTTTTGTCCCTTCATTTTGCTACTAATGTCGTATGTATTGTCATGTCAGTTTATATCCTAGGTGGGTCTCCACTAACCTTAACCCTGATCTAACTTTAATCCTCTTCATCTGCGGAATAACATGTTGATAATGGATGAGGAATATTTCGCATCCACGTATATTATACTATCAACAGAGTAAATAACAAAAACATCTCTTGTTCATCCACAGTTAAATTTTGTTTTCTAAACTGGGTCAAGCCAATGTCCTTTGAGGCGTTACAACGTCTCCAGTCGAGCCCAGTTAGTCACATTGCGCAGGCGCAGCTTGTTGGCTCCCTGTCAGTACCATAGCAACCAGACCAGGCATCAACATGGTAAGTGTGTTGTCGGTTTATTTTTCGTTGGTAAATTCAGCTAAGTTATGTGGTCTTAACTGTATCCACCTACGCGGACATTGCAGGGCTGTCGTGTCAGAGAGCCGTAGTTGACCATACATGCAGCATTGCTGTGAGCAAATGTGGGCTAACTTTAATTAGCCAGTTAGCTAACCCTAAATGTCAGTTAATCTAGCGTTTACTGGCTGACTAACATCAACGCTGTCATAAACGCGTGTGGATGTTTTGTCATTTTTCCTGTTACTAAATCTTGCACTGTGAAGAGGAACGCTAGTTCAAATGGCTACTCACTCAGAATGAAGAGTGTGGAAGCCCTGATATGAAAATGATAATAAAGACAGTGTATATTCTAAGCCCATAGTTTTGTGTGCGTGTGCGTGTGCGTTTGCTAGCTTGTCTGCAGTACGGTACCTGTCTGCTATTTTATCATCACAGTATAATCCAACCTCTCCCTGTCTAATGTCATGTAATATTTGCAGGCCAAAGCAACGACTGTGAGAGAAGCACTGGCCAAATGGGTGAGTGACATAAAAATACAGCACAGACAGAATATCATGCAGTACTGTTATGTTGTTGTAATTGCATTTTTGATCTCTCTCTCTCTCTCTCTCTCTCTCTCTCTCTGTGTGTGTGTGTGTGTACAGGAGGAAAAGTCAGGGGAGAAAGTGAGCGAGGCTAAAGCAATAAAACTGTATGGTCAGGTTCCTCCAATAGAGAAGATGGATGCTTCTCTCTCCACACTCACCAACTGCGAGTGAGTCCTGTAGCAATATGTTTGCTTATTTCAATAAGTTGTTATCCATAGGTTGATATGGTTAGTATGTTCTAAAGCAAGATAGTAATAGAAATTATTTGATGGTATAGATCTGTTTTTCTTTACATACTGACAAACTCATGGATGCCTTTTTTATGATTCTGCATGCAGTTTGGATGTGAAGTCATTAGCTTAGCTCAGTTGAGCTCATTAATTGGATGTCTTTGGGATCAAATAGCTGCCCTGTTCAAAGGTACATGTTTTTCCAGTGAAAAATAAATCCTTCATAACAGACTGATCTCTGTCATTACTATACAGTACACTTGCAAATTTGGACCAATTCATCTTAAACAAATTCAACAGTAGGAATTTTGCTGACTATTTAGATTAAACAACTGATCAGTTCAGATTTAATTTGATCAAAGTTCCTGTTTACGTGCACTATGGCAGGTAAAGATTCCTGCCAGGTTGTGTATAAGGCAATGTATTCAGTTGTAATGTCCCAGCCTTGAATGATGTGTGTTTTCCCTATTAGTGAGTGGAGCTGTGATTTGATCCCACAAACATCTAACAGCTCATTTTCAGGTGCAGGTCAGTCAAGAACAAGTCCTAACACAACTAATACAGCAATAGTGTTTAGTCACTAATGTTTTAAACCAGACTAGCATATCATCCTTGAAACACCTGATATGTTATTGTCCTGTATCCTGCACAGAAAGCTGTCTCTGTCCACAAACTGCATTGAGAAAATAACCAATCTCAATGGCTTGAGTGAGTACTGACTTCAGAAATACATAAAACCACATGCACACTAACTATATTTACAGATGGAAATGTGATGTAATGTTATGATGTGGTGTTATATTTTGTCCCTCCAGAGAACCTGAGAATATTGTCATTAGGAAGAAATAACATAAAGGCACTCACTGGCCTGGTAAGTTACATATAGGGCAGAATTAACTAACTAGTTTGATTGTCCAAGTGTTTTTTTATTTCCCTCTTTTCCTTTTCTTTTGATTTCAGTTTTTTCCCTTTTTCTCCTGTCACAGTTTATATCATTTTTCTAACTGAAATAGTTACACATGCTAAATACATACTTTGAATGAATGAGTTTGCATCAGTTGTGTGTCTGTGTGTGTGCAGGAGGCAGTAGGGGATACATTAGAAGAGCTGTGGATCTCCTATAACTTGATAGAAAAACTAAAGGGAATCCAATGCATGAAGAACCTGAAAGTCCTCTACATGTCCAACAACCTGGTGAAAGAATGGGGTAAGAAGCAATAATAAATATAGATAAATAAATATAAATGTAATTAACACATATTACAATTTGGAACAGACAAAGCTAATGGTGTATAATTACTGTGATTTGTTTCTTCATGGATACATGCAACATTTATGATGTTAAGTGACCTGTCTTAGAGAACCAAAACACCTGCACAACTTTTGTTTTATTAAAGAGGATAAATATGTCATCAGTGATTTTTAAAATTAGCCTTTCCTCTCACAGTCTCACTGCAGACTTTAGCTGCATCATCTGCTGGAAGCACAGTACTCTCTGTATATTTCATGGTGAAGAAAATTCTTACCAAAACTTAATATGTCATACAATGTAAAGCACTTAATATAATAAAGGTTTCTAAAGTTTAGAGTAATAAGTAATATTTTTTAAAGTTAATGTGCTGAATATTTGCTGGTGTTTAAAGCCTCTTAAATTTGGTCTACGATGATGTCTTTTCTGTTTTGTGTAGGAGAGTTTGTGAGGCTAGCTGACCTACCGTGCCTCGCAGACCTGGTGTTTGTTGGCAATCCTCTGGAAGAGAAGCATTCAGCTGAGGGAACTTGGATGGATGAAGCCTCTAAAAGACTTCCTAATCTGAAGAAACTGGATGGTAAGAGTATTTCAGCAGCTACTGCTATTTTCATCCCTCAAAAGTATAGAGAATGCTAAATAGATAACAAAAAGGATGAAACCAATAACTAACCTTCCCATACAATTCCAGGGTATGTTGACAAAAATTCTGGTGACAATACTTGCCTGTAGTTTCTGAATGATTTTCAATAATATGTCTGCCTGAGATCTCTGAGAGATCCATAGCTTAGGGGCCTGGCCTGCAAAGGCCCAGTCACCTTTGGTGACAAGTTAGTATTTAGGAAGCATTAGTAAGCCACTGTCAAAGGATCTCAAGCAGTGATCGTGCTCTTTGGGAGTTAGCAGATTGAGCATGTAAGCAGGAGTCACACTATTCAAGACTTTAAAAACATGCAGTAAAAATAAAAGCACAGGTTACCTTATCTCAATCTGCAGGAGATAGAAAAGACCTGATCTGGGTAAGCCATCTCAGCTGGACAAAGCAGGACTACACCACTTAAGTCAGCTGAGCATCAAAGGACAATTTTGAGTCAAAAATAACACCTAGGTTGTGGGCCCATTCTCGAGCATTATTGGATAAAGCACCCAGACAAGAGGAGTGATTATTAATGCTGCTAATGCTGGGGCCATAGGGGTAATTATAATTACCTCTGACCTGGAGTCATTCATCTGCAGGAAATATTTGGACCTTCAATTTTAATTTAAACAAAGCAGGATGTAATACAGGATGCATCCGTGGCATCAGGCTTTTACTGGGACATATAATTGGTTTCAATGGAAATGAATATCATGTCGACCCATGATTTTCCCTAGGGGTAGCATGTAAATAAGAGGGGATGAAAAATAGACCCCTGGGGGACCCCACAAAATAGAGGAACACAAGAGGGGGAGGTGTCTCCAAGCATTACAGAGAAGGACCTGTTTGACAGATAAGAGATTAGATTAGATAGGAGACCAGACTGAAAAATTTTCAGAGATTTCATTGTTACTCAGTGTTGTTACAGAAATTGGTTGTGTTGAGACAAATTTTTCTAAAATATTAGATAAAAAGGTCATAAAAAAGTAATTTAGGAATTCCTCACATAACTCTGGGGTGAGATGACGGTTTTAAACAGGGTTCTGGGATTGCGACGTCTAATCAGATTCGAAAAATAGGTGTCCCTTGCCCTCTTTGTCTTTTAGGGAGGCAAGTGAGACACTGTGATTATTCTTTTTCCATCTCTGCCCTGCCTTCCTGAATTGTCTCTTTAGGATCCTTAATTCTTCATTCAACCATGGTAGAGAAGAAGATTTCAGCTTTTTAAAAATCTGACTGGAGCTATAGAATCTAAAATGTTCATGCAAAAGCCATTACAAACTCTGACAAGCCTGTCTACGGTGAGGCCTTTTGTTCGCTGGTATTTATTGGGATTTAAATGGAGCAGTTCTTTTAAGGAAATTTCTGTTTTTTTCTGTTGGTAAATGATAAATAGTTTTTTTTGGGACACTTCCAAGAAATGGTCCTTGCTTTGAAGATTAATGATATATTTTTCTGTTCTTTCTAGGAACCCCAGTCATCAAGCAGGAAGAAGATGAAGGAGATGGAGAGAGCTGAGAAGCATGACTTTCTGCAAAATTAGTCCCTAAGTCCCTAAGAGTCTTCCCTTTCTTAAGTTTTGTATGGTTTGTCATGTTGTTTTTCTCTATATAAAATATGATTTTTACAACAGCGTAGACTTTGTTGTAGATCAACAAGCACAAAACAACCAACAAATGCATAGAATGTGTATGAGTTGTAAGAAGTGACAATACTTCTGGCCTTGTGGGTTTGGGACCAGGAAGAAGGGTTTGGGACCCTATAAGTGGAACTATATGTTAAGTACATTTCCTAATGGTATTTACATCATTATGATTTTTTTTTACTGTCAGAATATGAAAGATATTGAAGCTAATGCTGATGTGTTTTATAGTGTCCTTGATTTTTTATGCCTCAAAGTTCCTCTAGCTAGAACTAAAGCACAATGTAGCACTAGTGAGCAGAGACATTTGTGTGGACCAGATGTTGAACAGGTAATACTATTAACTCCCTGCTACTGGACCTTCTCCAGCCTAATAGGAGTTGGCTGTAAATACCTGACACAGTTCTTAGTCTGCATCACCATACAGAAATCTTCAAACACAGATAAAGATTAGCCAGATTACACTGCATTTACATCACATTGGAGTAAGCAGTAGAGAAACTGATGATTAGAGAGTGACAATTTTAGTGTCAGCCACAAATGAAAACTTTAGTAAATAGTTGCATCTCGCCATTGTACTTGAACAGCACACTGTTCTCCTAGTTATTATCAATTCAGGATTTGCAATAATCAGGATCTATTACCTAACTGACCTCTCAGGTAGTAAGCAGTAGTGGCATTAAAATATGAGGTTATTAAGTTTGTGTGTACTATCCTTTGCATCGGTACCTTCTCCAGCTACACTGCAACAGCCTTTGGGCAGGACTGAGGAGCCAACATACCTGAGAGAGATATGACCAAAATACATCCACAGCTCTGTTTGATACTGTGTTTGAGATCTTCCTTCTATGATGCTGAAGTCATATATGTCTAAACTTTATGATATTCAGATTAAACATAAGTATGCATTGTAATAATGTCTAATGTTTATTATTTTGAAGGGCAAAAACTAATTACCAATGTGTGTAAAATGTTTTTTATGTTTTAAATTATTTTGGCATGTTTGTACTTACAATTGTGAGATGTTAATAATTTTAAATGATTTTGATATTTTAAATAAATACTATTGATGTGACATGGTGTCTTCTCAGTTAAGAACAACAGTAATCTTATGTGTTAATTTCACTTTAGACCTTTTTTAAAACACTTTTTAAACACTTTATCGGAGATGTTTTGAAACAAAAGTTTCAAGAATCAATATTTTGATTATAGCATATGCGAGTGTGCGCGGGTCAACGAAAAGTAAGACCGACCCATCGCTCTCTGAATCACATTTATAATTGGTTAACATTAACGTCAGTCAATTCGCTTTCTTGGCAACGGCCTCATACCCGGAAGTTGTACTCGCCACGAAACAACAGCAACTCAAACCATAGAAGTTTTACAAGACGAGTGAGCGATAGAAAAGAAGGGAAGGTGTCTACCAGAGTGGATGGAAGTTTTGGTTTTGTGTCTGTAGTGTGTAGGGGTTGTAATGCAGCGGAGTAAAGCCTCTGCGAGTGTGGAAGTGAAGCAGGTGATTGGAACTCTGTGTAAACTGCTAGCGACCACCGGCCTGGACGCTGTCCCTGCACCGGAGACCTTCAGACGAGCAAAATTCGGTGGTGGACTCGAGGTGGTACGTTCATCGTCTGTTGGCCCTTTCAGTAACTAAGTTCATTTCCTAAAGAACTGTACCTAAATACACATTTTAGATACGCGTTCTCCACTACACACACACAGGAAAATATAGTGCTTTTAACTCTACTACATTTATTTGACAGCAGCAGAAAACGTTTAACATGCAATAATATATCACTTTATGACATATTATCGTTGTTTTATAAACGAAGGGGCAACAAACTTTTAATTTCATGACGATACCCTCCTGTAATGTCGCCTATTAGCCAAAAAGCCATTATTGCAGACAGGGATTTCATGGTATTCTAATAAAATGAATGACCCGTACGGTCACTGCAGGAGCAGACATTTGGATATAAAGCATAAAGGGTATGAAGAAAAAAAAAACTGTCATTGTAAAAAGAAATTGAAAAAAGTCTGAGGTTTGAGCCATTTTTATAGAAAGCAGTGTGTGTTATTGTCCTGTGCTCTCCAGGGTTGAACTCTTTGTAATTATAGACTCATACCATACATACTGTAATAAAATACCACATAGTCCTCTTTCTGCTTGCTGTTTTCCAGGAAGGTCAGTTTTGGCATCTCCTTTCCAATATCCTTCAGAGAACTGGCATTGTTTCCTCTGCAGCTAGCGCACAGCCAAGAGGAGGTAGGTAAAATGTTTGCTCTTTGAGCTAGGCTATTTATGCTGATTGTCCAGGAGTGTAGTGATTTCCATGTCAGCTGCATTTGTTCACTTTGAAATCGCAGCACATATAGTATGTGATTGCTTGCCCCAGCTCCTTACTGAAATCAAGTCATGCCCAGTCAATTTTATTTAGATGACAATGAATCACAACAGAGGGGGGAGGGGAGCACAGGGGGAGAGAACATAGCACAAGGCAGATTCTATATAAAGATGAGGTAGAGGTGAGGTAGTATTAGTAGTAATAATAGTAATGACAGCTGTACTAATGAAAGTTAAGGTGTAAAAGATGAGTGTGGATTTGAAGGCGTCAACGGAGTCACACAGTTTGATGTCAATAGGGACATTGCTCCAGAGGATTGGGGCCCTGACAGGAAAAGGCCCTGCAGCCTGCTGACCTCTCTGGGGACAGACAGGTTGTACTAGCATGTGGCAGACCCGAAAACAAAATATTACAATAATCAAGGCTTGATGAGACAAAAATTTAGGGTCTGAATACTTTGCTATGATGGGTCACTGAGTGTAAAAAAAAAAGGGAATTTTATCCATGTAAAATGAAATGTACAATACAATGAATTGTGCAAAAAATGAAGGGGTCTTAATATTTTCTGAAGCGACTGCATATCCATCTAGGTGCCAGGTGCTGGCCATTAGGTAGTAATTGGTTGCTTATGTACCACTTAACTGGACCAAACTGACTGACATCTCTTGAAGAGATGAAAATAGTTGCATTTACTTCCTGAGTGACTGACTGTGTTTTCCTCTGTCTGTGTACAGACTCAGAGCACAGGAAGCTGGTGGCTGCAGGCCTCTGGCAGAATGGTTACCATGCTGACTGGATGTATGAGACGGAGGTAGGAGAAGGAGAGGAGGGGAGGAGTTTCTCCAGCAGAGATCTCCTCCTGGCTCTAGGCTGGCTGCTTGCTACAGGAGCACTAGAGAAACTGCTGACACAGCGAGTTCAGCAATTAGACAAAATGCTACTTGCATCTATACCTGTAAGTAACATTGGTATACCATTAACACCATCATAGTGTACTGGCAAAGCTAATTCTGTATTTCTATATTTCTGTTTTTATACTTCCCTATCCCTGATCTCTGTCTGTGTGTTAGGTGGATACTCAGGTTTCTCATGATCTCCAGTTAGACTTGACCTACCTGCGGAGACTTCAGTGGCTCATTGGCTATGTGAGACACCAAGGGAGAATCCTTCTGTCCATGCTAGAGGAGCGAACTCGGTTGCTTCATGCTGTGAGGATTTCCCTTTTTTTCTGAAATTTGGAAATATTTGAGCATACTTGCAGGATGATTGCAAGTGACATTACTTTCCATTACAAACAATAGCCAATCTGCATGCAAGACCATCTGACCTCAATAATTTTATCTCCCCATTACACAGAATTAGCACATTAGCACTCCCCTACAGTTAAATCATTTTGGTTACTGTTATTTCTAGCCAAGTACATTTTATGCATGAAATCAGAATAGTCACTCTCTCCAGAATAATGATGTATCCCGTGTCCATCAGTCCACTTTGTCATGAGCCTTTTTAATAAAAAGGATGAAAACCAAGCAAAGGTTTAAAAGGTTAATTGAAATTATTGGACAAACTTTGATGTTTAACTAAGACATCTTACCCTCTTCTCAGGTTTTTTCTGCCAGCCTCCCCTCAACTGTATCTTCCTCCTCTGATCAAAGCTCCCCAGCGTTTAAGGATGTAAGTATGTATGCTGTTTAAAAAATGAGTTACTAATACAATGCTCAGCCTGTAGTTGGATAAGTAAACAAAACTTTTCTATTGTTTAATTTTGGTTTTGGTAATTGCTAAGAAAATAACATTCTATTTTATTATGGTCTGTATTGTTCAAAAGACAAGTGGTGCATAGTGACATTTCATTTAACTGTGAAGTTGGGCTCAAAAGACTTTGAGTAATATTAAACAGTTTATTTAGTGAGAATTGTCCATCTAATAAGTTACAGTTGTACACCTGGGGACTAAGATAAATAATACTTTGATTTTGTTCCAGTAAAGTTGAATTTGTTCTGTTATTTTTACTAGTTGTAAACTTGTAGTACTGTTTGAGTGACTTTATCTGATTGAATGCAAAATGTTAATTTTCAAATTCTTAAGTACCTCTACTTATTGTCTATATGCTTAAGGGTATCTTTAAAAAGATATTGTTAAGTGTGTATGTGTGTGTCTATGTTTCATAGAACTGTGTTTGCATGCGGCAGCTCTGTGACCTCCTAGAAGCATATCTGAACTGGAAACAGGTGGAGAAAGTCTTCTGGACCTGGATGGTGAGCTAGACACAACAACACACAGGAAAACAGGAGCACAATTCAGCACTGTGGGTCATACCTCCCAGAAATGATGTGCACACTTGACTGTTCTGGCATAACAAAATGATGTAATCTTGTAAATTGTAAAATCTTTAAAAAAAGAAAAAAAAGAAAAGAAAAGCAAGTAAGTAAATCTGGTTTCACACCAGAAAGTAATTGTGACTGGATTGGGTCAGTGACGTTTATTTATTCTGACCCAGGTGTACAGTTTCTCCACTCACTGTCCTTCAAGGTGAGTGCAGCTGTATGTGTCAGGAAATGTGATGCTAAACTTGTGTGTGTGTGTGTGCAGGGCAGTGTGGTGGACTGCCATGTGACGGATCCTGTTGCCAAGAAGCCTACATGTACGCCAAGTGTGTGTCACCATGGAAACCAGGCGCTGGAGAAATTGGAGGACATGCTATTGAGACTGCCCACAGCACAGGTGTGTAACACACACACAGACATAAGTTTGTGTGTGTGTGTGTGTGTGTGTGTGAATGTGTGTACACTGAGGCATATTCAGTCTGATGTAAATGGAAGAACCTTTAAAAAGAAGATATTCTCTATATTTAAAAAAAGATTGTTCAGTACACTTGCAACACACTTGTATTCCTTCCCAGGGAGAGGAGAGATGAGGAGATTGATATCAATTTCATGTCTGTATGTTCAGTAATGTGCTGGAGTCACTCACCAAGCACTTTTTTAGGAACACCATACTAATACTGTGTAAGGGCTCCCATTGCTCTCAAAGCAGTCTCCGTTCTTAATTCTGCATGACATGGATTCCACAGGAAGTTGGAAACAGTCCTTTGAGATTCTGCTCCACGTTGACATGACTGCATCACATAATTTCTGCATGATTCTGATTTGTCAGCTGCACATTTGTGCTACAATTCTCTTGCTCTACCACATCCCTAAGGTATTCTGTTGGATTCAGAACTGGTGACTGGAGGCCTCTGAAGTTCACTGAACTCATCGTCATGTACATAAAATCAGTTTGAGACGACTTTTGCTTTGTGACATGGAGCATTATCCTGCTGGAAGTAGCCATTAGAAGGTGGTAAACTGTGGCCAGAGAGGGACGCTAATAGTCATCAGCAATATTCAGGTAGACTGTGGCATTCAGATGATAATTGATTGGTATTAAGGGGCCTGAAGTGTGCCAAGAAAACACTCCCTACACCATTACTCCACCACCAGCCTGGTCTGTTGACACAAGGCAGGTTGGGTCCATTGGTTCATGCAACTGAAGCCAAATTCTTCACCTTCAACAAAGTCTTCAACTGCCTACTCTAAAATTGGCATAAAATTGTTTTAATCAGGAACTGTCTCATTACATAATAAATAACCGAGGTTACAAATCTGAACAGGTGCTTGATGACAGCTTTGATAGTTTTTTGGTAGTGCTACAGAAACATTTGACACAGTACCAAAAAATACTGAAGTTTGATTGTCAGCTCTAGTTTGAGAAATAGTTCTGACTATCTCTCAGTTGCACACTCTTAAACTACACCTGCCTCCATAGTGAAGTACAAATAAAATTTGGGAGTATGAAGACAGAAAGCTCAATATTAACATTTTGCAGGACATTTATTGTAGTATTATTTTAGTTTGTAATATACAGTGTGTTTAACCTTTCTTTAATCAAGTGGTGTTGTTGAGATCAATTTTGTGAGAGTGACCTGACTAAATAAAAGGACAAATACCATTATCAGACAAATTAAAGCTCACGACATATTATGGACACAGGCAGACATAACAAAAGCGCATACAGCAATCAGACATTAAATAGAAATGAAGTTAAAGGTTTTATGATATTTGTCCTCTGCAATGAAACGCAAAGCACAATGACAAACTGCATCAAACTGCCGTCAAATGTCATCATTCAGTACAAGCTTGATATTATGCTAAGATGTCTGGACAATGCCAAAGACAGATTGTTTATCTTGGAGTTGAAGAGGAGCCAAATGAATACAAGATTGTGTCATTCACACACACAAAAAAGCAAATGAAAACTCTGTGTTGAAGCCATGTTATTGATGATTGATTTAGATGTAAATAGTAAAGAGCACTGCACAGACATTTGTGGTACCTCCTTATTTATCCCAAAGGAGGTTGTTTTGAGATCATCAGTCCATCACCTGACTTCTATCAGACAAATATATAATGATAGTTGTGTATGCCTACTCTGTGTTTCTTTGTAACTTTTTTCTTTATCTTATGTCCCAGAAAGAACAGAGGAGCAGCAGAGGGGATACTCAGGACAGAGGAGTAGAGAGGTTGCAGGGTGGATTGGGCACCTTCCCTCCCTCCTCGTTGCCCTCCCTCTCCCAGGTCTACCGGGTCAGGCTCCAGGTGGAGAAGCTGGACAGACACAGCATCTCCCCAGCAGAGAGGCTCCACGGCAGGGTCAAGACTTCAGACGAGCTCTCAGCATCTCAGGCTGCACAGCTGCTTCTTCAGACAGAGGCTCTGTTGCTGGAGAAGAGGGACAGACAGAGACTGGCCAACAGAATGCAGCTGCAGGAAATGATTGGTGGACTGGGTGAACTGATTTTGATACCACCATAGACTCTCATTTTTTAAATGGATGATAACATTTTGCAATAGTAAATGAGATGCTCTTGTCGAACTGAAGGCTCATCTATGAGATATCTCTTTTTTCTGTTTACAGTGCATTTGGAAAGTATTCAGACCCCTTTTTCACATTTTGTTGTGTTGCAGCCTAAAATATATATTTTTTAAATCACTGAGTCTACACTCAGTACCTCATAATAACAAAGCCAAAACAGAATTTTAGAAATATTTTCAAATTTCTTAAAAAGGAAAAACTGGAATATCACATCGACATAATTTCTCTGGATCGCCTTTGAGATGTTTCCACACCTTGATCGAGCCCCCATAAATATCACACACACACACACACACACGCAAAAGAAAGAAAGGACACCAGACAAATCAGAAAAAAACAAACGAATGTTAAGACACTGAAATGATTAGAATAACAATCCCACTAAATTCATCCATCATATCAATACTGCTGTATGAAATCAAAGACATACCACAGTCATTGAAAACATTATTTGCATCTTTATTTATTCATCAAATTGAATAACACCAAATTATTTTCACATTTCTGAAGGGTTCATTTCACCATTTGCTTGGAAATTAATATCATAATTACAATTTTGAGGAGGATTGGAATAAAATAGTGAAAGTACCATAAGAAGCTGGAACTTAAATTTTAGAGGCTAGATTTAAGAACTAATAATGTCTACCCTATCTGTCAGATAAGTTGACTGAGAAATCACTTGTATCCCTTTAAAAGTCTTGCTAATATATGGTTCAGAGTGGTCAGATTTTTTGGTTAAAGGGCTGTAAAAATTTAATTATCACGAAGAGTTAACCACCAGTAGTTTCTGCATGTAGGAGTTGAGCCACTTCTGTCTCTCCATAGAGGTGAGGAGTTTACTCTTCTCTCTGAAGGCAGCATCATCAGCAACTACCATGTTCCTTTTCACCATCCCGGCTCCCTGAGATGACCATTCAGCAGGCCACGCCCTCTCCATGCTAGTGACATACAGACCAAGACCTTGATGTTAGTGACCAGAAAACAGTCCAGGTATCACACTAATACATTGCCCTCAAAGGAATTTGCATTTTGCACATTTTAAATGGATAAAATATCCATTTTTATCACTCAGTAACCCATAATGACAAACTGAAACTGAAATCACTTCCAAATTATTCAGACCTTTGCTGTGGCACTCTAACTGGTGGTCAAGATCCTCTTGTTTGCTTTATCTATCCTTGAGATGAGTCTAGAACTTGATTGGAGTCTGCAATTTGAATTTAATTGGCTTAGTTCAGAGAGGCACGCACCATAGGTGTCACAGTTCACACTGCATGTTAGGACGCTTTGAGTAAAAGGCATATGACAGGCAGCAGTTTCCCAAACAGCAAGACTCTGAGAGCATGAGGAAAAAGATTCTCTGGTCTGATGAGACAAAAATAACTCTGTACAAAATTCAAACAATTGTCTGGCAAACACCAGACACTGCTCATCACCTGGACAATACCATCCCTAAGGTGAAGCATGTTGGTGGCAGCATCATGCAATGAGGGTGCTTATCAACAGCAGGGAAAGGGAGACTGGATAAAATTAAGGGAAGGATGAATGCAGCTAAATACGGAGTGTGTGTGACCTGTGGCTGGGATGATGGTTCACCTTTCAGCACGATGATGACTTGATGCACACAGCTAGGGAAAATGCTGTAGTGGCTTTGGGACAGGTCTCTGACTGTCCTCGAGTGGCCCAGACAAAACCCAGGCTTAAACCCCACAGAGCATTTATGGGTTACTGAGTGTGGATTGATGGGCAAAAATGGCAATTTTACCAATTTATAATTAAGTCTAAAACATAATAAAAAGAGAATTAGATGAAAAGGTAGCACTTCCTAATGTGAGCCAGCAGCTGGTATTAGCTTAGCTTAGCTTAAAGACTGGAAACGGGGAAACAGCTAGCTTTTTGTGTGGATAAAAAGCTCACTTATTAATAAATGATATCTCTTTTGTTTAAGCAGATTTTATTAGCTTTAGACACAGCCAAGCTAGGTGTTTCCCCCTGTTCCCCTTTGTCCTAAACTAAGCTAACCGTTTCCTGGTTATAGATTCATATTTCGCACATAGATTTGATAGTGATATGGATCTGCTCATCCATCTTTCAGTAATACAGTACTTCCCAAAATGGTAATTTCTTTAAAGGGGCAGTTCACCCAAATGACAAAAATATTTTCTCACAGTTAAATCTGTAAGAGAAATACATTTTTTGCCACCTTTTTATAATTAAGCTTCAATTGAATATGTGTCTTTGTTGTTAAACATTAGTATCAGTGGATATAAGAATGACCATTGTGTTGTGACTTTATCTGATTGGAACGTCATATTAGCATTTTAATGCAGTTACCTTGCCTCTGCCCTCTCTGGGGCAAAGAGCCATGCCTCCCTCATTAGTCCTGCCTTACTGTCAGCTGCTGCTCTGAGGCTGGGTGCTGACATCATCTGAATGCTCCAATCGCGGAGAGAGATGGAGGGGAAGAGGATATCCCAGTCATCTTGTTTGAGTTCCTCTGAATCGTCAGTGCTTCTGGAATCAGATAAGATGACACTGATTTCTTCGTAAACTGGGATTTATTTAGTCTACAATATTTTCAAAGAAAGATTGATAGATATAGAAAATATAAAGTATGTTGACACAGATGACATTATTTAGAAACAAAGGAGAACAAATTAGCATTAGAGCTGCTGGTAGGTGGACTAAGAAGAACATAGAAAGAGGGACAGAAATAAAAAAAATGTTAAGACTTACAGTGAAGTTTCCCTTAAGTATTAGTTAGTTCTGGTTTATTTGTTCAGTACTTAGTCACACAGAACCAGTGTACCAACAGCTAGTTTGCTGCACCCTTAATAAGATTTAGCGAGTAACCACCTGAGAGATAGTCGTGGCTGAGGGAAGCCCGATGTCACCAAGGTCATACCCAGAATGCAAAGCAACAGGAAGGACGTACGGGGGAGAGCAGGCTGTTCAGACATCCTGAAAAGAACCCCAATAATATTCTTAATACATGTTAATTGTGTTGTGTATTTATAATCTTCAAACTGATTTTAAACACTGACAGAATAAGCTGCTGGTTTTACAGTTTTTTTAGTTCTCGGTGTGACTGTCAAGTTTGGTCTTCCTGTTGCAACCTCATAACTATAAATTATCGATAAAGAAAAAAAATGACATGTTGAATATACTCTATACTTAATCATGAATGTAGCAATGACTTAGAAACCCTTTTTTCAACATCATAAGTGAATATTAATAACTAATTAATAACTGAGTCTGAACAGATGCAACATATTTGTAAGTCAGAAAGTAAACTGAAAACCAAATAACATTGAGAACATTTTATGTTTTTGCATTTTATGCATTTTATTTGTGCAATGATGGAGCACATCCCTAAT